>JAAGEH010000032.1:743445-846174 GCA_011751065.1 Lasiurus cinereus | reverse complement strand
AACAAATACATATCTATCAACAAATGAATCTAAATATCAAGTGAATAAAAAATTTGATAAACAGAGTAATCTGGTGAATATAATATAATCATAGGCATAAAAAGGGAGTGAATTGACAATTCTTGGGGGGAAAGGGTTGTGGGGGATGTGGACAAAAATCGTACACCTATGGATGAGGACAGTGGGGGGCAGGGTAAGGGCAGAGGGTGGGGTGGAAACCAGGTGGAGGGGAGTTTTGGGGGGTGGGGGGAGAGGAACAACTGTAATAATCTGAGCAATGAAAATTTATTTTAAAAATATTGCTGCAGAAGTTTGTTTATATATTTGGGTGTTCCTGTATTGGATGCATATATGTTTACTCAAGGTTATAGCCTCTTGTTGTATCAATCCCTTTAGTATTATGAAGTTGCCTTCATTGTCTCTTGTTGTGGCCTTCAAAGTCTATTTTGTCAGATATGAGTATTGGCCACCCCAGCTATTTTTTCATTTCCATTTGGACACAAACCATAGTGTAGTGAAGCTGGGAAGGGCCGATACAAGGTAAAAGGGGTCAATGGGGAGAAAAAGGGGGGTCATCTGTAATACTTTCAACTATAAAGATAAATTTTTTTAAAAAAACTGTTGCAGAAAGTCACACAGGAGACAACAAACCAATTACCTATCATGATGTGGTGTGATCAATTGCTAACCATTCCCTGAATATTGTTTATGAGTGGTGATTCTTGGATTTAAATTTGTATAGTTGTAAATATGTAATATTTATTTATGTTAGCAAAAATACTACAGTGTTTTTTCCAACCTATGGCCTATTCTCTAAAATTTGTTAAAAATAACAGTGAATTGGAAAGATTAAGATTGGTGGTGGAGTAGGTGGATGCTGCATGGACATGCTCCCAGGAACAAGCTAGAATTACAACTGAAATATGGAAAGGCTTCCTGAATAATCAACAGGAAACTAACAGGAGAGAACTCTGATACCCAAGGACCGAAGTTGGAGACCACATAGAGACTGGTAGGAGGGACAGAGGAGAAAAGGGGCTGGCGGGACACTCACAGACAGCAACTGAAGTCCCAGAGAGATATCTCATCTGTGGGGAGTGGGGAGGGGGTGCCACTGAGAACTCTGGGATCTAATCCCCAAGCTGGGCTCTTCAGCAGAGAGCACCAAATCTGAAGTGGGTACCCACATAACATCTAGCTGTGAAAAGCAGCAAAGTGCTGTCTGCCAGGGAGTGGCAACTGAAAGATCAGGCTGTAATGGGGCGACCTGCGTCAGAAGACCACCAGACAGCCAATTAGAAAATTTAGGAAGCCTTTATTACGAACTCGAACTCGAGTCCGGGCTCACGGTTCCACTGACACAGCAGGGAAGCACGAGAGCCCCGAACCCCTGCAGCAAGTGCCTTTTATCCTCAGCGCAGGAGGACTAGGCAAATTTTAATTGGCTAAGCACTCCTAAATTTCATATACTGCCTCTTTGTCTAAGCTTTTTGGTTATGCAAGTAAGCAGTCTAGATAGCGGTTGTCCTTGCAGGAGTTGTTTGTCAAACTTTATGGCTTCTCAAGGCCGGAGTGCCTTCAGGCACCTGGTGTTCTATGTCACAGGATGTCAACTGGGAAACCCCCCCGTTCCTTCTGTCTCCAGGCCTGAGGTCACCCTGACCCTGATTCATTCTTTATGGGGAAACGCAGTCTGGTCCTGGCCCCTCCACATTCCCTACTGGTCTTATAGGGGAATCAAATCCTTGATTCCGACTGTTCCCACTCCCCGTTTGCTATGGGTTTGTCTGATCTACCAAAGTGCCTGGGAAAGCACAGGGTATTATCCCATTGCTGCAAGCCCACCAAGTGCCTTCAGGGGCTACCAAGTATATATTGAGGGAGTCCTCATATTCTCTTGGAATTGTTATGTTTTGAGAACAGAAGGAGGAGTAGGGAGGAGACTGCAGGTCATAGTTAGAGGGCATCAAATACATCCCTCTCCCCTGTAAATCTCCTAAGGTTATTTGGGATGTGTGTCCCCATTTACACAACTCTTCTGGTAGGGAAGAGACCGAATAGTTTTGCACATCAGTGTCCTTGTCTCCTAGAGAAATATTTGCCCCAATCCCAGTGTAATAGGGTGGCTCGGGGTTGGGGAGTTAAAGGTTATGCACACAGGGGCTGTTTGGCCATGTCACAACAAGACACCCTCTTGAAGGGTTAATGCACAAAATTCCCTATAGATCCACCCACCTTGTTCTCTGCCACAGGGAGGTTGAAGTGGACTGGAGCTGTGAGAGCAGAACCCAGAACTGGGGACTTGGGGGGATAAAGCTCAGAAGGCAGCCAAGTTTTCTGGGCTGAGTTATTCTCTCACACAGTGGAGAACATCTTTCCCACATATACATTTGCCTTGCCTGGGGGGAAGACAGTTGGCACACCCTATTGGAAAACACGTTGCCCTGAAGCCACTTAAGAAATTAAAAGTAACAATTAGCCTCCAGGCAGAAGCAACTACTCCACCCTGTTGAATGAACACTCGCTACACCTGAGGATGATTTCCTGGGGCAATTCAAGTCAGAATACTTAGTCTGTAGACAGAAGAAGTCTCTGGAGGCTTTGAATCTTTGTCTGATCCAATTTGTCAGGAACAGCAGTTAACACTGTCCTGCACTAAAGAATAAGAGGTGTAGAAGATCTACACAATACATAGTCACAAATACATACAGACAACCAAAATGAGGAGACAAAGAAACAACCCCAAATGAAAGAACTAGAGAATTCTCCAGAAGAAGAGATCAATGAAGCAGAGATAAGAAATTTATCTGAAACAGAGTTCAGAGTAAAGATGATAAAAATGCTCAACAGTATGAAAAAAATATATAGTAATTATGAAAAAAGAACAGTCTGAGATAAAGAATGACATAACACAAATATAGAACACATTGAAAGGAATACACAGCAGCTTAGGGGAAGCTGAAGACTGAATCAGTGAATTAGAAGACAGAGTTGAAAATATCACTCAATCACAGTATCAAAAAGAAAAAACAATTAAAAAACAGGAGGACAGCTTAAGAGAGTAATGGGACCACATGAGACATAACAATATTAGAATACAGATGTACCAGAAAAGGCAGAAAGGGAGAAAGGAATAGAGAAAGGTACCTTGGCAGACCACAAGGTGGGTGGCTCCACAGGGAATTTTGTGCATTAACACTTCAAGAGGGTGCCTGATCTTTCAGCTGCCACTCTCTGGCAGATAGCACTTTGCTGCTTTTCACAGCTAGATGGTATGTGGATACCCTCTTCATATTTGGTGCTCTCTATTGTGTTTGAAGAAATAATGGCAGAAAACTTCCCTAACCTGGGAAAGAAAAAGTCACAGAAGTTCAGGAGGCACAGAGAACTTCAAACAAGAAGAACCCAAATAGACCCATGCCCACATATATCAGAATTAAAATGCCAAAAAATTAAAGACAAAGAGAGAATCTTTAATGCAATAATAATAGGAAAAAAAATACTATTACTTACAAAGAAGTTCCCATAAGGCTGACACCTGATTTGTCATCAGAAATTCTACAGGTCAGTAGTGAATGGCATGAAGTACTCAAGGTAATGGAAAGCAAGGATCTGAGACCAAGATTGCTATATCCAGCAAGGCTATTGTTCAAAATAGACAGTCAAATAAAGAACTTCCTAGACAAAAAAAAAGGCTAAAGCAGTTTATCAGAACCAAGCCAGCATTACAAGAAATGCTTAAGAGATTGCTATAAAGGATTGCTGAGAAGAGAAAACAGAGAGAGAAACCTAGCCATACAGAATTAAAATGACTATAAGTAAGTACCTCTCAATAATAACCCTAAATATAAATGGATTAAATGTTCCAATCAAAAGGCATACAGTAGCTGCATGGGTACAAAAACATGACCAAACTATATGTTATCTACAAGAGACCCACCTCAAAACAAAAGGCACACACAGGATGAAAGTGAAGGCATGGAAAAAAAATTTTCATACCAATGGAAAAGAAAAAAAGCTGGAGTAGCAACATTCATATCTGTCAAAATAGACTTTAAAATAAAGGCCATCACAAGATACAACAAAGGTCATTACATACGAGTATTACTAATAGGATCAATCCAACAAGAGAATATAACCCTGGTAAACATATATGCACCCAATATATAAGCACCTAAATATATCAAAAAAACTTCTAGAGGACTTTAACAGAGAGATAAACAACAATACAGTAATAGTAGGGACTTTAATACCACTCTTACTTCACTGGACAGATCTTCCAGACAAAAACTTCACAAGGAAACAGAGGCTCTAAAGGACACACTGGATCAGATGGACTTAATAGATATTTATAGAACATTTCACCCCAATGCAGCAGAATATATATTCTTCTCAAGTGCACATGGATCATTTAGAAAGATAGACCACATGTTAGGACACCAAACATGTCTCTACAAGTTCAAGAAGACTGAAATCATATCAAGCATTTTCTCAGATCACAGGGGAATGAAATTAGAAATCAACTCCAGTAAAAACACCCAAAAACATTCAAACACATAGAGGCTAGATAGCATATTATTATATAATGAATGGGTTACCAATGAGATCAAGAAAGAAATAAAAAACTTCCTGAAAACAAATGAAAATGGACACACAACAACCCCAAATCTCTGGGACACAGCAAAAGCAATCCTGAGAGGGAAGCTCATATCACTACAGGCATATCTCAAAAAACAAGAAAGATCAGCAATAAACTATTTAACCCTACAACTTAAAGAACTAGAAAGAGAACAACAAGAAAAGCCCAGAGGAAGTAGAAGGAAGGAAATAGTAAAGATTAAAGCAGAAAGAAATAACATAGAGATTAAAAAACAAAAACAAAAAACAAACCAAAAAAAATCAATGAAACCAAGAGCTGGTTCTTTGAAAGGATAAACAAAATTGATAAACCATTAGCCAGACTCATCAAGAAACAAACAGAGAGGACCCAAATAAATAAAATCAGAAATGAAAGTGAAGAAGTAACCACAGACACTACAGAAACACAAAAGATTGTAAGAAAATAATATGAACAACTATATGCCAACAAGCTGGACAATGGGGATGAAATAGACAAATTCCTAGAAAAATATAATCTCCCAAACTGAATCAGGAAGAATAAAAAAAAACCTGAATAGGCCACTGATGAAATAGAAGCAGTAATTAAAAAACCCACCAAACAAAAGCCCAGGTCTGAATGGCTTTACTGAGAAGTTTTACCAAACATTTAAAGAAGAATTAGCACCTATACTCCTTAAACTATTTCAGAAAATCCAAGAGGAGGGAACACTTCCAAACTCTTTTTATTAGGTCAACATTATCCTAATTCCAAAACAAGATAAAGACACTACAAAGAAAGAGAATTACAGGCCAAAATCCCTTATGAACATAGATGCTAAAACCCTCAACAAAATATTAGCAAATATCATCCAGCAATATATTAAAAAGATCATTTACCATGATCAAGTGGGATTTATTCCAGGAATGCAAGACTGGTACAATATTTGCAAATTAATAAATACAATATACCACATAAACAAATTGAAAGACAAAAATCACATGATCATATCAATAGATGCAGAAAAAGCATTCAACAAAATCCAACACCCATTTTTGACAAAAACTCTCAGCAGAGTGGGAATAGAGGGAGCATATCTCAATATGATAAAGGTCATATATGACAAACCTACAGCCAACATCATACTCAATGAGCAAAAACTAAAACCATTTCCCCTAACAACAGGAACAAGACAGGGATGCCTACTCTCACCACTACTGTTTAACATAATATTGAAAGTGCTAGCTTTAGCAATCAGACAAGAAGAAGAAATAAGAGGCATCCAAACTAGAAAAGAAGAAGTAAAACTGTCATTATTTGCAGATGGCATGATATTGTACATAGAAAACGACTCTATCAAAAAACTACTAGACTTAATAAATGAATTTGACAATGTAGCAGGATACAAAATTAACACCCAGAAATCTATGGCTTTTTTATACACCAATAATGACAGAAATCTATGGCATTTTTATACACCAATATTTAGACTTACTAGAAGAGAAACTAAACAAACAACCTCCTTTAAAACTGCAACAAAAAATTAAGATACCTAGGAATAAACTTAACTAAAGAGGTAAAAGACCTATACTTGGAAAAGTATAAGACATTGAAAAAAGATAGAGGAAGACATAAACAAATGGAAGAATATACTGTGTTCATGGATTGGTAGAAAAAACATCATTAAAATATCCATACTACCTAAAGCAATCTATAGATTCAATGCAATCCCCATTAAGATATTTCACAGACCTAGAACAAACTCCTCAAAAATTCATCTGGAATAAAAATGAACCCAAAATAGTTGCAGCAATCCTGAGAAAGAAGAACAAAGTTGGAGGGATCACAATACCACATAGCAAGCTATCTTACAAAGCCACTGTTCTCAAAACTGCCTGATATTGGCACAAGAACAGAAATGTAGACCAATAGAACCAACAGAGAACCCAGAAATCCACCCAAGCCATTATGCTCAATTAATATTTGACAAAGGAGGCAAGAGCATACAATGGAGTTAAGATAGTCTCTTCAATAAATGGTGTTGGGAAAGTTGGACAGATACATGCAAAAAAAACTAGAGCACCAACTTATACCATACATAAAAATAAACTCAAAATGGATAAAGGACTTAAACGTAAGAAGGGAAACCATAAAAATCATAGAAGAATCCATACACAGCAAAATATCAGACATACGTCGTAGCAATATCTTTATCAATACAGCTCCTAGGGCAATAGAAACTAAGAAGAAAATAAACAAATGGGACTACGTCAAAATAAAAAGCTTCTACACAGCAAAAGAAACCATCAACAAAACAACAAGAAAGCCCACTGCATGGGAAAACATATTTGTCACTGTTACCTCCGATAAGAGTTTAATCTCCAAAATTTACAGGGAACTCATAAAACATAACAAAACAAACTAAACAAAAGATAAAAAATCCAATCAAAAAATGAGCAAAGGACCTAAATAGACACTTTTTGAAAGAGGACATCCAGAAGGCCAAGAGATATATTAAAACATGCTCAAAGTCACTAATCATCTAAGAGAAGCAAATCAAATGACAATGGGGTCACATCTCACACATGTCAGAATGGCTATCAACAAATCAACAAATGACAAGTGCTGTGGACAAAAAGGCAAGGATGTGGAGAAAAAGGAACCCTCGTGCACTGCTGGTGGCAATGCAGACTGGTACAACCACCATGGAAAGCAGTATGAAATTTCCTTAAAAAATTTAAAATGGTACTTCCATTTGACCCAATAATCCCACTTCTAGGAATATATCCAAAGAAATCAGAAACACCAATCAATAAGGATATATGCATCCCTATGTTCATAGCAGCACAATTTACAATAGCTAAGATTTGGAAACAGCCTAAGTGCCCATCAGCAGATGAGTGGATTAAAAAATTGTGGTACATGTACACAATGGAATATTAGGCTGCTATAAAAAAGAAGGAACTCCTACCATTTACAACAGCATGGATGGACCTGGAGAGAATCATGCTAACCAGAACAAGCAGTCAGAGAAAGATAAATATCACATGAAACTCACTCATTTGTGGAATATAATGAACAATACCAACAGATGAACAAAAATAGAGCCAGAGGGGAAAAAATAATAATCCTATATAATAAAGAGATAATATGCAAACTGACCATTTTTCCCTCACACAAGATGGCCACCCCCATGTGGTCAGAAGATAGCTGCCCCCATGTGGTCACAAGATGGCCACCACAAGATGGCCAGCATGGGAGGGCAATTGAGGGTGATCACACCAGCAGGTGAGTGCAATTGGGGGCAACCGGGCCTGCAGGGGAGGTCAGTTGGGGGCGACCAGGCTTGCAGGGGAAGGCAGTTGGGTGCCACCAGGCCTGCAAGAGAGGGCAGTTGGGAGTGACCAGGCCTCCAGGGGACAGCAGTTAGGAGCAACCAGGCTGGCAGGGGAGGGCCTTTGGGGGCAATCAGGCCAGCAGGGGAACAGTTAGGTGTCAATCAGGCTGGCAGGGGAGTAGATAGGGGATGATCAAGATGGCAGGCAGAAGCAGTTAGGGACAACCAGGTTGGGAGCCAACAGTCCTGGATTGTGAGAGGGATGTCCAACTGCTGGTTTAAACTGGCAGTCACACATCCCCCAAAGGGTCCCAGATTGGATATGGTGCAGGCTGGGCTGAGGGACAACCCCCCCAACCAGTGCACAAATTTTGTGCACCGTACCTCTATTCTCTATTATAAAAATCCCGTGGCCATGACACCATCACGCTGTAACAACCAAATGCCAAAAGGCACATACTGAAAGTCATATGATTTATGCATAGGAACAAGTAAGTGTTGCTCTGTTCAATTGTCATCTTCCAACGAAGGTCAATTTAAGTGCTCCTGAGAAGGAAAGGTTATCTCCGTCCACAGTTGTCTTCAAGGTGGGCGAGGCTCACATGGGTGGGCGGGGACTTGACACTGGGTCCCGCAGCTTGCCGGGTCTGGATCTCCTGTGATTTTGCGAGATGGACCTCTAGTTTACAATATAATAGAAGTAATCCTGTTATTTGCATTTTAAAAAATATTTCCTACAACTTTTGTGATATCATACTATTAGTACAGTTTTGGTAATATTATAATACTTAAAATCATTTTTTTTCTTGAAATATTAATGTTTATTGCATGTAATATTATTATATATAAGATAATTTTTCTTGAATAATTGGTGTTTACTGCATATAACATATTTAAAATTGTTTTTCTTGAGATATTAATGTTTACTGCATGTATTATTATATTTAAGATAATTTTTCTTAAAATATTAAAAAGTAATCATAAGAATGAATTAATAACACAAAAAAAAAACCTGTTAATTTAGTTATAAACTTGGTTAAAAGCATTTTAAAATTAACAGTGTGTTAATTTTCATAGTGGAAATTTTGTCCACTAAGTCCAATGTCCATTAAATTGATGTCCCCAAATAGAGTGTTTATTTCATGCATGTAAATTTTTTAGTTAATCTCTTCCCGCCATTCCCCCATCCCCTTCCCTCTGAAATCTGTCAGTCTGTTCCATATAACAATATCTCTGGACCTATTTTGTTCATCACTTTATTTTATTCATTAGATTCCACATATGAGTGAGATCATGTGATATTTGTCAAACTCTGACTGGCTTAGTTTGCTTAGCATAATAATCTCCAGGTACATCCATGCTGTCTCAGGGGATAGGAGATTCTTTTTTACAGCCACATGGTATTACATGGTATAAATTTACCACAGCTTTATTATCCTCTCGTCTACTGATGGGCACATGGGCTGTTATTTATCTTAGTTATTGTAAATTGTGCTGCTATGAATGTAGGGATGCATGTATTCTTTCGAAGTGGTGTTTCAGGATTCTTAAAATACATTCCCAAAAGAAAGATCACTGGGTCAAAAGTCAGTTTTATTTTTAATTTTTTGAGGACCCTCTGTACTGTTTTCCACAGGGGCTGCACCAGTCTTCATTCCTACTGAGTTATTGACTACCATTCTGGAAGGTATGAAATGGAAACTCATTGTAGTTTTAATTTGCATCTCTAATGATTAGTGACTTTGAGCATTATTTCATACTAGAGGCCCAGTGCATGAAATGGTGCACAGAGAGTGGGGGAGTTAGGGAGTAGGGGGCTCCCCTCAGCCAAGCCTGCACCCTCTCGCATCCAAGACTCCTTAGGAGATGCCCGATCCTGGGCCTAAACTGTCAGTCAGATGTCCCTCTCCTAATCCAGGTCCACTGGCTCCTAACCACTTGCCTGCCTGCCTGATCGCCCCTAATCACCTCTGCCTCGGCCCCCAACACTGTGGCTTCTTCAGGAAGGTCGTCTGGAAGGATGTCCAGAATCATGTCCAGAAGGTCCTTCTGCTGTTCAGTCTGATTAGCATATTATGCTTTTTTTTATTATAGATGTCTATTGGCCATCTGTATGTCCTCCTTGGAGAAGTGTCTATTTAAGTTCTTTGCTCATTTTTCAATTGGGCTGTTTGTCTTCCTTTTGTTGAGTTGTTGAGTTCTTCATATATTTTGAAAATTAACCCCTTATCAGATGTATCACTAGCAAATATGCTCTCCCAAACAGTGGGTTCCCTTTTCACTTTGATGATGGTTTCTTTTGCTGTGCAGAAGATTTTTAGTTTGATATAGTCTCATTTGTTTATTTTTTCCTTTGTTTCTCTTGCCTAGATGTATCAGCCAAAATTCTGCTACATGAGATGTGGGTGATTAAGCTGGTTTTTAAATTAGCTTATTGGTACCTTTGTAAGGGGCTGCTATGGCTTGTGGGAGGGCCCTGACCAGGCCGCCCCTAGACAGAGGAGAAAAGGAGCTGCTGCCCTATGAGCAGGTCCCCACTATATCCTATCAAAATATGAGAAGCTTAACAAGCGGCTGACTGAAGTGAACCAGAGAGAACCTTAAGTAAAAAATAACTTCCCCTTAAATGTTGCCATTGTTTCATATTTCCTAATGTTAAAACTATATTGAGTGTAGGCTATATGGAAAACACTCAGCTATTTAAATGTAAGTTTTAAAAAACTTATAAGTTGCCAAATTTTCATTTTATGCACTATTTTATTCAAAACGTTATTTAACTGATCTATGATAATATATATCATGGGATGAAATGATAAAATACACTTTTTACTTATAAGTATATAGTGCGGTATGTCAGACACTATTCTAAATGGCTTACACATCTTAATTCCTATGATCCTCAAACCACCCTGTGCGGAGGTACTATTATTATTTTCATGTCCTTATAAGGAAGCTGGAGCATAGCCACGTTGAGAGATTCAGTCAGGTCACGCAGTCAGTGAATGACAGCCTTCACTAGGGTGGGCTCAGGTCCACACCCCGCCTGTGGTATAAAACGGCTTCCAAGCATGCCTGGGGATTCCCATTGCAGGTCACCACTTCTGACTGTTTCTCACACATTTGTCACTGATACCCTACCGACATTGGATAAGTATTAGTCTAAGATGGTTGGAATTTCTGATGTCATGTTAATAGAAGAGTGTCTTATAACAACTCTATAACAATGTAGTGAATGTAAAATGTAAAATCTTAGGAAACCTCAGTAAATCAAACAATAGTGTGGGACTCGGGCAAATCTGAACCCAAATCCTGATTTCTGTCCTCTGAATGTTTAGTGTCAGATGTCATATGGTGATAATAAAAGGAAGTGAGGCATGCCTCTCCTTCCAGGAGTTTCCAGTTGTGCGGTCTATGTTTGCTCTTGATTGAGGCTAGGTCTACCCAAGATCACCACATTAAACGTTTCAGTCAGACTTTCTACAACTTTGCAGTATTTTAATATTCATCTCCGGGAAAGCCCAAACAAACAAGCAAATGGAAACGTTTAAGGACTAATGAATGAGCTTCTTTCAGATGAAATGTTCTAGTGTTGATCCAATTTTAATTTGGTTTTTAAAGGTTTTCTTTGAGTGACTTCCTGCCCCACTGTGAGGAGGCATTTTCCCAGGGCAGGACCTTGCCACGCAGCCCACTGTGTGGCTGAGGGGGAGTGGCCCGGCGGCTCCCCAAAACTTTTATGTGTATTAGCATTTAGTTCAGTTGTTCTCTTCCACAAAACAAAGAGTAAACCTCTAGTGTGAAGAAGAGGCCTAAGCCATAGATGTGTAAATATAACACAATTTACAAGTCAAAAGAAGTAGAAAGTTTTTACTTCTTTGAGGCTAGGCACTCCGTGGGCAGTGCTTACCGGGTCTGCACACGCTTCCCACACAGGGTCCCCACAGCACCCTGAGGCAGGAGAGGTTGCGTCAAATCTTGAGGGTTTCCAATTTGGTTTAAAGAAAGTATTTCAATGTAGGGGCTTCTTTGGGATTAGGGAAATTTCGTGATATAGCCATTTGGGGTAGAAACAGCAAGGTGAGGATTTTAAGGCGAGAGGGTTTGAAGCAGCTCAGGCATAAACCGTCTGTTAATGTTTCCTGTTGAAGAGTCGCTGAGTCTTTCGGGAAATTCTTGTAATGAACAATTAAGTTCTTTCCCTGAGCAGTAGTGTCTTGGAACAATAAAATTACTGTAACAAACCAAGGAAGAATAAAGTCATGTTAATGTAGACATAGGCGAGGTGGCAGGAGCGGCTAGTTCCCGCCTCAGTCTGACTGGTCATTAGGCCTACAGTGAGGTCCTGAGCAGTTTGAGGACTCATGACAGGCACAACTTGAAAAATTAAAAAGATTAAAAATTCATGAACCCATGGGAGGAAGGGGTAACAGGAGTTAACAGAGGGAGCACAGAGGAAAGGGAGGGGGAATAAAAAAACAAGTTTTGCCTGTTTTGTAATTTCACTCATAATTGACAAGCCTTAGCTGCTATCTGCCGGTAAAACGTTGCTAGTTCACATTACAGATTCACACAGCAAAGTACTCATGTAATCCAGCTGCTAGGGAAGAATAATTCTAGGTATCATCCTTAAACAGTGTCTATATGCCCGGCTTTTAATAAAAGGTTAATGTGATGGTGCACAGGCAGGCTAAATAGCCATCTCAGATGGTAAATAAAGAAAAATTAAATTTATTTAGGAAAAGGGGGTGGTGGTGGGGATAGCCAAAGGGAAGGGCTACACAGCCCTGAGCCAAAGGGTATTGACTGGTCCATAATGGCGGCAAAAATGTACTTAGGACAGTGAAACTAGGAAGCGCATAGGAGAAGCAATAGGAGAGGCTCAGCTGGGCTGCCTTGGCTCACTGGGAAGTCAGAAGAGGGGGCCTTGGAGACAGGGTCAGGGGGTTAGCCTGGAGTGAGCTGCCACTGCCCACTGTTCCTCTGGTTGCAAGTCTCATGCAGTTGCTTAGAGGCAAGAAGGGGGAAGGGAATGGTGCTGGTGTGCTCCCCCAGGGGAGAGCATGCACTGGGGACTTTGTCCTGAGCCTATTGATCTCTCTCTTGCAGGTGGATATCTTAGGGGAGGTCGCAGGGGAGGGTCTTAATAGAATATTCACCAACTTTCCAGCTGTGCTCTTTCAGAGTCGTGGTCTCTACAGATTGGTCCCTGCCAAAGCAGGGTCGTTAGTCAATGTAGCTGGTTCTGAGGCAGCCAAGGCACCACTTGTCCGGTTTTGCTGCTTTTCTGGGCCTGGAGCTGAAATACAACTGAAGCGTAGATGTTATCTTTAAGAGGAAAAAGTCACGAGGTCTAAACCTCATGACCAGTGATATGATAGATCAGGGATCCAAACCACTTGGCGAGTGATATGCTAAGTGAGGATAGGTCACCCTGGGGGCAAGGTTCTTGTTGTCCCAGTTTTGCCCCTGGCTTTCTGCCTGGTGAGTTTCTGTACCTGGCCCATCGTCCTTGCTCTGCTCATGTCTGTCTAACATTTTATACATGTGATCACTATCAGCGTGGCTATTATTATTCCTATTTTGTAGATGAGGAAACTGAGGTTCAGAGAGGTTTAGCCACTGGTCCGCGGTGATATGCTGTAGAAAAGTGGTGGTGCTGGAATTCAAACCCTGCCTCTTCTGCCTCCACAGCTGTTTCAGCAGGCTGGTCAGGGTGAGCATCCTCCCTTGTTGATGTTCAACCTCTGCAACAGCTGCCACTTTCCACAGCTGTTTTGTTAACCTTAAGCAGCTCTGGCTGTCACATAAACCCATTTTACTCTGAGAGGCCATTTGCTACTTCTACTTCATAAAATATCCTTATTGCAAAAGTCAGGAAGGCACCTCATAGGAGAGCTGGGAAAGTAACTGAGAGTTGCTGTAAATGCATAGGAAACTCAGTTTTCTATAAACTCACCCCGCAACCATGGACTCAGTCCTGGTACCTGAGCTTTCATGGGTCAGAGGCTGCCTGCCACTGGCAGATGTGCTCCAGACACTCTGCTCCAGGGGCTGTCCAGCGGGGAGACTTTTGAAAGAGGGGGAAGGAGTAATAGGAACTTATAAGTAAAGAAGAACACTCTTCCTCCTCTAAGCCCGCTGGGAAACTTTGTTCTAGATAATCTGTGATTAGGTTTAGACCTCATTTCAGCTGACGTTCTGTGGTGGAGATGGGTACAATGAGCAAACATGGGCCTGGGCCTGGGCCTGGGCCTGGGGAAGGCTGCTTCAGGGGGCACTTTTCAAAGGACCAGACAGAGGACCCTGTGGAGTGATTGCCCAGCCATTTGAGTTTCAGCCCAACCTGGGTCCCACTATGGGCCCTAATCTGTGTGACCCTGGGTTAGTCAATTAACCTCTTTGCTTCCCAGTTTCTCATCTATAAAGCAAGTGAGGCCACTGCCCTGCAGAGTGGCTGTGAGGCTTTACTGTCACCAATGACATCTGTAAAGCAATGGCATCTGTAAAGCAATGGTATCTGTAAAGCTCTGGCAAAGTGCCCCACACCCAGTAGGGCTCAGTAGATGATAGCTCCTGCTATCATTAATGTTAGTAACATTATTAATGTTAGTAACATTATTATTTTTTAAAATATATTTTTATTGATTTCACAGAGGAAGGGAAAGGGAGAGAGAGATAGAAACATCAATGATGAGAATCATCGATCAGCTGCCTCTTGCAACGCCCCCTACTGGGTATCGAGCCTACACCCCCAGGCATGTGCCCTGACTGGGAATCATGCCAGGCATCTGACAACCTCCCTTGGCATGCAGTCCCTTCAGGCAGCTCTCCTCCTTCCTCTGCTACTCATGGTTGCCCAGGACCTGAGGAACCAGCTCATCTGAGAACAAACTGGGGCATCCTCTTGTCCCCAGTGCCCTTCCTGACCTTTTTCCTTGCCCCAGGGTTGCACCCTCTCCCAGTCAGCCCATCTTGCGTTTTCTTCCCTGCTGGGGGGGCCTTGTGGATTCCGGGAAGCCCATTCAGTGCAGATCTAACCCACAGGAGCTGCCACAGGGCTGGATGAGGAGAGACCATCAATCAACGAGGTGCCTGGCCACAGATGGGAAACTGAAGGTTGGCCTGGGTGGGACACGGGAGGCTCCTGACCTCTGATAGCCCCATGAAGCCATGGAAGGCTCCTGTGGTCAGCAGTGGGCGGGCTTCCGCGTCTCAGAGGAAGCGCAATCTGTTTATAGAGTGTGATGATCACCATCTTCTGGGGCCTTGCCCGGGGCGGGACCAGGTTACAGAAGGCTATTCCTATTAGGGGACAGCTAGGCAAGCACACCCTTGTATCATTCAGGTCTCCCCACCAGCTCTCACACTGAGAAGAGTGAACTTTTATTATGGAGGTCCTTCCTTTCCTTCTATCCAGCCCCTTGGGGGAAAGGCAGGAAGGAGACAGCAGCATTCACTGTGTTTGAGAGAATAAAGGAGGGAGGAGGTCTATATCCCCAGAAAGATAGCATCTCACAAGGTGGTTTGCATGGCATAATCCTATCAATAAACAAAAAACTACACTAAAATGTTCTGCCCACAAGGATTCTTAATTATGAGCAAATGAAACTTATTCTGGATGATCTGGGCAGAAAAGAGATTTGTGAGAAGGGTTTTGGGGGGGGGGTAGAACCTACAGGATGGCTGGAGAGCCAGAGAAGAACCAGTGAGCTCATCATTACAGCCTGGGCCCTGCCACTGTGGCTGGAATGGGTCCCACACAGTCCCTCCCATCATTAGCCTCTGATTCAAGGTCTGGGCAGAGAAGGGTGTGATTGCTGGAGCCTCGGTCATGTGCCCATAAAAAGGAGGCTAGGAATGCAAGTGCCTGGCATTTTTGCTTCAAGTTAGGGCATCCCCTAAACATAAGTGGATTCAGATGACAAATCTGAGTGATAAATATTCCATGCTGTGGATAGTGGTTGTCTCTGGGTGGTTGGATTAAAGCGGTGGGGAGGGAGGCTTTTGTTTGTGTGTTTGCTTTTGGTAACTTGTTCTGAAGCATTTCTAACATATGCTAATATAGAAAGAATATTAAAACAAACCCTCATCTCCAGCTTCAGTTATTGTTTCATTTACATTCCCATTCACCTCCTTCTCCTCAGCTCATTTAGAAATAAACACGTCACCATAGCATAGAATGTTTCCTTAAATATCTTAGTACATATCCTTACAAGGTAAGTTCTGTATTTTAAATGCATAACTTTAATGCCATTATCACACCTAAAAAAAGAATTAAAAATGATTCAAAGAGATTTCTCTTACTTTCTTCTTTGTACATTTCTTTTACTTGAATTATCAGAGGAAATATAGCTCTTCCCATTTTTAATTTGTTCTCAAAAAACAAATTAACCCACAGTGGAACATGCCAGCAAACCCAGGCCTGAGGAGAAAGGCCAGTCAGGGGACACAAACGTGTAACCCAGGAGACCGTGGGCGTGATTTGAGCTCCGAGTAACAGAAGCTCCTGTTCCCGTGGCTCCGGAGGCTCAGTGACGCTGAGGACAGTAAAGCAGTGAAGCTGAAGGCCATCAGAAGTCACCTGGGCCTCCACCTGTGCTCCTCTCTAAGGAGGAGCTTTGCCTGTTTTCTCTCTGTGTGCCCTGTCACATGGCAGGGGATGCTGGCTATGGCTGCCACATTTACAGGTGATAGGCATGGAATGGAGACAGGCCAACCCCTCAATCAACCTTGCTCTCTCTCCCACACACATACTCTCAGACATATACACACGCTAATATACATACTCACACATTCACACACACACACACACACACACACACTCATACACTCCCAGGGAGAAGACTCAGATCAGTCTAATTATATCCTGAGAAGTGGGGCATGTTTATGTCTAAGCCCTGAGAGCCAGCCCTGAATCCCTGGGTAGATCTAGGCAAAGACAATGAGCAGAAGGAGGGCCACTGGGAGCTGAGGAGGCAGCATAGGGTGCCCACCTCACACAAGGTCTGTGGATTTAGGACGAAGACCTGGGTGCCAATAACATAGAAAGCCATATAGAGCAGCAGGATGCTGGTCAGGTGGTGGCCTGGGCAGCAGCTCACACGGTGGAAGGTCCTGTGGACTCCAGCATCACCCATCCTAGACTCTAAACCCGGGACAGGCAGGCCTTCATCCATGTGGTTGGAGTGGACAGTGAGCTCTGTCTTTGGGGACCTGACCCCCTTTTTTTCTGAGGCCCAACAATGCAAGCCCAACTGTGCCCATCTGGCTCACAGGACTGTAATGACTGAGGAAGGAGACAGAGGAAGAGGGCCTTTGGGTGGTCCCTCCGTGCCCTCTACCAGGGATGGTGCTTCACAAAGAAAAGAGGTGAACAAAAATGGGAGGAGGTTTTGCATAGTATTTGTTCGATTGGGAACTTTAAGGAACCACCGCCAACCACCTGATCCAACCCAGGCCTCCTAGCAGCCCTGTGGAGGGTCAGTGACTGCCCCAAACCAAGGCAAGTTCCTGGGAGCAGTAAACCAGATCCAGAGAGCCATCTTCCCAGCCCCAAATTCTTGCCCAGGTTTGGGCAGATAATAAGGGACAAGGTTTTCCATCAGGGGAAGATATTAAAGTGGGTGTTCATCTGAAGCCCCCCAAGGAGAACACAGGACTCCTATGGTTAGATGGCAGGGGTGGGACCAGATTACAGAAGGCTACGGACGTCTGACTTGACCTACAGGCAACAGAGACCCACACTAGGTTCTTGAGCAGGGAAGTCAAGGATAAAGGGCAACGGTGATATTTATCAGAACTTGGAATGCAGAGTAAGCTTCAAGGGAGCTCAGCTAAGAAGCTGCTGAAGAAAACACAGATCTTTAAAGAAAGGCGGCTTTCAATGAGGAAGAAACTCCACTATAAAAAAAACAAAACAATTATGTATCTGTACATGTGCATATGAGCATGTGTGTGTGAGTGTGTGCATGCAAGCAAGAAGTAATCCAGCCTCAGAAATCCCCCCACCTCCTGCCAGTCCCAGTGGTACAACAGTGCGGAGCTCAATCCCCAGACTCAGAGAATTTTTGGGATTCACTGACAAGCCTTGAACTCTTCCAGCCAGATCCAGAGCAAACCATATGGTTGGCATCAGCAATTGGGTGACATGATGTGACACGCACAGCTGGGATGTTCTAAAGTTGCTTGCACTCTGGTTGACTGCAATACACCATATGTGAGGCTTGTGCAAAATTAGAAAAATTATAGCATTGGTAAGGAAGGCATGACATCTGGAAAAGTACTTTTTAAAAATATACAACTTACGTAACTTTGCAAAACAAGCTACTACAAAAACATAAAAATTTATTTTCATCCTTTCAATTTCTTGGCTAATTATAGTTAGTATCCATATACGTTTTACAAGATACATTTAAAAGAACAAATGGATGTTAACGGAAAAACGAAAAAAACATTGATCATGCTGTGAATGAAAGCTTTTTTTTTTTTTTTTGGACACCTGCTTTTGATTGTGATTTCATGTCCTATTCACAGGCAAAATTTTGTTGGCACTATTGCTTCTGGCTCATGAGATGGATTAATAGTTCAACATTGCCCTAGCCGATTTGGCTCAATGGATTGAGCATCCGCCTACGGACTGAAAGGTCCAGGCTTGATTCTGGTCAAGGTACATGCCTGGGTTGCTGGCTCAATTCCTGGGGTTTGCCAGAGGGTGGAAGAGGGGAAGGGAGGAGAAGGGGAGGAGAGCGTGCAGGAGGCAGGTGATCAATGATTCTCTCTCATCATTAATGTTTCTATCTCTCTCTCCCTCTCCCTTTCTCAATAAAAATATATTTTAAAAAATAGTTCAACATTTCCTGGTGTTCCAGAAGATACCCTGCTACCAGGCCCTCTGCAGAAGTGCATCGAGTCACTCAGCCGTCCTGTACTCAACTGTTTATGAAAAGGTGGAGCCCTCGTCCTATCCATCTTAGAACTGACCCCTCGGTCTTCAGCAAAATGTTTGTACCAGTGTCCTGGTTTGATCCACTTATTTAGAGGGAACAACATTGTGTTTGCAAAATTTCTGGTTCCCTTTGTGAAATGAAGAAATACTGAGTCACCTTTCTGAGGTATTCTTGCACTGTGCTTTCTAAATTTCCCAAGACTTTTATTTCATTTTTCCTTAATTAAGAAATTAATGCAATGAATAACCCAGTAAATGTCACAGAAGGTAGAAAGACATTGGTGTTGACAGCTAGGACAGCTTCAGGTTCAAGAGGTTCCCAGTCAAACAGGCCCCTCCTGTTGGCTCCGGGCCCCATTCAGATGCAGGACAGAGTGCCTGAGCCCTGTCCTGAGAAAGAGGTAGACTGCACTGTATACTTTCCTCCCATGTTGTTCCTTTCAATGGCTACTTTCAGTTTTAATCGGAACTTTTTGTTCCAGCTGCTCAGTGAACCAGGCCTCTGTGATCTTGATAAGGGAAGGCACCTTTCCTATTTTTTTTCTGGCTTCCTAGCCCTACATCCTGGCTTGGTTTCCAGCCTTGTTGTTTCAGTCTGCTTGAATAACCAGGGACTCTGGCGAGTGCTTTGTGACCTACTCTCTAGTAGGCAGTGCCAGGTTCCTGCTGGCTGCCTTCCTCACAGTGTCCTCTTAGCTCCCACTTTCCACCTCAGAGGCCCACTGGGCACCACGAAGGTAGGCCGGGCAATGACTTCTCATAGCTCAGGGGCCATGGAACTACTGGAGTCCGATGGTGACAAAACAAATAAAAATCTCCTTAATCTTGCAACCCAGCTTGCCTGGGCAGCCTTTGTAACTCTGCTCAAAGGACCCCTAAGCACTCCATTAAGGGCAGAGAGGCCCCCAGGGAATCACTTTGAAGGGAGGCGGCAGTAGAGCATAGTGGCTAATGGCAGGCTTCTGGCCTTGCCACCTGCCAGCTGTGAGACCTTGAGCACATTACTCATCTTCCCTGTGCCTTGGGTTTCCCATCTTCAAACTTGGGGCTTTGGTAGTTCCTACCTATGGGATTGAAAGAAACAATCCAAATATCTGACCCGTGGCAAACTCTCACTAATACAGCCATTAAGAGTAGCTGTAGGGCAGTGGGGGAGAATAGGAAGCCTTTTCAGCTGCCTTGCTTCAGAAAATAACCCCAATTGGCCCCTGTTAATCTGGCACCAACTCCACTTTTTAAAAAATATATTTTATTGATTTTTTTACAGAGAGGAAGGGAGAGGGATAGAGAGTTAGAAACACCGATGAGAGAGAAAGGTCCATCAGCTGTCTCTTGCACACCCCCTACTGGGGATGTGCCCGCAACCAAGGTACATGCCCTTGACAGGAATCAAACTTGGAACCCCTCAGTCTGCAGGCAGGCCGATGCTCCATCCAGGGAGCCAAACCAGTTAGGGCCCAAACCGCACCTTCACCCCTCCCCCCTTTGCCTGGGTTGTGGAAGCCCTTGTCCCAGCTGGGAGGGCCCAGGCATCAGTGCTCAGACCTTCTGCAATCCCAGTCCTCGGAAATCTGTGGCTTCTGTCGCAGAAGGAGTGTCCATCCCAATTCAGCACAGACTTCTGAGGTTGGGCATGAAGGGAAAGGTGGGCCTGGCTCTGTGGGGGAAGAAGCAGCAGCACCGTGACATGGACAACGTGGATTGATAGAGATGAATGAATGTTAACGTTTAAAATCTACCTTGGAAGATCCTGAGAAGCAGGAATTCAGAGAAGGGAACAATCGCTCCAGTGGGTGTCTCGAGGAAGGGCCTCAGGAGGGCACTGACTTTCTTTAGTGCCAGGGGCACCCGCACCAGCTCTGAACAGCCCGATTCCAACTAAGCTTCTTGGACTTGAGCCTCCAGGCCGTTGGCAAGGGGGTTGGAGCACAGCTCAGTGCCAGCGGAGAGCAGGGTTCACTGGGAGGTGCTGCCCAGAGCTGGCCCTTGGGTTCTAGCCCCGCTCTGCAACTCAGGCCCCTTTCTTGTCTTGGGGTGATTAGGGAGTTGGTCAGAAGCACCCCAACATCTCTTCCTCTTGCAAAGTCTAGCTCCTTTTCTCTCGGGTCCCTGCCCACGGGCCCACCCCCCGCCACCTCATGCACCGGGAAGACGCCCCAACAGGACTCAGCTGACTCACGGTAACCGGATGCCTTTCATTTTGCTCTCTGGACCTGGAAACAACCGGGAGTGGCAGGGGTGGGCCGGCCTGCGAGCGGGTCCTGTTTCTCCCGGAGCCCACAGGCCGCCAGCCAGCCGGCATCCCAGGAGCCGCTGCCAAAAGGACAGCATCTCCTGGGGCCCCGCCCCGGCCGCCCGGTCCCGCCGCCCCGGGCCGCTCGCTGGCCGCTGAGGGACACGGAGGCGGGAGGTGCCGGTCCTGCCGCGCCTGGCGGGGCGGGTGTCAGGGAAGGACGGCGAGTTCGCAGCCTGGAAGCGCCTGACGGGTCCCGTGCGCTCGGCTCCGGGTCCGGAGCCCTGGGCCTGCCACGAGAGCCTCCTCGGGTCTGAGGTCTCGTACCGGCCCCGGTGGCCCCGGAGGCTGCACACCAGGAGGGAAGCACGAGCCCCGCACAGGCATTTGTCAGGTTCCTGCGGGGTGCCTTCCCGAACCCAGACACCGGGCCCATCATTTCCTTTAGAACACGGAGCTGGGGCTCCCCAGGCCGGGCCCCGCCTGGAGGTGGCGTCTGCGGAGGCCCCTGGGACTGGACGGGCGCGGGAGGAGGCGCGCGAGGAGCGGGTGGGAGCGAGCGGCTGTGCGCAGGGGTGGGCTGTGCGCAGGGTGCACCCCTCCGGCGGAGCCGCTGGACCTGCGCGGTTGTCAGAAAGGCTCGAGCTCGCAGCCACGATGGTGACAGAGCGCGGCCGGAGGGCCCAGGCCCCCCCAAACCCC
Source organism: Lasiurus cinereus (assembly GCA_011751065.1). Taxonomy (NCBI): domain Eukaryota; kingdom Metazoa; phylum Chordata; class Mammalia; order Chiroptera; family Vespertilionidae; genus Lasiurus; species Lasiurus cinereus. Next base: position 824,360 of record JAAGEH010000032.1, on the reverse strand, counting down.
CGCCCCGCCGCAGCCCCGTCTCAGCCCCGGAGCCCGGGCCCTCCTCCAGGAAAGTCCCGAACCACCAGCCCCCCGGAACCACCAGCCCCCCGGAACCACCAGCCCCCCGGAGCGGCTCCGTCACTGTCCTTTCTCCGGCCGCCCCCTGCAGAGGGCCAGCTGAAGGAGCTCACCTAAAAACAAAAATAGGCACACTTCTTATCCCCGAAACAGGAGAGTCTGTGCTGTTACAAAATCCAAGAAATCACCCACAACCGCACCTGCGAAGCAAAGGCACACCTGTCTGTAAGCAGAGGCAGTGGAAGCGTAAGGACAGACCTCGTGTCCACAGCAGTAAGGGCTGTCTTAGTTTCTGCCCCCAGCACTGGTCTAAAGGGAACATTTATTGAATACTTCTAGCTGTTTAACCTTGGACAAGATTCTTCTTTTTCTTGGCAGTCCTCACCAGAAGATATCTTCCCATTGATTTTTAAACAGATGGGAAGGGAAGAGGAGAGACAGAGAAAAACATTGATGTGAGAGAGACACATGGATGGGTTGCCTCCTGCACCAGCCCTGACCATGCCCGGGTCAGGGAGGCGTCTGCAGCTGAGGCATTTTGCCCTTGACTGCAATCGAACCTGGGCCCTGCAGTCTGCAGGCGGATGCTCTAGCCACTGAGCCAGTGGTTCTCAACCTTCCTAAGGCCGCGACCCTTGCATACAGTTCCTCATGTGGTGGTGACCCCCAACCATGAAATTTTGCTACTGTTATGCATCGTGATGTAAATATCTGCATTTTCCGATGGTCTTAGGCGACCCCTGTGAAAGGGTCATTCGACCCCCCCCAAAGGGGTCGCGACCCACAGGTTGAGAACCACTGCACTGAGCCATACTGGCTAGGGCAAGGACAAGGTTTTTTTGTGTGTTTATCTGTAAAGTAGGAATAATCATATTGCCTTTTAAGGTTTTGTGAGAGTTAAATGAGCCCATTTCTGAACAAGCTGTTCTAGATGTAGCATCACAATGTGGAGTCTCCACTGTGCCTCCAACCCCAGACTGTACTGTCTAATGCTCAGCGGGGGCTGGGATAGATTAAAATAAAGCGGCTGCAGTGTGTGTGCAGGGGCCCCAGGAGGGCTCCTCAGCCACGTGGACTGTCGCCACCGTAGGCTGCTGCAGGAAGGGAGTCATTAGTACAAGTGAATCTTTGAACTACTGGTGGCAGGGGCATAGGGAGCAGATGGCCCTTAACAGGTGGTTCCCAGGATCCAGGAAGAAGCAGGGATCTTCCCACTCAGCCTATGGTGAGGTCTGGGGGAAGAAGGAAGTCTTCCGGAAGAGGTGACCCAGGCCCTCCTTGAAGCCTGCAGGGCTCACAGGGAGGAGTGAGGTAACTGGATGTGAAGCAACAAGTTCCTTTTGCAAACCAAAAGCTTCAAAGTGTCTAGCTGCAGCCAAATGTGGGGTAATGTGCCGGGGGAGATAAGGGACCCTGTGACTAGTACTCTTCAATGAGAGAGATAGAAATAGAAATAGATATTTTCCCACTCCAATACCAGGTGAGGAATGTCTGTGTACAAAGCCACCCTGGAATTACTCAGTTGCAACCACACAAATTATGCTGATGAAACGAGATACCCTGAGCACAGGGCTTAGCATTGGCCTGGCACCTATAGATGCACAATGAATTTATTCCCCTGATACACATGCACACACACACACAACTGCACTCTGCCTCAAGACTTTCCGCAAATGCCAAGCACCTGCTGGGCACTGTGCAAGGTTCAAGGGACCAGGCTCTCCAAGAGCTGGCCTTGGCCTCTGGGAGCTTTCTGTCTGGTAATTGAGACAGACCTGATCCCAGGATAGAACTGGAGCCCAAACAGCAGCCTGGAGAGGTGCCCTGGAGCTGGGAGTGCTGGTGAGTGAAGATCCAGGCTGAGGGGACAGTAGGCACAGAAGGAGGGGCAGGAGATTTGGGGTGCTTGTGGAGCCTGGGTTACGTGGAGGGAGAGTCTTTGGGTGGTATTTTCTTGTTACCCACCTACTTGATCTATTCCCTTAGTGCCTCCTGGAGAGGAGAAGCTTGGCTGCTCACCCTGGCATGCCCCACATAACTGTCACAGGTCATCCAGCGCCGGCCCTGTCATGCACAGGTGGGCTGGGAGCATCTACAAAAGAGCCCTGCCCTCTGGGTTCCAGGAGAATATTCTAACCTGCCAGAGTCCTCATGGGGCTGAAGATTCTCCCAGCCGTGGCTCCTAGGACTAGCTCCAGGTGCAGGACCTGGGGTACTGCCCGCCCCTTCTTCCCTCCTACCCTCTAGGCACCCTTCTCCCCCACATTTGGGAGCAGGTAGCCTCTGGTTCCCAGGAGGATGTCCCTGAGGTGTCAGATCTGAAGGTGAAGGGAGAGTGGTCTGTCCCTTGGGTGCTGTCTCAAGGTAGGCTGACCTGTGCAAGGGGGGAGTTGCTGCCCAAGGCATGGCAGCTCTGTCACAGACGGGTTAGGGCTAGAGGCTCCCTGCCAGCCAATGGGGAACTGTGCCAGGGGTTTTCAGAGGCCACTCCATCCCGACAGTCACTAGGACTACCCTGAAGTTAGTGGGGGTCCCCACGCCTTAGATTCCAGCGTGGGTGAAGGCTGCTTCCCAGCTGATGCGCTTGGAAAAGTCCCTGCCTGTGCCACAGCCACAGAGTGCTGTGTAATTTCCTCTGTGGGTCAGTCCTCCCGAGGGCTGTGATGGGGCCATGAGTCAGGCCTTAGCTTGTCACTGAACAGCCACCGGCTGCCTGGCTGCCAGCTGGTTGGTGGTCACCCGAGTGGCTGCCCACTGCCTTCTCTCTTCTCTGCTCTGTTCTGCACAGGAGATGTGTGAGCATGCCAGGGTCAGGCAGACACCCACTGTGTGTCTCAGCAGACCCAGCGTGGTTCTGGGGTGGGGGGAGGCCAGAGTGAGCTGTGACTGAGGCAGATGTACAACCAGCTTCCCCGCATGTCGGCCAGGAGTTCCCAGGGTCAGGAATCACCAGCAACTGTTTGAACTGGGCCTGATCGCCCCACTCAACTCCCAAGTAAGAGCATTCTCCACCTTCTCCTCAAGCTCGGGAGATTCATGGGGGAAATATTTCCCCCAAGAAAAAGGCACTTAGCTTAGGTAATTAACCAAAAGTCAGTGGTTACTTCAACTGCCTTCAAGGAATTCACCATGTATGGACAAGGCCTTGAAACTCAACAGCTGGCTTTCAGAAACTAGGGAGATCATCTTTGGATCCCTTGTTCTGAGCTGACAGTGGCTCGCCCAGAACCCCCTCGGGGTGGGGAGGCACAGGCTGGTGTGCCAGTCATCCTTCTGGGCGATTTAAAGCCACGTGTTCTGTGTCACCAAGACTGTGACTCAGCTGTGCGCTTGCCAAAGCTCACTTACAAGGCGCGAAACTGCGCTGTAGGCACTTTTCAAAGGGAGGGCACTCCACCTCCTGGGGAGAAACCAAGGTAGATCCGAGGCAGGTCTTTCCAGCTGTGCTAATGGGGGCCTCAGAGCCAGGATGGAGGTGCCCAGCTGGTCCCCAGCCCCTCGGGTCCCCGTAAATGTCTGTTAGAAGACTGAACAAACAGCAGAAGAAACCAGGGAAGCTGCTTCAAAACCGAAAGCCCACCCTTTCCCAGGTGGGTACTCCCTGTCAGGTTGGGTCTTAGTGAAGAGGAACGATGCTGGTGTGGTCTCCTATGGGGGATCCTGGACCCCCCCCCCCCCAGAGTGTCTGACGGCTAGCTGCAGGCAAAGAGGTCCATGTGTCTCCAATTATAAAACGCTCATGCTGGCGGAGACCCTCAGAAGAGTGTTTTATTATTGTGCTTCTTAAAGCGGACAAAGGCCTGGTGGCAGGTGCTAAGAGCCCAGGCGAGAGCAGCCTAGCCAAGCTGGAGGGAGTGAGCAGCCACTCGTGGGCCTTGGTCCGCTCCCCACACAGCAGGCTCCACCAGCCCCACCGCATCTCCTCCCAGTCTCGAACTCCCCACTGTTGGGGCTGTGGGTGGGACAGCAGCTCAGCTGCCACCACAGTTATCCCCACTGCAGAGAGGGACCAGGCAGCTCGGCTTGGGTTAGCTTCTCCACCCCCACTCTTTCCTTTTCTCTTTCCTTTTCATTCTTTGCTTTCTCCTTACTTAATCTAATTGTCAACCTGGAAATTAGGGATCAGAAGTCAGAGAAGATAAGGCACCGACCAAAATGTCCCAGCTTCTACCTGGGGAAGGGGGTGTCCCACCTGGATCAGGAGAGAACAGAGGCAGGGGAGCCAGCAAGAGGTGGGTCCCTAGAAGAAGAGGGTAAGAAGAAGGACATAAGCAGATTAGGCTGATCACATTCACAGCCAAACGCCAGAGCTGAGGGGCTCAGAAGTGCAGCAGGCAGTGGTGGAATTCCTTTCCTCTGTGCCCACGCTTAGGGCTGTGCTCTCCCATGGCAGGACTTCTCATTTGCTGGAGCTTCCAGGGATGTGCACTTGTACTGAGATCTGAACTCATGGCTATCAGCTTTCAAAGACGACTGTCTCTAAAAAAGGAAATCTGGACTACATTTTCCCACAAGAAGTTCAAGGAATTGTGATTACTCAGAACTTGCTCTCGACATTCTTGTGAACCTTTGAGAAATTCCCAGTGCCTCCTGTTGCCCCGAGTGCGGGAAGCCAGGGATGTGCCGACTCACACTCACACGCAGCCCAGCTAGCGTGTTGGGGCTCATAGCAACGGCAGTTGTGTGTGTGTGTGTGTGTGTGTGTGTGTGTGTGTGTGTGTGTGAGATTTACTTTGATAATGAAAGGAAATGCAAATAAAGAAGTAATGACTTCTGGTAAAACGATGCCTAGAAGATGACTTTCTACTCTCTTCCCCTCTCACCCCTCCCATCCTCTTCTCAAGTTCTCTTCTGCAGGAGTGTATGTCCCACAGCAGTTTTCCAGGATTGCTGTGTGATTAATTCTGTGAGGCCCCCACTTTGGGGATCAAAGCTCCTCTCAGGTCCAGAGAGGGAGGCACAGACTCGCCAAGCTAGAAGACCCGTCTGGCCACCAGCCAACTTCCCATGCAAAGTGAAGCTCCAGTCATGAAAAAGGCCTGGGCGTCGTGCCAAATACTGAAGAATCTGCCAGAGAAGAATAAAGGGCCTGCCCACGCCTGCCACCATCACATTGTAGGGAGACACAGCTCATCTTGGTTCCACGCAATCAGAGGGTGAGAGTGTAGGGGCTGGATGTGTCCAGGGATCCTCACCAGGGGTCTTCAGACATGCAGCCTCGCTCCAGAAGGAAGAGCCACTGGACAGGAGGGGATTCTGGGAAATGAGGCTTCCCAGGATCCAATGCCTGGATAAATGTTGCAGGCAGGTAGACTTATGGCTCAACGCCCAAAGAATAGTCTGTTTTTCAAAGAAAAAAAGAAGGAAGAGAGGAGAGGAATGGAAGTGAAAAAAATAAAATAAAAGGAAACACAAAAGTTCTATACTTGTTTGATATGGTGGCTTCTGCTCACAATATGGCTGATCCGAACTGAGATGTGCTGTAAGTAAAAAAATATAGGCTGGATTTCATGGACTTAGCATGAAAAAGGAATATAAGTAAATAACAACAGATAGTTCTTATAATAATATTCTAAAATAATATTTTGGGAATTTGGGATTAAACAAAATATATTAAAATTAATATCACCTATTTGTTGCTCTTGTTCATGTGCTCCTAGGACATTTATGACAACTGTGGCCACACTCCATTTCTGTCGAAGCACTGCCTACGATCCTTGTCCCCGCCCCTGGTCCCAGCCTCACTTTTAGTTCCCACCAAACTGTAGAGGTCTTTAGCTCCGCCCCTTCCCCTGGACCAAAAGTAAACTAGTCCAGCTGTGGGCTGTCCTGATTCTTAGTTTCTCCAGAGAGCATACAAGCATTTCTCTGGAAAACCCTTTCGAGTTTTGAGCAGCTGTTTTCTGAGTGTTGCTTGACCTTTTGAAGTCCTCGGCTTCATGTGAAGACACAGGGGCTTTCTTGCACACGTTTGAGAGGCGGCTGGTAGGTGACTGAGAGATGGCAATGGAAACTTTGAATAACATGTGTGAATCGTGGGAGGTTTTGGTTAGGCCTTGATGGGGACTAAAGCATTGACAGACACTGTTCAAGTTTGAATCCAGGTTCACTGGAAAATATTTAGGAGAATTTTTTCAAGTGGTACTAAAGGACATCATAGCAACATTAATAAAATATTTCTAACAAAATATATGTGGAGCACCCTCTCCATGCCCTGGAGTACTGTAGGTGACGAATTCACTGGCTGCTTTAGGAGCCAGATGAGGGAGGAAAGGCTGGTGTGTGATGGGGTAGGCAAAGGTCCAGGTGCCAACCGCCCAGCCACTCAGTTCCCTAGGCCTCCAGCCCATGTGTGCCTGTTTCTATCAAGTCCTCATTAAAGTATAGTTTCATGTATTGCTTTATGCTTCTTTCTCATAAATGCTCATCAACACTTTCCATGCTCCTATATCAGTGGTTCTCAACCTTTCTAATGCCACGACCCTTTAATACAGTTCCTCATGTTGTGGTGACCCCCAACCATAAAATTATTTTTGTTGCTACTTCATAACTGTAATTTTGCAACTGTTATGAATCGTTTCTGTGTTTTCCAATGGTCTTAGGTGACCCCTGTGAAAGTGTTGTTCGAACCCCAAAGGAGTCGCGACCCACAGGTTGAGAACCACTGTCCTATATAGACCTCATATCATCCTTTTTAGTAATTAAATAATATTCCACCAAGTGACTGTCATTTTGTTACCTTCTGTGGGACATTTAGTTTCCAGTTTTGCTCATTTAAATTAGAAGGCAGCAAAAATGCAATTTGCTTTCTTCGCTGTGTTTTCTTGTGCATTTATATTTCCTTATTATTCGTTGTCAGAAAAGAAAGTACCATGTTCAAGGGTATTAATGTTTTTCTAGTTCTTGACAGATATTGCCAAGGTACTGTCCAAAAGGCATGTAAGAACTTACACTGCTCACAGCAACGAATGCATGAAATAAGTTTCTTGTAACTTTGCCAGGTCTAAGGTGCCACAGCATATGAGCGTGCATGTGTGTGTGCATGTGCGTGTGCACACACATGTATATGTATTGGCTCCGTGGATAGGGTATCAGCCTGAGAACTGAAGGGTCCTGGATTCAATTCTAATCAAGGACATATGCCTGGTTGTAGGCTTAGTCTTCAGTAGGGGGCATGCAGGAGGCAGCCAATCAATGATTCTCATCATTGATGTTTCTATCTCTTTTTCCCTCTCCCTTCCTCTCTGAAATCAATAATATATAGACATATATTAAAAATAAATAAATATAACACATTTATATATTTACATTTAAATTAGCAAATGCATATATAACTAGATACATATAAATATGTATGTTACATGTATAAATGTATATACATACATTTGCAAACTTAAATGCTGTAAAAATGGCACCTCCCTTAGATTTTTAAAGTTTTTTTAAGCAAAACATTTATAGAAAAGAGACATGAATGTATACTCTTGTTTCTGCAAAAACTGAGACATTGTCTTGAGTATTTTTGTACTTTATGCATTTTTGTTTTTATATATTCCTTTTTTTTAAATCCTCACCCAAGGATATTTTTCCATTGATTTTTAGAAAGAGTAGAAGAGAGAGGGAAAGACAGAGAGAAATATCGATGTGAGAGAAAGACATTGATTGGTTGCCTCCTGCACACTCCTGACCAGGGCCAGGGAGGAACCTACAACTGGGCTATGTGCCTTGACCAAAATCGAAGCCAGGACCCTTTGGTTCACAGGCCGATACTCTATCCACAGAAGATATGCTTCTTCTGCACTTAATAATTTATTCAATAATTGATTCATGTTAATATGGACTCGTTTTATAGTTTGGGTTATAATCCCATCCTGCCCCCAGCCATGCGTGAGCATGCCTGTTTCCCACCCCCTCACCAGCACCGAGTAGTAGCAACCCTCACACTTTTACCAATCTGGTCGGGGAACATGGGGTCCCCTGTTTGAATTTGATGTTTTTGAATTTATGTTTCTAGTTCCCTCATTACTTGTCTGATATTAGACTCTGTCTTCTTTTATCTTGTGCAAACATTTGCACTCTTCCTAATAATAATCTGAAATGACTCTAAAACTCCTTGCTGATTTCACCTTTGAGATCAGGTAGATTTTGCTAAGAAACAGGAACTCTTTTGGCAGAGTGGTAACAACCCTGTGGGGACAAAGGTCTATTTTCTGTCTCTCCTGGCAGGTGCCTCCTCATCCATCCTTCTCAGGGGCACCTGGAGCCCCTCCAGTGCTCCTTCCTCGAGGAGAAATCTTCTGGAACACGTCAGCAGAGCCTGCGAGTGGAAGGTTGTGGACTTGCATCACAGCTTCCAGGATGGCTGTGACTCAGCCGCTGTCCTGGTAGGCTGAGGCTGTCCACGTGGGAAGCACTGATTCCCAGCACAGACGCACAGCCTCCTGGCCCTGGGCCAGCAGCAGAAGTGCTTACTGTGTGTGTCTTCCTCCCACTGCTCCTTTGTCCTGCTCCCCTTTACCTCATTTGCTGTTGTAAAACTAAAGCATCCACTCGGCAACCTGTTTGGGTCCCTTCCCTGCAGCAGTTTCTGTAATAAAACTTGCTTTCACTAAAATAATAATAATAATAATAATAATGAAAGCCCAAGCAATCATTATGACCAGACAACCAAACAACTGGATGGCCAGCCAGTAGCTATGACACGCCCTGATCATCAGGAGGCAGATGCTCCATGCAGGAGCTGTCCCCTGGTGGTCAGTGCACTCCCACAGCCAATCCCCCACAGTCCCTCCCCCCTGGCCAGCCAGCCCCAATTTGCTTGATCGCTGGGTAGGCCGAGTGACCCCACTTGTGCACGAATTCATGCACCAGGCCTCTAGTAATAAATAGATAGATAGATAGATAGATAGATAGATAGATAGATAGATAGATAAATAAAGCACCCACAGACACTGAACTGTTCTAACATTACAAAATTATCCCACAAAAGTATATAGATATAGATTTGATTAACCTCTGTGCCTTTTTAGAAATATCTATGCATAACCACGCATATATTTACATGTGAATTCTTTTTTAAAAATATAAATGGCAGATAACTAACTATACATAGTGCTTTGAACCTTGCTTTCCTTTTAAATTAACAACGTAGCTCCAAGATCTTTCCATATCAGCACACACAGATTCAACTCATTCTGAATGGCCACATGGTATTCCAGTGATGTGTGTGTGTGTGTGTGTGTGTGTGTGTGTGTGAGAGAGAGAGAAAGAGAGAGAGAGAGAGAGAGAGAGAGAGAGAGAGAGAGAGAGAGAGAGTATCTATTCAGTCCCCTATTCATAGACATTTGGTTTTGGGGGGAATTTTTTTTGGGGGGGGCGGGGTGATGGGGGTTGTATCTACAAATAATGCTACTATGAATATCTTTGAACAAATACCCTTGTGGACATGTGGGGATATACCTGCAGGGTAAATTTCTAGAACTGGAATTGCAGGGTCAAAGGAAAAGTGTACTTTAATTTTGATAGATATTTCCAACTTGCTCTCAAGAGAGGCTGTGCCAATTCACCATCCCATCTGCAGTCATGAAGAAAGGCTGCTCCCTGTCCCCTCTCTCACCAGCCAAAGGCTTGTTAAACTTAGAAATTTTACCCATCTGATTGGTGGAAAATGGTATCCTATTGTATCTTAATTTTCATTTCTCTAATTATAGTTGAGGAATATGTCTCAAATATTAAGAAGTTATTTGTATTTCTTTTTATGTGAATTATCTATTTATATTCTTTATGAGTTATCCTAATAGTTGTCAGTCTTTAACTTATTGATTTATAAGAGTTCTTTACATATGAAGAATATTAGTACTTTTTGCCATGTATGGTATAAAAGTCTTTTGTTTGTATATACTAGAGGCCCAGTGCATGAAATTCATGCATGGGTGGTGGTTGTGGGAGGTGTTCTTCAGCTCAGCCTGCTCCCTCTCCAATCTGGAACCCCTTGAGGGATGTCCAACTGCCCATTTAGGCCCAATCCTACCTGGACAGTCGGACATCCCTCTCACAATCCAGAACTGCTGGCTCCCAATTGCTTGCCTGCCTTCCTGATTGCCCCTAACTGCTTCTGCCTGTAGCCTGATCACTCTCTAACACTCCTTTACCAGCCTGATTGATGCCTAATTGCTTCCCTGCTAGCCTATTTGCCCCTAACTGCCCTTCCCTGCAGGCCAGGTCGCTCCCAACTTCCCTCCTTTGTTGGCCTTGTCATCCCTAACTGCCCTCCCCTACAGGCTTCATTGCCCCCAACTACCCTCCCTTGCAGACCTGGTCCCTCCCAACTGCCCTCACCTGATGGCCATCTTGTGGTGGCCCTCTTGTGTTCACATGGGAGCAATCATCTTTGACCACATGAGGACAGCCATCTTGTGTGTTGGAGTGACAGTCAATTTGCATATTATTCTTTTATTAGATAGGATTAGATAGGATAGAGGCCTGGTGCATGGATGGGGCTGGCTGGTTTACCCTAAAGGGTGTTCCAGATCAGGGTAGGAGTTCTCTTGGGGCATGGGGCAACCTAGACAAGGGGCCTGTGATGATTTGCAAGCCAGCCATGCTCCCCAGTGACCCAAGTGGAGGTCCTGGTATCTAAGATTTATTTATCTTCATAATTAAAACTTTGTAGCCTTTTAGCAGATGCCAAGGCAGGCCAGGGCTGCAGAAGCTTGTCTTCCTCCATTGCTGGGGGCAACTCAAGCCTCCTGCTCTCTCCAGCTCCGTGGCTGCTGCCATTTTTGTTGGGATTTACTTATCTTCTATGATTGAAACTTTGTAGCCTTGAGTGGAGGCCTGGGACCCACCAGGGCAGGCAGAAAGCTTGGTTTCCAGGGAAACCCAAGCCTCCTGCTCTCTCCATTGCTGCAGCCATCTTAGTTGGGTTGATTTGCATATTTGCTTCTGATTGGCTGGTGGGAGTGGCTGGTGGGCATGGTCAATTTGCATATTACTATTTTATTAGATAGGATTATAGTAGATTAGCATTTCAATACACCCATTTTGATGTGCAAGAATTGTTTTTTGTGCCTTATCTTCATTTTACATTGTGTTCTTCATTTCCCTGAGGTGGCAGGCATTTCATTTCGTTAACTCAAGGGTTGGCTGGTCCTCTCATCACCCCATGGTTCCTGGAATGGCCCTGAGTCCAGGTGGACTTGCTCAGTACCTGGGAGGAGGGTGGAGCTCATTTGTTCCTCCAGGCCAGCTCCTTTGGCACCCACAGAATGCTGTCTGCTCCCTTCCAGCCCAAAAGCAGCTGCTCTGTCCTCGGTGGCCCTGTACTCCTGAGTACACAGGACTCTTCCTGCCACCCACAGTGATGATGCAGAGCCCATCTGCCTCACACCCCACACAGCTGCTTCTAATCTAGGCCTTCGCCACGTTCTTTGATTCACCCCAAGAAACTCAGGAAGGGCCCCTTCTTAGGGCCCTACCAGTCTACATACAGCTTATTCCCTGCCCCTTCCCCCCAACTCTGTCCTCTTCCCAAGTCATGGAGAGCGGGGCAAGCCTCAGGACTCCTCATCAAGCAGCTCCTCAAATCTATGCCTGTGTCCTGCAGGCCTTGAGGAGAAGGAGTTCTGGAACTCAGAGGTCAGGAAGACTTTCTACACTTTTTCTCTTTCTGCATCACATCCCTGACAGCCAGAGATTGTGTGTGTACGTATGTGGGCGCACACACACATGTGTTTCCTGGGGAGCCAAGACCAAAGCGTCTCAGGAGGAAAGCAGGTGGATCCCAAAGCTCTTAGCCACACCTCTCACTGCTCCAGGCCTGTTCTCTCTTAGACCCTCATCTGGAACTATCTGAGGCTGCTGTGGTTTATGTGCTTGCTGGCGGCCCTTCCCTGGAAGTTCTTAGTGAGTGGGGGCTGGCACATCTTGCTACCTTCAGTGGCATCTACCCTGGGGCCTGGCACGTCTGGGCATTCAGTTGGGGGGTGTGGTGTTGAAGCACCTGCTGGTTTTAATCAGCCAGGCTGTCCTTGGCCTTGGTGCTCTCCAAGACACTGGGAAAGGTGGGGCATCTGTGAGGGGGACCTACGGTGTCCTCCCCGATGGCCTCCTAGGCTTCTGCTTTCTCCTGGAGATGTCCTTGGCCGACACCAGGAAGAAGGTTTTCTTCCAAGGGCACCGTTCATGCATGAGGCCTCCAGCCCTGTAGAGCTGGTGCTTCTTCAGGCCAGGGGGCTGGGCACTGTACCACGGCCTCAGACCTGGGGTCCCAGGAAGGGCAACTACAGGGAGGTGCCAGGCACCCATCTTCATTTGAACACAGCTGAATCCTTTCCCCACAGTGTTTCCATCCCATCCCTACCACATCCCTGCTTCCCTCTTTACTTTGCCTGCAGTTGAATTGAAGCTCCACCTCTAAGCCTTTTGGACATGAAGAATTGTTGCCAAGACCAAAAATACCCAAGGATGCTTCAAAGAAGAGGAGGGACACTGTTTAATATACCAGCTGACTCAGGGAACAGCCTTCCAAATCTGAGTGAAGGAACACGCATGAGGCTTTTCTTTATATCTGCCTGTGGTCCTTGTCTGCAAACATGGATTATGCTTCTGGTCCTTTTTGCAGGCCTTGCAAGAAGTCCCCAAGGTGTTGGGGGTCTCCAGGCCATATCTGATGGTCTGGCCTAGCACTAGCGTTAATAACCCTCCCTCTGGGGCAGTGCCCTGTCCACAGCCCAAAGGCCTCTGTAACTGGTTCTGCAAGACCAGTATCTGGGAAGGGGGTAGTGACTTAATTATAGGTTATTAAGAATGTACACTGAGCTTGCTGGCATGGATTCAGCTTGCTAGCCCCCCAAATATCAGAATTACATTGGAATTAGCCCTTTTTAGCCTTCTCAGAACAAGGTCCTTCTCTGAGTGCCATGTTTCCTGGAAGTGGGATTGGCAGTATCATCGAGGTACCTGCACCCCAAGAGGACTCTCCCAACTCAGGACCCCTCCCTGCCCCTCTTTCTCTTTCCGGGGCAGGGCCAGCTCTCAGGACAGCATGGGAACACTGTTAGCTGTTCTCCAGCCTTTTGCCCCCTCTGGCATCTCTGTGAGCTCAGCCTGCAAGCTAATCTAGTTTTACTGGGCCCATTACCCCACATCTGTGCTAGTTACTCAAGGCCTTGCTGCCTCTAGTTTTTCTGTTAATTAATCCTCTCCTCAAGAACACCATCCACCAGCAGGCTTGGGGGCTAGGGTGGGTGTGCAGGTCAAACACATCGAGGGAATGTAGGCATTCGTAGAGATTTGGAGTCAGGAGGAGGGTCCTGCCCCACCTCTGACACCGATGTCTGAACCTCTTTCTTCATCAGTAATGTGATGAAAGGGAACAGCACAGTACTTACCTCATGGCATTGTGAGGGCTCCACAGGCATCATGTGCATATTTATAAAATAGGTGGTCTCTATTATTAGTAGTACTAGTGGCCCAGTGCATGAAATTGGTGCATGGGGTGGGGGGCGGGGGAGGAGGGCTGTCCCTTAGCCCAGCCTGCACCTTTTCTAATCTGGGATCAGATGTAAACTGGCAGTGTGACATCCCTCTCACCTGCCTGCCTGTTTGATCACCCCTAACCACTCTGCCTGCCAGCCTGCTCACCCCCAACTACCTTCCCACCAGCCTTCTTGCCCCTAACTACCCCCCATGCTGGCCTGCTTGCCCCCAACTAACCCCACTGCCCCCACACTGGCCTGGTCAACCCTAACTGCCCCCCCTGCCAGCCTGCTTGCCCCCAACTGCCCCCACTGCTGGCCTGCTCACCCCCTACTGGTCTTAATCACCCTCAACTGCCCTCCCCTCCTGGCCTGATTGTCCCTAACTGCTCTGCCTCTGCCCCGCCACTATGGGCTTTGTCTGAAGGACACCTGGAAAGTCTTCTGGAAGGTCTCCAGGAAGATCTCCTAATCTAATTAGCATATTACCCTTTTATTAGTATAGATGATCTGAAAAGCTCTTTTCATTGTAATTGATCCTGCTCCATGTAGCATAAATCTTGAGTCACATTTTTTTTTAAGAGAAGATGAAGGTTTTCTCTACTATGTTCTTTGTTTTTCCCCCTACAATTCCTTTTTTAATGAGAAGGTGGAGACACTGATGACAGTGTTGGAGAGGAAAAACAGGCTGTGGATGGAAGATAAATAGGCTCACAGTGGCCTCGCCTTTCATAGTAGGTGCCAGCAAATTCTGCTGGGCCTGAATGAGGTTTGGAAATCTCGTGCCAAGTCTTCACCCGCAGATCCTAGGAGGTCCCCGCCCCTGCAGGTGCAGTGTGGACACTCCCGGAAGATGGGGTTAGGAAAGCAGCCCCACCCAGGGACACCTCAAAGCCCCTTCCAGGTAGTGTGTCACTGTGGTTTGTCACATCTGAACATCGGTCGCCAAGGGAGGCTGCGGGCCCAGGAGACAGAACGCAGGAGGCTTGTGCTGGGCCCACCGCAGACCAGGTTGTCAAAGGAGCAGGTAGTCTCCCCGAGAGGGGCCAGCACATCTGAACTCAGACTGGAAGGCCCTCAAGTAGTGGCGGTAATTGATTTCCCTGTAGGGAGGTCGTAAGTCTGAGCAGAAGGATGGGAAACTGCATTATCTATTGATGTGAAATGATATCCAAGATGTATTAAGTAAAGAAAGCAAGATGCAGACAGTGTAAAAAAGAAACTACCATTGGTGTTTTTATTTATATGTATTTGCTTGAATATGCATAAAATGTCTCTGGGAGAATTTATAAAATAATAATAATCATAATGAAAACAAACAAACAAAACCTTTCAGGGGATTGGGGAAGATGAGACAGGTTTGGTGAGGATGGTTGCATAGCAATGTTATGTACTTAATACCACAACTGATTATTTGAAAATGATTTACATCAGCCGTTTTTAACCTTTTCCTCTCATGGCACACATAAACTAATTATTAACATTCTACTAAATAATATCATTTTTGTCAATACGACAAATTTTGATTTATTCCCACCAGACAGCTGTTGCTACTTTTTATTTGGCAGTCTAAGGGAAACGAGGTCAGTACTGTATATTGCATGTTTTAAAAATTCTTGAGGCACACCAGTTGACAATCGCTGATTTAAATGGTTAAATTTTAATCATGTGTATTTAACCACAACAAAAAATCTAAGACACTTCATTAGTTGCCTATGGGGAGAACTGGGTGTTCAAAATAAAAGAGGAAGGGATATTTTCACTGTACATCCTGTTGTGCCTATTGAAATCTTTTCAAAAAGTAAGGAACCTTAAAGGTAAAGGAAGCTGCAACTGGAAGGCCCAAGGACAGACTGAGGCTTGCTGGAGGGGTGATAAGCAGGGCCGCGTGGTGGCAGCTCATTTACAAAGATGTGAAGGGCAAGGAGACAGGGCATGGAGCCACTACCTGGGCCAATTGCAACAGCACTCCGACTCCCAACTGCCTCCTGGATCCCGAGGCCCTCCCTGAGATCCTGAGCCCTCGCAGGCTGTGACCTTCCTTTCAGGACACAGCCAGCTGATGGTGACCTGGCAGGGAGGAGGGCAGGGGAGTTAATACAGACTCCTACCTCTTCCCATTGGCCAACACGGAAAGGCAGCCAGAGGGCAAGGCCTCCAGTCTAGCAGGATCTAGCAGGGTGGGCCTCCTCCAGACACGGGGCAGGGTGAGAAAGGGTGGGGAGAGGCTCTGGAGAGACCGAGGGATAATCTCTGAGACACTGACAGCTTGCAAACCTCTAAGTGTCATCTCTGAGTTGGGCCTGCTGTGTCCATTGTCGTGAGCCCTCACCACCCCTGCTAGTGGGGTGAAATCACAGGCCTTCACTGGGAGGAGCGGACAGAGGGAGGGACAAACTGGGGATGAGGCTGGGAGGGCAGGTTGGGCAACATGGGAAAGGCTCTGACAGTAGCTGCAACCTGGGCTTTAAGGGGGACTCATCTCACCTAGGAATGAGGAGAGGTTAGAGAAAGGATGGCGTCAGGGTCACCAGTGGGGGGATCCAAGGGTAGCATCATTGGGAGGGGTAGGGGAGGAAGGCAGGAAGCCAGAGAGTGGCAAAGAGAACAGAAGGGGCTGGGGATAAGCCCGCCGCTTTGGAAGTGCTGGGGAAGACTGGCTGTGGGAAGAAGCCTTTTCTCTCAGACCCCCAAGGTTGAGGGGTTGTTGAGATTCATTTTAAGGTCAGGACCCCTGTCTGAGGCTGGGCATCGACCCAGTGCCTGGAATGGAGGACACAAGGCCACAGTATAATTATGCCCTCTGATTCTATTTGCAGGGTGAGTTTCTGTCTCCTCCGGAGTGGCTTAGGGGAGACCTGGGTCCTTCCTCACAGTCCTCGAGACTCCAGTCAGGCAGGCAGACCCCGGTCAGAACACTCATGGAGACATGTCCGTGCACCTGTCCCTTAGTGTTTTCAGAATCCCCAGTGGATAACTCCACCACCTGAGACTGTCCTGCTATGCTGCATTGTGAGAGGCAGAGGCAGCACTAGGAAGATCCTAGATCATCTCTCCCTCGCCCTCCTCACTCCTGCCTTGAAGGTCAAAGTTCAAGCTGAACTGGACCTTCGGGAGAAGATAATCCATAAAGGAGGGGGCTGCCCTCTCATGGTGGAAAGAGGCTGAGGGGCCACAGACCAGGAGCTGCTGATTCTTGTCGGCAAGGCCAGCCCTGGCCAGATGCTATCTTTTTCAGCAGCAATGTAGACCAAGGGGTCAGCAGCCCTCCGGGGATGACAGGGATGACTTGCGACGCCTGTGAGCTCTGGTCCGAGCCATCTCAGTGAGAGAAGGGCAGGGAAAGTCCCTCACGGGAAGCAGCCTCAAGGACCTCTGAAATCAAAATAGCCATTTTCATATGAACTTCCCAAGTGATCAAATGATCCTATCTGCCTGTTCCTCGCAGAGAGAGCAGGGCTAGCTCAGAGGCTCAAAGATGTGCTGGCATTTCATTCATTCAACACATATTCATGGAGCACCTATTAGTCACCATGCACTGTGTGGGGGAAATAATAGTGAGCAAAACAGAAAAGTTCTCAGTCCTATGGAGCTTACATTCGAGTAGTAGAAGATACGTGATAAACAAATAAGGCCCAGCCAGCATGGTTGAGTGTCGATCTATGAACCAGGAGGTCACGGTTCAACTCCTGGTCAGCGCACGTGCCTGGGTTGTGAGCTCCGGAGTGGCTTAGGGGAGCATGCAGGAGGAAGCCAGTAGATGAGTCTCTCTCATCATGATGTTTCTATCTCTCTCTCCCTCTCCATCCCTCTCTGAAATCAATAAAAATATATTTTTTTAAAACCCACAAAACCAAAAAGCAAATGTGTAGGGTTATTTATTTGTTTATTTATTGCATCAGAAAACCAACAGCCTGGGGAAGAGGAAAGAAGATAAACAAATAATTAAATTTAATAAAAATAAAATCATGAGAGCAGAAAGTTACATTTCCAAATACCGAACCTGCAACTGCCTCATTGAGCAGAGCCTAGGGATCCAGGAGCATAGAGAGTGTGCGCTGGGCAGGGCTCTCCCTCCCTCTCCCCTGCACAACACTGTCTTTCATTTATCCTCAGAAAGCAGCATTCTGCTTACAATCACCAGGTCTTGGGAGGGAGTCTCATGAAAGGGTCTCTAGGCCCTGGCTGGCTAGGCTCAGTGGATTGAACATTGGCCTGTGGACTGTTGGGTCCTGGATTTGATTCTGTTTAAGGGCACAATCCCAGTCCAGGCCTGGCATGTGCAGGAAGCAACCAATTGATGTGTCTTTCACATCAATATTTCTCTCACCTCCTCTCTTGCACTCTCTCTAAAAATCAACGGGAAAATATCCGTGGGTGAGGATTAACACAAAGACAAAGCAAAAACTTAATACAAGATTATACCAAGTACGAATAGACTAAAAAGAAATGTTTTAGAATGATATATCTTTGTGTGTTTTTTTTGTCTTTATTTTATGTTGAAAAGCTGCCATTCAAAACCTGATTAATTTGAGGTAAAAGAGCCTTTTGTCTTTATCCTTTTCATATATAGTTAATGTAAACCAAATGGGAATTTTCTTGTGTTTGCTAGAGAACTGGGTAAGTCATAGAGGATTTCTTTGGTATCTGCTGCCTATGTACTTTGTTATTGTATTCAACTTTCCTGATAACTACTGCACAATTACTTTCACAAATAAAATATTATAACAAAGTTGTTTGGATTTTAAAAGTGACTTACCATATAGCTGAGGATTTGTTTTTAATGAAAAATAAATTTAAAAATTTTAAATGTGAAAAAATATATAACACGTATAGGCAATGGAATATTATTCAGCAATAAAAAAGAATAAAATCTTTTTAAAAAAAAGAATGAAATCTTGCCATTTGTAGCAACATGGATGGATCGATCTAGAGGTTATTTTGCTAAGTGAAATAAATCAGTCAGAGAAAGACAAGTGCTGTGTGATTTCGGTCACATGTGGCATCTTAAGAAAACCAAATGAATAAACAAAAGAAAATAGAAGCAGACCCACAGATGTAGAGAACAAGCTGGTGATTGCCAAATAGATGGAGAGTGTGTGCTGGGCAGGGCTCTCCCTCCCAGATAAAAAGGAAAATAAAATTTAAAAAAGAGCAGTGAGCCCCCAAAAGGGTGATTCCCAGCGTACAAATCCCTCAGGAAGCAGAAGGTCAGCCTGGATGGTTGGTGCCTGGGCTGTGTGAGAAAGAAAACCCAGTTGGTACCAAGAAGGACCTCATGACGTCCCCAGCTGCCCCAAAAGTGAGAAGGGTGTCTCCTGTCCTCTTCTGCATAGTCCCTGAGGTGACCAGGTTCGGGCCACCGTTTCTCCAAGGAGGGGAGGGTCCTTGAGACATGTGAGCAGATGTGAATGTGAGGCCTTTGGAAATTAGGGGTCATTGCCAGGGAGTGACAGTTGGTTGCTGGAGGTTTCGGCCGGAGAGTAATCCTGGTTCTGCCCATCTTCCAGAGTTCCAGCAGAGCCTGGACTCACTCCTCAGGCGAGGGAGCCCGGGACCAGCGGACAGAGTGGGGAATGGCATGGGGGGCAGTGGAGGCCTTGAAACATGCGTGGGCCAGGGAGGCCCTGGAAGTCCTGGGCAGCAGGTTCCTCAAAAGCAAAACCACTTGAAATATCACTGGGGTCAGCTAAGGCCTCTAACAGCCCAGGAGGCTCCTGGTGTGGAAATCCCCCACCGGCCAGCAAGGGCAGCTGCCAGCTGGAGATGCATCTCCCCCTCCCCCACCCCTGAAGGGGGGTCTGAAAGGGCTGAGGCAAGGAGTGAGGAGGTAACTTGGGGAGACGGATACTCCAAGGCTGAGCTCTGGCCTCCCCATCTTGGCTTTGTTCCCCTCTTCTGTTCTCAGCTCCTGCTTTTCCCTGAGTGGAGGAGGCTGGGAGGCTCGACTGCCCAGAGGCGCTGCCAATAAGCCGCAGAAGCAGGGGCTTGGCAAGCACAGTGTCGCCACTGTGGGAGGGCGGGCCTCATTATCCTCAGCTGGCCGCGGGCAGGCGGGCGGGCGGCCGGGGAGTTTCCCAGCTCGCCTCCTTCTTTGTGGTAAACATTGTGGGGACAGAGGGCAGGGTGGTGCTGGCAGGAACCTGAGCCAGGCCTTGAAGGGGAGCCAGGTTGGGCAGCCCAGCCAATCGCTGGCTCCAACTAGGAACTTGACTTAGAATCCTTGGATGTGAGGCAGGTCCGGCCCCTTGTGTCCAGGGTCCAGGCTCCAGGGTACCAGGTCCCATCAAGGGGAAAGTGGCCCAAAGTTTGTCCAGCTGGGATGTGGCAGAGCCAGAATGGGATGGAATGCTCGGGGAAGACCCAGAGGAGCAGCCTGCTGGAGAATGTCTGTGTATGCCTTTCCTTTTCCTACAAAACTTGGGGACTTTCCTGAGGTCAGAGCTGCTGTGCACAGCCGTGCAGGTGTGGACTGAGGTGTGAGTGGGGGCTAACCTGGCTCATGCTGGGCTGTGTCCACCTAGACGATGGGTCACCTCTTCCCAAACCACACAAAGGCCCTGTCCAGGCCAATGACTGGTGCCCACCGGGTGGGGTCAGAGGGCATTGCTACTGAGAACTGAGGCCTGTGCGCTGGAGTAGCTGCTGGTCTGGGCTGCTCTTCCCCAGAGGATGGGACGACTTTCAGGGCTGCACACTGACCTGGCCCATCTGTGTTTCAGGGAGGGACAGAGGTTTGCAGAGTCGTAGCCCGAGGCCCGGACTCCTTTCCTCCTCCCCAGGCTGTTGGCTTCCCCATCCTTTCCTGACTGTGGACTAACTTCTGCCACGGCCGCAGGGTGACCTGCACATCAATCAGATGTCATCCCGAGTGGCTTGAGTCGCACAGAATCAGGATGCAGCAGGGGCCTGCGGAAGCTGAGGTCAGGAAGGTCCCTGCATTTGGTCTGGAAAATAGAGACTGCGGAGGTCTATGTTTCGCCTGTCAAAGAAGGACCGGTGATTTAATTTCATACGTATCCTCACATATCGCACAAGGCTGTTTAGATTTACAAAAACTAATCTCTATTGGCTCAGTCGGTACACATCTCTTCAACACTTTGCGGGTCTCACCAGCACCATCTCTGAATACTCAGGAGGGAAGCAAGCGCAGTCCCCACTCACATTCTCGTGGGCAGACAGAGCAAAACCCACGGAAACAAGCAGAATGATTGCAAACGGCAGTCACCATAGGGAGCAGCATGCCAGAATTGAGTGATGAACCTGCTTCAGGCCTGGAGGTGTGACTGAGCTGGTCTTGCTTCACTTCTGAAATAAGAAAAACTTGCCCAAACCACTGTCAGTGGAGGAACCATCCTTGGACTCCGTCCAGACCACAGAACCAAATGGAGAACTGCTTCCCTGTACACCTCCTCTGAGGGAGGCTGCCCTCCGAGGGAAGGCCACAGGGAGGCTTTTCTCGCCCTCGGATGTGAGGAACGTGACCCCGGATGTGAGGGACCGGCCACCTCTGAGGAGCCACAGGAGGCAGAGAGAGTCCTCTGACAGGTGTCAGGAAGGACTCATAGGAAGGGTGAGGGCGTTGAGATCCGTTTTGAAAGATGAATCCACATTTTTGCAGGCTGTTGAGCGGAGGTCTGCCCAGCACAGAGGGCAGAGGAGGGGCATGCTCTGAATGGGGTGCAGTGGGCACCCCGAGGAGAGAAGCCGGAGGCCTCTGCCTGGCCTTTCGTGGCGCCTCCCACTCTGCCTCCTCCGTGGCGCCCAGGCTGCCACGGGGTTTTCCCATGCTGTCCACCGGGCGGATGTCCCACAGGGCAAGGTGAGGAGGAAGGAGGCCTGGGGTGGGCCTTGGCGGTCAGGCTGCTCCTCCTCAGGCCTGGCCATGCGTTCCTCTGCAAAGAGCACCAGGGTCCGGAGGAGTGCTGCTCCTGCTGACTGGCCGGCCATTCACACAGACATGCGGGAGTCGGGCAGCTGGCTGGGGAAGAGGAAACAGGCTCTTTGGGAAGAGTTGCCTCCCCTTCTGGGTCTGATCTGAGCTTGCAGGGCAACAGTTCTCAAATGTGAGGGCCCAAAAAGAGTCACCTGGGGGCGGAGGAGCCTGTTAGCACGGAGACGCCTTGTCCTTCTTTCTCTCCTCTGGGATCAGAACGTTCGGAGGGAACATAGGCGACTCATCCAGGCAGCCGGGGGTCCCGAGCCTGCAAATGTGGCCTCTGCAGGACAGGAGCCCCAGGGAGGCAGGGGCTGGGGCTCACCACCGGACTGGAGGCCCAGGAATTTCCCTCTAGGCCACCTCTGCCCCCACAGCTGCCTTAAGGTCTCACTGGCACCCCACCGGCTCCCCCTGTGCTCCAACAGACAAACAAGGGCCACGCTAGAGTCTTGAGAGCTCCCCCCAACCCCGCATTCTCAGTAAAAGTTGTACACCAGAAAAACAGCCTGAACAAATCAAACGTGAGGATTTGTGTAGCCTCAGATCTGGGAATCTGAGGCTGAAAGGCACTTTGCCCGCATGGAAATCCTGGACTTCTCAGCACTCACACCTGATGGTGACATCGTCAATGGACAACAAGGAACATTCCAGAAGAAAGGCGTGAAACCACCAGGCAACAGAGAGAGTTCACAGCTGCTAAGAACCGAGGCATCAGATCATAACTACTCTGCCTACTCCCCCAGCTGTTGGACTACAGACACATCTGCAAGGGTGAGCACCCTGACGGGCGAGAAGGTAGAAGCAGGGGCAGAGGCCCAGGAGAGTGCCCTACCCCAGCTCCCTCTCCCCGGGGCCAGAGGCCAGGCGAGCAGAGGTCCGAGCAGAGATGCTCGTCTGTGGGCAGGGGGAACTCACTGCACAAGCTTTCAGCTCTCAGTCAAGATTTATACTCACCTGGAGCTTGCTGTCTCCTTGATGCTGAGCTGCAGCCTGAGAATGGGGTGGGGGTGCCCATCTGGGGGGCTGCCCCAAGGCCCTCGCTGAGTAGCATGAGGTGTGTGTTAGGACTTACCAAACTGCACCAGTATTTCAATATCCTTTGTAGGAGTGTTACCAAAGGAAGGGATTTGACACCTGGGGTGCTCTATTAAAAAAAGAAGGTGCTCACTGGTTGAGTGTCTACCTAGGAATCTGTGAGTCCAGGTCAGGGCACATGCTGAGGGGGAACGTGCAGGAGGCAGCCAATCAATGATTCTCTCATCACCGATGTTTCTCTCCCTCTCCCTTCCTCTCTAAAATCAATAAAAATATAGTTAAAAACAAACAAAAAACCCAAGAGGTGGTTGTCGCCGCAAGTAAAGGAGATAGAGGATTCCTATCCAAAGCTCTACCTCCCATAAGGGAGTCTGAGCTATTGCTTAGACTCAGCATACACTGTTTGCTCAATTACACGTGGATTGCAGTTGGCTACACTTGCTGGGCCGGGCTCCTGTCAGGCTCATTCTGTTTACAGCTGGTTTGCAAAATACTGTGCTTCATGTAATATTTAGCAGGAATAGCATTTAGTAAGAATGGCCCAGACCTTGAGACCCTGGTCCTATCTAACAGGAGAAGACTTTGCCCTGATAATTCCCTCCCCTTTCCAGCCCGGTCCTAGCTCTGGCCCGTGGCCTTTCATCCCGCAAGAGCTGCCATGAATGAGGGGAGGCAGGTCCACAGGCTCAGCCCAGAGCCCTAACCCTTCTGGCTTCTGGCTGAAATCCAAGGAGCTGGCCAGCTGAACAGATTTAGTCAGATAATATCATCAAAATGAGGCAAATTCTGCTCTGGAATCATGAGGCAAAGTTACCTTAGCTGGCTTCCCATTAGGACTGAGACCCTAATTTGGAGGGCTCAGTGTGGACATGGGAAACCTTGGCCTGCTCTAGTATTTGTACCTGTCTTTGCTGGTTCCCACCAGTCATTCCCAGGTCATTCCAGAAAGCGAGCTGGATTCAAACACCTGTGTCTTCGAGGGGCCTCGGAGAGTCTCTGGGCTCCCTTTGATAGGTGCAAAGACGCTATGAGACCTGGAGTTTGGAGGCAAGTGAGAATGTGGATGAACGGTGCCAGGTTTCACAAGGCAAGAGCTGCGAGTTGGATTCACAGAGCCCTTTAACCCAGGAAGACTCCATGGCCACTGAACTCCAAACAGAACTGGTTTTGAATCACCACCTACCACCTGTCTGACCTTGGACAAGTCACTATCCTCTCTGAGCCTCAGAATTCATCTGTCAATTGGCGTGAAAACAATTGCCTTATAGGGTTGCTTTGAGCGTCAATGGAGGCACTGTTCACTGTTTATTTTTAAGTACCAGTCTGAGGGCCTGGTACCAAGTGAATGGTCCTGGGTGCCCCTGCCATTCTTCCCCCCTTCCCTCCCCGCCCCAATTAGGAGCAAGAGCACCTGGGATTTCATTTCTTCACTGAGCAATCATGGCCCCCCTCATGGAGGCAGCAGCAGCAGCAGCAGCAAGAAATGAGGAGAGCTGGGGGTGAGTAACATTCTCCTCAGACCCTCAGCACAGGGACCACAGGCAATGGTGAAGAGAGCTGCAGGGAGCACACACCTGAGAGGGTCTGGGCACCGATCCATTCTGCCAGGTAACTGTTTACGCACCCCCCCACCCGCCCACCCCCTTCTCCCCTGGAAATGGCAGTCCTTGGGCCCACATACGGGTCACCCCTACCTCCTGCCCGATGCCACTGGAGAGACAGGGGGCGCCGCCACCTGGGTGCTGCTGTTGATCTTTCTCTGGTCCCAGGCTCCTTATCCCAGGTCTCAGGTCACTGTGACGGGGGCATATGCCAGGCTTGGGCCCTAAACAGCCAACAGCCAGGACTTATTTGCTGTCCTCCGTTGTGTCCCTGCATTTGTCACAACTCAGTTCCCTGGGCTTAAAGGTGTTTGTCCTCTAAGGTGGGCGGCTGGGGAGGGACACTGCCTGCCCTCTCTCTCCAGGTCTCCAGAACACAGGCTGCTGTTGCCTGGGCAGCCCCAGAAGCACATTTGCATTATTTCATGGCAACAAGCAAATTTCCTGGAGGTTTTTTTTTTTTTTTGGAAGAGCTGGGAGCCACTCAGAGGGAAAGGCAAGGAAACAGGAGAGCGGGAGGCCAGGAGGAGACAGGCCTGGGCAGAGGCAGCAGGTGCAGGCAGCAGGAACTCGGTCTTGGCCTAAGGCTCTGGCCTGAGCGTTACCTGGGGCTCTGAATCCTTCCTCCACCCTTCCCAGCTGCAGAGGGGGAGGCCAGGCCCTCAGCAGGTCCCATCACCCCTGGGGTCCTGCAGGAAAACTTGCCCAACCCAGGCCTGTGCCACTGGCAGGTAATGCTCTACAGAGGAGCCAACCAGGCTGCAGAGCAAGATGGAAAATTCCCACGGCGCTCCTGTACCCGAGGCTGCACCTGGGGGAGGAGCACGGCCCTGACTACACTGGGGAAGGGCCGGCCTCTGGGCTTGTGGGGCAAACACTGCGGAGGCCACAGCAACTGAACAACTTCAAGGGGCGGGGAATGATATCCTGGCCTTTGACCTTACTCTTTGTTTTTGCAACTTGGGAACTGGCCTGACTAAGGGCTTAGTGGGTGTGTTGGGTGGGGATGGGAGGCCATTAGGAAATGAGAGCAGACAGACCTGCTCTGCATTTAATGAAGGTCCAACAACACTTCCAAATAGGCTGGGAATATAAAGAAAGGGCAGCAAGGAGGGTGGGGGGGATTGCTGGTTTACAAAATTAAGCAGCATTCCACAAGCATACCAAGAATTTTAAGTCACTTTTTCTTTTTAAGCTCAGGTGCAGACATTCTCAGGTTCAACCAATACTTAGCTAGGCCAGGGGCCTCGAGGAGGAATGCTCACGGGGCCCTGCTGTGTGCTGGCACGTTCCTGGTAAGAGCCCCCAGCAGGCCGACATGTGCGCTGCAGTGCAAGGCGCTGGAAATGCTCCTGACCAGTGTTGTTCCCAGTTTCTCCCAGAAAGCCAGGCTAGCACGGTTACTCCGAACCCTGGAAATGCAGGGGTTTTCCAGTCAGCTGGCCTCCAGAACAGAGGACTCGCGTTGTTCCCTGTGCCGCGGGAGGTGAGAGGGTCCAGGTGTCAGGAGGAGTGTCCTCTGGACATTTGGCTGGGAGCCCAGCCGCTGGGTGCCAAGGCCAGGAAGGTGTCTCCACCCTTGTGGGGCCTCACCAGAGGGAGGAAGGAAGGAAGTCATGCAAGATAGGATTTCCCCATCCACGGCCTGCAATCTCCCTGCCCCAATCACCTGATAAGCAAGCTCCTTTATGAGCTGACCTATAATTTTCTATGGGACAAAAGCCATTGGGAGGTTGCAAAGTTCCTCCCATACAAATAGACTTCAAGAGGCCACTCTTTCAATAAGGATCTGAAGAGAAGATGGAAGAGCCCTGGGCATGAGAGGTGCTGTCTCACTTCAGGGACCCCTGGCTTGGCCCAGAGGCACCCGGAGGAGCATGGCAGCACACAAGTTTCCCATCTTTCCTGTCTCTCTTCTGCCTCCTAGGGCTCCTCCACCTCCCCCTCTCCCTCTCTGCTCACCTTGACTCACACATTCCCTGGGAGAGGCGCCCTGGGAGGCAGGGGTTTGGGGGAGCCCCTGGGAAGGCAGGCCAAAGCCTCCGTTCTGTGCTGGGGTCCATCTGAACCAGGACCACCAACCAGCCTCTTGAGGTCTCTGCAGGTCCTGAGAGCAGAGGGGAGGGGGGACCGATCTGAGCCCATGAGACTGTTTTGGTTCATGGGAGTGTTGGAAGCAGCTTGCTTCCTGATGCCATTGTGTGTGCTCCTCCAGGAATTGCCCTAAAGGCCAGGGACCCCCGTTGGGAAAAGCTGAGGCCTGTGCGTGTCATGTGTCACGAGGAAGTGAGTGACAGAAGGCCACTTTTCGCCAGAAAAAAAAAAGTGGGAAGTTGGCTCCATGGCTTGTGCTGCTTACACAGGGCCACAGGGAGTCAGCCCAGTGCACGTACATGCGTGTGTGCTTGCATGTGTGTGTGAGTGGCAGGGGGGGAGGAGGGAGGTGGTGCTTTTTAACTGCAGTCTGGCTTCTGCTTTGCTGACCCCACTGCTTTGGTGAAAATGTTCTCAGGAAATCATATTTTGTGAGGCAAAGATGCTTCAGAAACTTGAAAGCATTCAAGAGCCATTCTGGAGCGCTACATCATACTGTCGACAGAGTAGATACTGTTCTTTTCATCAGTTAAATGCATTATGTTGTTTAATTCTCATAGCATCCCTTCGAGATGGATCTTATGATTAAACCATTCTACACAGAGAGAACTGAGGCTGTAAGAACGAAAGCCCTTAGCACGGGAGTCCAGCAGATGGAAGGCTGGACAGGCAAGCAGCTCTTTCCTCACCTCCCTAGTCAGTGCCTCTGTCCCTTGGGTCACCTGGAGGCCCAGTGTGAGCGGGAACAAATGCAGGGCTGGGACTTTGGTGCTGGGAGTGCAGTCATCAGTAGCTGCTGGCCATGCCCTTTCCAGAGGGATCCTCCCCACACCCAGTTTTGCTGTGTTGTCTGATGTCCAGGTGCCTGGACAGGATTCATGTGACCATTTATCCCCCTCCACAGAGAGCCCCTCTCTCCAAGGCCATCAGCTCCTCCGACTTTGAAACAGGGAGGCCTGGGCCTGGGGGTTTTCAGAAATGTGAAAGCAGCTGTGAGCACCTGCAGCCTGCCCTGCTTTAGAAGAAACTGCACAATAAATACCCAGTTTTACAACAATGTTTTGCTTTTTTAAGAACACAGAAAGGAAAAAAGAAAAAACCCAGATGGGATCTTCACAGAGTTGTGGCCGGACAGGAGTGTACCATGTGTATTAAAGGTTGGAGTTGTAGAGGCATCTTCTTACCAATGGGCAGGTTGCTGCTGGTCCCTGGGGTGTCTCCAATGGAGCCATTGGGAAGGTGGCCTGCAGGTTGGTTTTGCACAAGATGCCTTCATGCCAGTCTGCTCCTACGAAGGGGTGCGCCCCCACCCTGCTGGACGCAGACAGGATGTGAAGATGCCACAGATACCTCAATGACAGTGCACTTGGAGGAGATACTCTGCAAGAGCTGCAAGGGCCAAATTTTCAGTCCCTGAAGCGAACTAGCCCATGTTGCCTTGTTCATCACTGTCTCACACCCAAGGGCTGCACTTAAAGGAGGGGCTCAAAGATATTCCTGATCCATCAAAAGAACTAAGAGAACTTCTCCTACAGTGAGAAGATCTAGTGCAATAGCATGGCCCCTGCACCTCCCTCCCTGGGTCCCTCTTGAAGCACATCTTCTCAGGTGGCTGGTGGACACAGACACAGAGCAGCTGGAGGCCTTTTCCAGGTCACCCTGCAGTGGTGAATCTCTGCAGCCATTCTATTAGGATCAATGAGCCACTTGGTTGGAGAAGGAGCTTTTGTCCTGGGTTGTGTCCATCACCGCTTAAGAAATGCCAGCATGGCCATCTTCATAGAAAGTTTTTGTTTTTTGTTTTTTGCTTTCCCTCCTGATGAGAAAGTTTTAAGCTCCCTGAATCCTGTAACTGTCAGGCCCCTGGAGGCTGCCCAGGTAGGGTGGCCACAGCTTACTGACGCAGGCAACCACGGTCCTGACGGCACTTATCAACGAGGCAGCTAGATGCAGCTGATAACCAAGTTGCTACTCTCGTCCTCTCTCCCTGGAAAACCCCGGCTGGGCCAGGCACTTGGAGGCTGTTAGCTGGGGCTCCCCCCAATTCATCCCTATTCTGCCCAGGGAAACCAGGTCTTTCCTGCTCTGCTTCTTCTAGTCATCCCTGCTACTCTTGGTAAAACCTACTCCATGGAGTTAACTTCGCGGTTCACTTCACCTCCTGCAATAAGGTCAGACGTTGCTTTCTGTGTGAAGGATACCTCTAATCAGTCTTCTTGTGGTAACTGCTCAAAAAGGTCAACCAACACTTCAGCAAGTTTCGGCATCTTGTGCAAAACCAACCTCCAGGCCTCCTTCCTGATGGCTCCATTGGAGACACCCCCAGGGACCTTCTGGGACCACTGCAGAAAGCCCTGGGGATCTGCCTTGAGCCCTTGCAAGGGAAACCCCAAGAAGAGGTTGCTACAAGCTGGGCTGCTGGGAGGGGTTAATTACTGTTAGATATTTGCATTTTTTGTACCCTTGACTGGCTTTAGGAGTCAGGGATGAGGTCAGCAGAGCACAGATGACATGAACTTAATGCACAGGGGTCACTTCCTGAAAACTTGCTCGACTCCTCAGCACAATGGGCTGCCTCCCACTGACCAAAAGAGTAGAAGTGGGATGAGCTACACTTGACCATGATCATGTCTCCTGCAGTTAGTTACTTTTTTCACAGTTTCCTAACCAGCAGCCAACACCAAACCTGACGGGGACTGTACTCAAAGCGCATGTGCCCAAAGCAGTTTTTATTTGACAGTCCAAGTCTGGGACCAGGTTTGTATACTTCGAAAAAGTTCCCTCGTGATTCTGATGTGAAACCCTGGCTACGAACTGCTAGTCTAGCCCGTTTCAGTTTAAAAGTCTCTACTGCTTACCTTCGTGAGATGTGGGCATAGAAAACAAGCGGTATTGCAGAGAATTTCAAACCACACAGAACTCAGTGATTTCCTTGTTGCGTAGAGAGGTCAGAAGGCAAAAAGTGTTTTTTGTTACCCAGAGAGTTCTTTTTGAGTCAGAAACAAGCACCAGGACCTGATAGTGTGCTTTCATGTAAAACTAAGGGGAGGCAGGGTCCTAGGGCTAAAGGTGAGGCTGCTCAAACCTGAAGTCAGTCGGATGGATCACAGGCAACCAGGAGATTGCGTGCCAGGGAACGTTAGCCGGATGATGGCTTTGACCCAGGAATTGTGAAGGCACTTAATGCATTTGCAGAGTTTGGGCTTGTCTGTGGCACCGAACTAGGGAAAACAAATGCCTCACACAGGGGTTTAACAAGGGGCCTCGGCCAGTAGGTGACCAGCTGAGCAAGGCTCCTCTCCAGGTAATGCTACAGAGGGATGTAGGAACACCCCAAAACTGGGTAAGAATATCCAAACCTTCATGTTGGTATTTTTTTAAAAATATTTTTATTGATTTCAGAGAGATAGGGACAGGGATAGAAACATCAATGATGAGAGAGAATCTTTGTTAGCTGCCTCTTGCTCGCCCCCTGCTGGAGATTGAGCCCGAAACCCGGACATGTGCCCTTGACTGGAATTGAACCCAGGACCCTTGAGTCCACAGGTCCTCACTCTATCCACAGAACCAAACTGGCTAGGGTTTCACTTCGGTATTTTATAGGGAAAATCTGGGCCTATTTGTTCATAAAAGACTGAAACTTAAATCAGATTTTCTAAAGTCTATGCTTTTTATTATAGGTTTTTAGAACTCAGAGTTTAATTTTGGTCTGATTCTGTTAAGTTAATACCTGATGTGGTAAAAAAAATTGGAAAATACATTAAAATATAAAAAATGAGAAAAATTATTAATAACCAGTATGAACATTTTGGCTTACCTTTTGAGAATTTCCTCATGATTTGAAAAATAAACTTTTAGTGAACTAATATTGATACACTATTAGGAACTAAAGCCAACAGTTTATAATAAGGATTCACCATTTGTGTTGTACATTTCTATGGGTTTGGACAAATGCAGTGTCATGCTTTTCTCCCCCATTCCACACTTCTGGCAACCACCAATCAGTTTTACTGTCTCCTGAGTTTTGACTATTTTCCAGAAGTCTTTATAATGGGAATCACACTGTATGTAACTTCTCCAGATTGGCTTCTTTCACTTACAATATACATTTTTCTCTATTCTTTAGAAGTTTTATAGTTTGGTATTTTACATTACGATCTCTTTTAAGTTACTTTTTCTGATAGGTGATTTGTTTTTGCATGTGAACATCTAGGTGTTACAAAACCATTTCAAAGACTGTTCTTTCTCCATTGAATTGGTGTTGCTCCTGTTTTTCTTTTTCTTTTATTTACTTTTATCCTCACCTGAGGACATTCTCTCCATTGATTTTTACAGAGAGTAGAAGGGAGACAGAAAAACACCGATGTGAGAGAGACACATCAATTGGTTGCTTCCCACATGCCCCTGACTAGTGTAGTTCAAAGTTGATTATATATAGGTGGGTCTACTTCTAGGATCTCTATACTGTTCTATTAATCTATTCTTTCATTAATACGACACTGTCTTGCCCAGCTGGTGCGGTTCAGGGATTGAGTGTTGACCTATGAACCAGGTGGTCCCAGTTCGATTCCCACCCAGTCAGGACACATGCCTGGCTTGCAAGCTTGATACCCAGTAGGGAGCATGCAGGAGGCAACCCATCAATGATTCTTTCTCATCATTGATGTTTCTCTCTCTCTCTCTCTCTCTCTCTCTCTCTCTCTCTCTCTCTCTCTCTTTCTCTCCCTTCCTTTCTGAACACAATAAAATTATATTTTAAAAAATACCATACTGTCTTGACTAATGTAGTGTGTAGTATGGTCTTAAAATTAGGTAGTAACTGTTCTTCAGTAGTGTGTTGGCTGTTCTGGGTGGGTCTTTTGCCTTTCCATATAAACTTTAAAAACAGTTTTCCAATGGTTGCAAAATAACTTACTGGAATTTTAATTGGGAGTGTGCAAAATTTATAAATTTTTAAAAATGGACATCTTTACAATATTGACTCTTCCTATCCATAAACATGGACTACCTATTTATTTGGATTTTTGTTTTCTTCCGTCTGAGTTTTATAGTTTTCCTCTTTAGCTTTCGTACACATTTTGGTTCCAATGTAAGCGATGTCAGTGTGTTTTTAATTTTAAATTGCAATCGTTCATTGATGATATGTAGAAAAGCAATTGACTTTTGAATATTAACCTGTGTCCTACAACCTTCCTATAAACACTTTAGTTCAGGAGTTATTTTCT
Organism: Lasiurus cinereus; assembly: GCA_011751065.1. NCBI lineage: Eukaryota > Metazoa > Chordata > Mammalia > Chiroptera > Vespertilionidae > Lasiurus > Lasiurus cinereus. The sequence continues at coordinate 792,931 of JAAGEH010000032.1, read as the reverse complement.
CCATGCATTGTTTACATTGTTGAAATCACAGGCTTTGTAAACAATCCTATTTTTTTCTGAATTATGTCATAAGCATTCTAAATTATTTTAAAACATTTTTAATGGCAGCAAAATATTTTGAGCTATAATCAGTTAACACATCCACCTTTAACTTATTCATGCACATTCCTTATTCAAAAGAGAATATAAAGAAAAATATAAAATGTATTCACAATTCTGCTTTATACAACCAAAATAACCCACTAGAAATAACCATTGTTAACATTATATTGTTTTCTTCTACTGTTTCCTGCCAGTGGTACTCCTTTCGTGCCTAACAAACTTTTTTGAATATCTGATGAAAGCTACGTGTGGGTCTCTCCTAGGAAATTAAGACATGCACTAAATTTTGCAGTTTCAGTTTTCTAAGGCCCACTCCAGAAATACCTCATGAGGCTGGGACATTTATCTACAAACTTTAGTTGGCATTTTCACCCTGCTTGTTATGTAGGGCCTGCATACACTGAGCGCATTCCTAACTTTAGGAAGCAAATAAACGCATGGAGCACTAGAGGTGGGATACTGCAGGCAGTCCAGGCAGAGGGAATGAAATGTGTTTCAAAAGTGTCTGCTGCATGGATCACACCATGTTTTTCATCCTGTTTCTTCTGTAATATTACGTTGTGAATGTTTTCATTAATTATTCTTCAAAACGTACTTTAATGACTGTCCAATCTTCCACAATATTGGATGCAATGTAACTTATTGTTGTACAAAAAAATCACTGACATAATTCTGCATCTCCAATTACATCCCTAGGAAAAATTCTTAGTTTTTTATTGATTCATATTCCCAAGTTGCCCTCCAGAAAGTGACCGTTTATCCTTCCACCAGCTAAATGAGTAATTTCTAACATATCTCATAATGAAAACATTCACAATATTTATTTCTTCATTCAACAAATATTTATTAAGTACTTGCAAAGTACCAAGTACATTTTGTATCATACTTTTAATTTAAAAGTTTAATGGAAATATCTTGTAATTTGCATCTTAAATTTAAGATTAGTCATTTTTCCCAAATCTATTGATTAGAAAAATTTCATGACCTATGTTGTCAGTAGACTTTTCTATTGGTGTTCTGATAACTCCACTATTAGTTGGATTTTCTGGAATGTAAAATAAATGGAGGTTGACGGTCATCCTGGAATCATTCCAGATTTCAATGGAAATGCCTACCACTAATTCACTATTACAATGTTTACTGTTTAGACTTATTACTTTGAAAATGCAGTAGCCAGTCAGAATATATTTAATCTTGCATTTCTGACTCTAAGGGGATCCTGAAGATCCTTAATGGAGTAATTTGGTTGTGGCACAAATATAAATCTTGGATTTGGGGGCTAGTAAAGGAGCTGAGTACTTGGTTTACAAATCACTTACAACCCAAATGGTACAAAACTGTTTCTTTTTTAAATTAATTTCAACAAAAATTAAATAGAAACATCAATGATGAGAATCATTCATCAGCTGCCTCCTGCATGCCCCCTACTGGGGATCCAGCCCACAATCCTGGCTTGTGCCCTGATTTCCTGCTTCATAGGTTCTCCCACAACCACTGAGCCACAGCATCTGGGCCAAAACTGTTTCTTCATAAAAACGGGAACCAAAAGGGAAGCCAGACATCTACCCAAATAGCTTCATATTCATGAATGTCTGAACATAACCCTCTGAATGTCAATTTTCAAATGTATTCTATTTCTTACTAGTTTATCAGAATGCTCTCTGGGTAAAGGCAGTTAAAGTTGTAAAGATTTTTTCTTAGTATCTGTATAAGACTTCTGCAAACCCTTGTTATTTAAACATCCCAAATTGTTTAAATAAGATTTCATGTTCACAGATTTAAATTGACCTTTATTTCTTCTAGTTTTTTTAAAGCATAAAATAATTCAACATCCTTAAAGCTATAATTCATCTAGATTTTGCATTACAATCCTAAAAGCCTTATTTTTCTAACAGAATTTTTGTTTGCTATCACTAGAAGGTATTTTCTTACAGGAATCTAGTTTTTTGCTAGTCTCTAATCCATGATTGCAGGAAGATAATCTTGTTACAGGCACCAGAAACGCCAGCGAAGATGTACTTGAACAGCCCTCTGAATTAAAGGGAGCGGGCTGTTCCCTCCTTTTCTTATCAGTCTCGTGACAAAAATTCAAATAAGTGACCATGGACAGTTGCGTTTTAGTAAAGCGAATTTATTAAGGTAAAGCAAGTAAATTCATCAAAGAAGCACGGCATGCAAATCTTATCAAAATACATCTGGCTGAAATAGGCCCTCTCAGCTAATCTTCGGAGTGCTGCATGGTAGAGGTTTGGCTTTTATACTTTTCTGTCTATAGGTTTTAAAATTCCTCTGCCAGATATCCTTTTGTTTATGGCTTTTCCAGAATTTGAGAAACACTTGGCGACTTTTATCTGTTTTTAAAAATGTTTTTATTCGTTTTAAAGAGAGGGAGAGGGAGATATGAGATGTGAGTAGAACATCAATGGGTTGCCTCATGCATGCCCATCTGTTGGGATTAAGCTCACAACCCGGGCATGTGCCCTGACCCAGAATCTTCTAGGTACAAGGCTCAATCAACTGAGCCACAGTGGCCCCTGGGGCTTGGTGACTTTATCCTGACAAGTCCTGAGGGCTGCTGGCTTATCTGTTTAAGGAGATAAAACTGTCCTTTCCCCAAGACAATTGACTTGCTTAGTGGGTGATAAAAATCTTCCTTTTTTTCCCCCTGCCCCCCTCTCTTACTCCCCCTTCTGCCCCACCTTAACAGTTCCAGGGTGATTTATGCTATGTATTTTCTGGTTAGAGAGAAGAGACATTAAAATTCCCCTTTCCTTTCATTGTGTAGTGAAGAGAGGTATTAGCTATTTGTTCTCAAGGTAAGATTTTGCTGCAAGCTGCACAAACTGTCTGGCCTTGTTTCATCTTCTTATCAGTTTCCCTATTCCACTTAGAAATTTTCCTAGTTTTTCACTATCCTGTCAAGATTCTGAAGTATAGAATGTCATGGTCTGTTCAGAAAACTTCTACAGACTCCACTTCCAAAATGAAGGCAGCCTCTTTATAGAGCCAAGTGGATTTGGATGGGTAGTCCCAGAGCAGTAGCCTCTAAACTGGAAGAACCCTGCCTCCCTTTTAGGACACTTCACAACTAATGACTCAGCTATGAAGAGGATGTGGTTGGTGAAGTTTCCTGCTTCGGGTGGTCACAAGTTCACATGGCCTCCCCTTGTGTGGGGTGGGCCTGGTGGCTCCAGAAAGAGGGGCAACTGACTCCAGGGACTGGCATTTAGACCAACAACCACAATGAGGGAACACCAACAGCATCAGTCTCATTCAGTGCAAATGAGGATATGGAATGTATCAGCCTTAGACACTCCAAGATTTTGGGATCACCCAAAAACAATTAGGCCACTAGAGAATCACTCTGGAAATTTAAAAAACTTAACTCTGTACATAAATAAAGATTATTCTGAATATATAGTTTGCTCTTTTTTCCTTAACATTGTTAATAAAGATATATCTACTATAGAACACTCCTTAGAGTAGGATTCAAATCTTTAATCTTAAGGCAACATATAAAATATATGTATTCTACAGCTTTTCTAGCCCTACCATTTCCCAACGGTAACTCTAATTTCTGCTTTTAAAAATACTGGTTCCTATTGAATATAGATTAAATGTGTATCTAAAAAATACTGAATATCAATAATGCTAATCTTTTACTATAATTAAAACTTCCAATGGAACCTGGAATCCACATTCAGAAATATCGCATTGGAATGAATGAGGAATTATGAAATAAAGGCCTTGCCTACAGTTAAGAGAAAGTTTTAAAGCCAGAGTTCTAGTTTGCTATTTATTAATTATGCCATTTAGCTATAGTATAAATTTCTGACAATTAAGTTTCTTAAGCCACAGAAACTTAAAACTCTGTCAACAAAATGAATAAAACCAGTTTAAGATGGTGAACATTTAACAGTCTGCATGTACTAATGGATCAATACATAAAACTGGAGGTAAAAAAGACAGGATGTAATTATTTTCCAAAAGAAATGTTTTTATTTATATAGAGCCCTAACCACTTCAGTGGCAGGAGGAATGGGAGAGGTTCCTTTTTCAATCCAAAGGCCTCCATGTTGTTCATCTGTTGTTTCCAAACACACAGGCAGGTGGCGTAATGGATTTGGTAAACTGACTACAAAGTTTAGTCTCTCTCTGCTAGAGCAACAAGATGAGTGTCAATCTCTGCTTCTGTAAGAATCCTAGAAAGCAAAGGGAAAGAAAAACCAAAACTATTTACTTTTTGAAAAATTTTATTAGGCAAAATTCCAAACACACACGAAGTAGGCTAGTAATGAATACACATGTATCTAACACCCAACTTCAACAACTGTTAATTTATAGCTAATCTTTAAAAAAAATCTATACACCCACTACTCATTCCTTTAGATTACTTTGAAGGAATTCCCAGATGTCACAGTAACTCCTGTGTACACTAATATGATTACTTGATATCAGATCTAGAATTATTAGTTCTTTTGAAAACAAAACTTTTAGTTGCAGCTATGATAGAAAATATTTAAATATAAAGCTAAACTACACATAAAGCATTCTATTTTAACTCTTACGTCAAAATGCCTTTATATCTAGTATAACTCAAGTTTGTATTAGCTGAGAGATAAGAAGGCATTCCACATGGTATGGCTGAACTTATGGTATTTCTAAATGATGTTTGCCCCAAAGAAATCAACTGCTTGGTAACTTTTAACACGACCTATTACTGCTGGACCACTAAAAAGTAAAATTTGTCCAAATGACATTATTTAGGACAATATAAGCAGCTTATATAGTTGTTGATGTTTATGTTATATAGTCTAATTATTATTAAGTAAACTTACTATCACAGGATTTATAAATGATACAAGGCTTTTTGAAAACACAGGATCTTTGGTTTCTTATCTATTTAACTACTTGATGGAAATAAGAATTTTAAAGGTTATAGGAAGGTCTCAGAATAAAAAACAAAAACTAGTTGCAGGTCCATTAGAGAGATCTATAAATTGTTCTTGATAAAATTTTACTGATTAAAAAAAAAAATGGAGAGAAACCAAGATGGCTGCATAGATGAACTCCTAAACTGCTACCTCGCACAACAATTTCAAAACTACAGCTAAAAGACAGAACGGACATCATCCAGAACCATGGAAAAGCTGGCTGAGTGGAAATTCTACAACTAGAAGGAAAGAGAGGGGCAGAGAGGGGCTCATGGAGACTCAGAGGAGCTGCAAAAAAGCTGAGGTATGGAGACAAGTGCATAGATAGGATGGGCAGCAGAGTGCATGGCTGGCTTCCTCTAGCAGGAAGATGGAAACTCCTGACTGCACTGAACCCCAGCTCTGACTGCAAAGAACCCCAATTCTGGGTGAGACTCATATGGGGGGAGTCTGGACTGTCGTGAAAAGGGAGAAGTGCACAGAAACTTAGGGGAGCCGGGAAAGGCAGAAGTCTGGAGGTGTGTGAGAGCACACACAGAGGGCTAACTGCTGACTGTGCCACCTGTTTTCTCTAGCGGGAGGAAGACAGAACCTCCCAACTGTGCTGAAATCCACTTCCGACTGCACTGAACCCCAGTGTCAGGCGAGACTCATATGGGTCCCCAGAGCATAAAGAACCTCAGGGGAGCCAGAAAGGCAAAGGTCTGGAGGCGCATGAGTGTGCAGAGAGGGCTGCAGTGATTACTGAGGGACATTGAGACCCAGAAGCCTAACAGGGTCTGCTTAGCCCTGAGACTCTGCCCCATCCAAGCCGAACACAGAGGCTGTTGCAATTTTGCAAGTCTTGTATCATAAAGCTGACTCCAGCACAGAAGTTCTCCTGGTGTAGACACAGCTGATCCTCACAACCAATTGGCTTGGAGGTCAATTCCCCCCAGTGATACCAACAACAATCAAGACTTAACTACAACAAGGCTGTACACATAGACCACAAAGAGGTGTACCAAGAGAGTCTACCTCAGCAAGAACTGGGGAGGCAAAGCTACTGGGCCATATAGGACACCTAGCACACAAAGCTATTTACCAACTCAGGGAAGCAGCGAAAATGTGGAGACAAAGGAATAGATCAGAAACAAAAGAAATGGGGGAAAACAAACGACTGGATATAGAGTTGAAAACCATGGTTATAAGATTTTTCAAGAATTTCCTAGAGCCCTAACTGGTTTGGCTTAGTGGATAGAGTGTCAGCCTATGGACTCAAGGGTCCCAAGTTCAATTCCAGGCAAGGGCATGTACCTTGGTTGCAGGCACATCCCCAGTGAGGGGTGTGCAGGAGGCAGCTGTCTTTCTCATCTATGTTTCTAACTCTGGGTCAACTTCAAGCATACCAACATTAGAATTATGGGGGTGCCAGAAGAAGAGAGAGAACAAGATACTGAAAACCTATTTGAAGAAATAATGACTGAAAACTTCCCTGACCTGGTGAAAGAAATAGACTTACAAGTCCAGGAAGTGCACAGAACCCCAAAACAAAAAGAATCCAAAGAGGACCACATCAAGACACATCATAATTAAAATACAAGAGCAAAAGTCAAAGACAGAATATTAAAAGCAGCAAGAGAAAAATAGTTAATTATCTATAAGAGAGCACCCATACGATTGTCAACTGATTTCTCAACAGAAACTATGCAGGCCAGACAGGAGTGGCAAGAAATATTCAACGTGATGAATAGCAAGAACTTACAACCAAGATTACTCTACCCAGTAAAGCTATCATTCAAATTGAAGGGCAGATAAAGAGCTTCACAGATAAGAAAAAACTCAAGGAATTCATCAACACCAAACTAGTATTATATGAAATGCTGAAAGGTACTCTTTAAGAAGAAAAAGAAGAAAAAAAAGTAAAGATAAAAATTATGAACAAATACATAACTATCAACAAGTGAATCTAAAAATCAAGTGAATTACAAATCTGATGAACAGAATAAACTGGTGAATATAATAGAATCAGGCATAGAAAGGTAGTAGACTGTCAATTCTCGGGGGAAAGGCTGAGGGAGTTGCCGGGAAGAATTGTATTTTACACCTTAAAAAAAAAAAAGATCTTTTCCTACAGAAAACAAATATGTTAAATTTTCTTAAATCTTTCATGTTTGTATCACTTACCTGCAGCAACAAGAAGAATAAAGTAGAAAAAAGCATACTACCAAAAAAACTCTTCAAGACTTGGTCTACCCCTAACCATAACCATGTGTACTTATAATTGTGACCTAAAAGCAGATATACATAATAGTTAATATGCCTTCCCTTCCAGCAGTTCCTCGCATCTGTGGATTTAACTGAAGTATTTTCCACTATTCAAAAAAGCAACCAAGTTCATGGTAAGTAATGACCTCAAAGAGTTGATGGAGGATTAAGTGAGCTTACATGTATTAAGCATCCAGTACAGATTTGACTCATGGAAGTTGTAAGGTTGATTTGTGGTAATTAGTCACCTAGTTCACTTAGTAAGAACAGACAGACACCCAGTATCTGTAATTCAATGAGCTGTATTCAAAATTTGGGACTTCCAAAGATCTCTAGATAGGGTTTGATGTATATTAGTATTTCATATTTGCTCTTCACATATATAACCACTAAATAATTGAGGCTCTACCTAAAACTTGAAAACTACTTTGACAGTTGAATTTCTATTGACCTTAAACTAAAAAAAGAAAAACACTTATATTTATTTCTTACTTTATAACCTATAGTATTAGATAAAAAAATCACTCTGAAATGAGAAGAAAAGCTGTTATATCTGTCTTAAAGAGATGTTAAATTTAAAAACAGATCTCTCAGGCGCTGAAGGGAAAATACTGTAACTGTAGTACAAGAAAATGTTTCGCTATAGGAAAAATGGACCCCACATGTCTTTCTAGGCTGGAATTTATCACTTGGCAAACTTCTAAAATACCTGGTCAACAAAATAACTCACCTGAATTTAGGATTTTCAACTGTAACTACTCCAACTTCTATTTCTGAAGGTTTGAAATCAATTGATAGAACAGTAGACAGGCAGGTAATCGCAGTCTGAAAAAAAGTATCAACATTAAAATATGGTATTTTTCAGAGACTCCAAGATTTCCTCATTCTAAGCTTATTCAATCATGAATTAACCACATGCTATTCATTTTTGCTCCATGTTTCAGTGATGTACTTCCATAGCCCATAACAGATTGCTTAGCTCTAATATGTTGCCTGCCAATAAAAAGAAACTTGTTTATATCAGTCCAGCCATAAATCAAAGAGGTCCATAAGCAAAACAGAAACATTTACACAAAACTGTCTATTTGATTAATGACCACTACATGCCAGGCCCTATGCTCAGCATTTAGGGTGAGATGAGAAGAGGATGAATGATATAATCCTGGCTGGTGTGGCTCAGTTGGGTGGGCATCATCCTGTGCACTGAAAGGCTGTTGATTTGATTCCTGGCAATGGCACATGCTAGGGTTGTGGGTTCAATTCCTGCTAGGGTGTGCAAGAGGCAGCCAATTGATATTTTTCTCTCTCACCCTCTTCTTTCTTCCTCTCTCTCTAAAAATCAATAAAAACAATTTTTTTAAAAGATGAATGATATAGTCTTCTTTCAAAGAATTTATAGTAATAACAATTTAAGGATGCTTTAAGCGGCTCCGTATTTGATGTGATTAATTACTTATGTAATTATGAATTGCAATAAGAAAAAACCTTTAATAAACATTTAAACAGGGCATAGTATCTCCCAGATGAAAACAAGCTTTATATCACTTGTTAGGATAAATAATACTGCCAACCAAACATACAAGTACTAGAGGCATGTTGCATGAATTTGTGCACCAGTAGGCTCCCTCTGCCTAGCCTGTGGGATGGGGCCAACCAGCTCTCTGACATCCCAAGTGGTCCCAGATTGTGAGAGGGCACAGGCCAGGCCAAAGTACACCACCGGAGCACAACTGGGGCCAGGAAGGGACGCAGAAGGTTGGCCAGCCAGGAAGGGACCGCAGGAAGGCTCCAGGGCATGTTCGGCCTATCTTGCTCAGTCCCGATAGGCTGGACTCCAGCAGCAAGCTAACCTACGGTCGGAGCCTCTGACCCTGGTTGTCAGTGCACATCATAGTGACTGGTCAACCGGTCGTCTGCCCCCTGGTGGTCAGTGCATGTCATAGCGAGCAGTTGAGATGCCTTAGCATATTATTAGCATATTATACTTTGATTAGTTGAACGGATGACTGGACAACTGAACACTTAGCATATTAGGCTTTTATTATATAGGATTAGATGATAACTCTCCCTTTGTCATTTGTCATAATCATGTTATTAGTCTTTAGAAAGGGCTGTATCACAGACCCTCATTCCAATATCTACTAAATTTTTTGTTTTTAACTTCTTGGCAATAAATAAGAAGCTTCTTTAGTCTAATTATTAATATTTGTAGAAGACTTTTAGCTTGTCAAAAAAAAAAAAAAGAAAAGAACCTTAGCTTGCCCTAACAAGGTAAAGTTCTCAATCATAATACATAATTCCTCAAGATGTTACTTGGTCAAATCAATAACTGCATAAAGCTAGCTCTATTTTTGCATCCCAGATATAATTACTTTACCAAGTCATCTGTGAGCATTTTCTTTTACTAGGAAGAGAATTTGATATGTGGCTATTTATTTTTCCTTCAGCACACCATAAGAGCAACATTACTGACTCAATTTTTCACTTTTGATACCAAGAAGTGTAAGCCTACCTTGAGTCATAACATTGCAGGCTTTTAGGTCTGGTCTTTGATTCCTATTCTTAGTTATATTTTTCCATCTTAGATGTGTTTTGTTGAAAGCAATTTCAAATACATTATGGAATGAGATAAGAAATTAAGTGAAAAGCAATCCTCATTGTTCCCATGTCAGCTAACAAACTTGGATCTTATGCTATAACCCAGAAATAGAGTTTATAGAATGTCAAGCATGCAGTGATCTTTACTATTCTATACAGCATTAAAAAAAACCTTAGCTTCTTTTGGCTAACTTACTTCCACTGTCTGTTCAAATGTCCAATCAAATTTCTTCTTCACTTTTTTTTCAAGAAAGCTGGTTGACTCAGTTTGCTTAACGCCTGCTGCAGTGGCTTTAAACCCACAGTAGTAACCTGCAGGATCACATTTGTACACCTGAGGACCTTGTTCTTCATCTATACCAATTAAAATCATACCTAAAAACAAAGGAAGACCCTCATTAAATATACCTTTATACAGCAAAAATTCTTATGTTATCATATAGCTCTTGTTAATCATTACTCTGGCCATGATTTTAAAATAAGTGTTTTGCTCTAAAAAAAACCTGATAAAACAGTTTAGCCAGTGTGGCTCAGTGGTTGAGCATCGACCCATGAACCAAGAGTTCACCAGTTCGATTTGTGGTCAGGGCACATGCCCAGATTGCTGGCTTGATCCCCAGTAGGGGTGTGCAGGAGGCAGCTGATGGATGATTCTCTTTTCATTATTAATGTTTCTACTCTTTCTTCCTCTCCCTTCTCTCTCTAAAAATAAATATATATTTAAAAACAAAGAAGAAAAAAAACAAACAAAAAAAAACCAACCAACCAACAAAAAACCACGATAAACAAAATACAGATTAATACTGCAAAAGGTTTTAATACAGATTTTTAGAAAGTTCAAATTATCACAAATATAATCCACAAAAAATTTTCTGAGTCCTTGCTGTTACTCAAAGCATGTTTCTTTGAATCCTAATTCCTCAAGATGTTACTTGATCAAATAAATTTGGAAAATATACTTATTATATAATTCTTTTGGAGAAAATAATATACAATAGCAATTGAACTAGTTCTAAAGTGTTCTGCTGTAGGTTGACCTATTTTTAGCTCAGCAGTCCTTAAATTTATTTAACCAATAAATACTTTTTATCTTTTCTTAAATTTAAGAACTAGTGATGAAAGTTCCAGTGACCTAAAAGTATATGTAACATACCTTGATGGAGCAAAGTGAAATATACATAGGGGCTAATGCTCATGTCTACACTGCCCATCTTTGTTGTTGTTGGTATACATTCCCCTAGAAGCCAGTATAATTAAAATTCTAAGTTTTGTACATAAATTTATTATAAATGTAATGTTATTAGATTGACATATGACGTGACAACTAAAATAGCCACTACCATCAAACTTCTTTCTATCAGCAGAGCAAGTAACAAAGTATATATTTAAAGAATGGCTTAACACCTGCTTTCTTACATTCTAGATAGGAAGCTCTTTTAAAGTGTCTTCTTCTAAAATTCAGTATGCGCTATTTTATTCAAATTTATAGATGTTTTACAGTCTCCTAATGAGGAATTTTCAACCTTATTTTATTGATAAACACTATCACGGTGATCCAGTAGCTGATTTATTCAAATGTTATGTTACCCTGTAATTTCCTTTACATTTCATACTTGAAATAGACCAAGTACAAGAGCAACATGAAAGAGATATCCACTTAATGCCTGGGGGAAGCAAGAAACACTTCTCTACTCCAGGGTCTTGCAAGCTGAACAGAGTTTAATAGGTTATAAGGACATGCAAGGCGATCAAAGCAAAAGAACAAGACATGAAAGGTCATGGTAGACCAAAAAAATGAAAAATGATCTATGTGTGACTGGGTCTTCAGATGAGGGAGGAAAGCAGGACAAGAAAGAGACAAATTGGGAGTAAACTATAAGAGGCCTTGCATATCATATTAAGGAGTTTGGGACTGACACACCAGCCAATAGTAATTAGTTTTTCCAAGGGAGCAACAACCAAATTTGACTTTGGAATGATTAACTCATGCAGCAATATTAAAGACAGACTCAGAAAGAGTGAGAAGGAAGAGAAGAAACAAGTAAATTTAGTGGCAAAGGCAAGAGATAATGAAAAAGTAACCAGAAATGGAAAAGACACAGATATTTTGAGGAAAAGCCTGATGACTAATCAGATGACCAGGGAAGGTGGGGTGGGGATACAAAAGAAAAGAATGAAAGTAGGAAAATAGGCCTGACCAGTTTGGCTCAGTGGATAGTGTTGGCCTGTGGACTGAAGAGTCTCAGGTTCAATTCTGGTCAATGGCATGTGTACCTACTGGAGGTGTGCAGGAGGCAGCTGATCGATGTTTCTCTCTCATTGATGTTTCAAACTCTGTCCCTTCTTTCTGCTCTGTAAAAAGTCAATAAAACGTATTTTTAAAAAAAGAAGAAAGTAAGAAAATAGTAATGATTTCAAATTTGAAGTATCTGTGGGATATGGAGGAAGGGACTGGGCTAGAGCTAATGTGACAGAGGGTGAGACCATACAGACAGCACAAAGAGGGAGAGGACCACAGAGAAAAACCTGGTGAGCAACATTACTAAGAGACCAACAGAAGAGGATGAACTAAGGAAAGTGAGGTACAGGAAGAGTATCACTGAAGAAATGAAGAGAGAATTTGTGAGAGGTTAAGAAATAGGATTAGATGCTAAAGAGAAATCATTACATTTTGAATGAATGACACTATGCCAAAAGCAAACCTGTGTTGAATTTTTCAGAGTAATTTACTACATTAAGTCCAAAATCAGTAAACCATATCCCTCTCCCAGTAAAATTTTCCTTTTTTTTTTAAAGAAATTTATTCTAAAAATGTGAATCAGGCATTTGTGTGTGAGCCTGATTCTTTAGAGAAAAAATAACTACATTGCTAATATGCCTAATTTAGGTATTTTCTTTGAACAAGTAAGTAATCTAGAATTGCCATAGAACCCCCATTACAAAAGCTTAATATAACAACAATTTAGATATTTCAAATCACACAACTAAACAAAAATATTTTGATAAAAAAATCTAACAGCATCTAAAGTTTCAAGATAGTACTGTAAGTAATGTTGTAAAACCTATCCTTCATTGCTGACTAATTATAAATTATAAAGATTTCCTCACAATTTCCAAACCACATGTTCAGAACCCAGATGTTACTGAAATAATTTTCTTTATGCATCTTCTCTAGGAAAAATTCTAAATTCATTAATTACTTAAGGTACTTCTTAGATACTTACAACAACCAAGGGGCCTCATTTCAGCATTCTGTGTGTAGACCTGAGAAATATCAGCAATTCTTTTACACAGCATGTCCACAGGAATCTCATAGCCATACTTGTATTTCCAATTAGCTGCCTCATAGCGTGCCCTTTGTACCTGAGACCTGCTGTCAGCTAAGAGGATAGAAAGGTTTAGTTCTTTAGTAGCAAAGAATGATCCCCCAAGCCAGACAATTCTCTCTCTCTCTCCCTCTCCCTCTCCCTCCCTCTCTCTCTCTCTCTCTCTCTCTCTCCATCTATCCATTATGACTTAAGGAAAGCAAAAGTAGTCCACTATGGTTTTTTATCCCACAAATGAATAGTCATAAACAGTACTGTCATTTTATTCTGAGCCCTTTAAAGGGCAGTACTGTGTACAGAGCTACCAAAATAGTTTCTGTAACTAATAACTCCCTAAGAAGAAATCTTAAGGAGAGAATGTTTCTCTTGATCTTTTTTGGTAACCTTGAATTTTCCCTTATTTAAGAAAATAGAAACCCAAAGTAATCCTATCTAATAAAAGAGTAATATGCAAATTAAACATCACTCTGCTACACTCACAAGCCATACCCACCAGCCAATCAGGAGTGAGTATGCAAATTAACCCTAACCATGATGTCTGCAGCCAAGGAGAGAGCAGGAAGGAGTCTTGGGTTTCCACTGCGATGGAGGAAGCCAAGCTTTCCACACACCCTGGCAGGCCCAGGCCTCCACTCAAGACTACAAAGTTTGAATTATAGAAGATAAATAAATCCCAACAGAAATGGCTACTGCCACGGAGCAAGCAGGAGGCGTGGCTCTGCTCCAGGCTACAAAGTTTCAATTGTAGAAGATTAATAAATCCCAGATACCAAAGCCTCCACTTGGGTTCCCGGGGGGCATGGCTGGCCTGCAAACCACCACAGGCCCTTTGCCCAGGCCACCCCATGCACCAAGGGAACCCCCACCCTGATCCGGGGACACCCTTCAGGACAAACCAGCTAGTCCCCACCCATGTACCAGGCCTCTCTCCTATCTAATAAAAGAGTAATATGCAGATTGACCATTACTCCAACACACAAGATGGCTGCCCCATGTGGTCAAAGATCCTGCCCTCATGTGGACAAAAGATGGCCACCACAAGATGACCAGCAGGGGAGGGCAGTTGGGAGAGACCAGGCCTGCAAGGGAGGGCAGTTGTGGGTGATCCAGCCAGCAGGGGAGGGCAGTTGGGAGGGACTAGGCCTGCAAGGGAGGGCAGTTGGGGGTGACCAGGCCAGCAGAGGAGGGAAGTTGGGGGTAACTGGGCCTGTAGAGAAGGGCAGTTGGGGGTGGGGGGAGACCCAGGCTTACAGAGGAGAGCAGTTGTGGGGGACAAGGCCTGCAGAGGAGGGCAGTTAGGGGTGACCAGGCCTGCAGGGGAGGGCATATAGGGGCAAACAGGCTGGCAGGGGAGTGGTTAGGGGGTGATCAGGCTGGCAGGCAAAAGCAGTTAGGGGCAATCAGGAAGGCAGGCAGGTGAGCAGTTGGGAGCCAGCAGTCCTGGATTGTGAGAGGGATGTCAAAGATCCTGCCCTGATGTGGACACAAGATCGCCACCTCTGCCAGGCAGTTGGACATCCCTCTAGGGATCCCATATTGGAGGGTGCAGGCTGGGCTGAGGCTGCCTCCCCCCCCACCCCATGCACAAATTTCATGCACTGGGCCTCTAGTTTTTTATAATTCTAATCTACTTCTAACCAATGTCATTATTACTAGGTGTGAGATTTACTGACTTACATCCCCTTACACTATTAACTACATCTGAAATAAATAATCTGTGAGAGTGGCCCAGTTTCCTTAATAGTAATGTGAATATCTAATTCTATTATACTTTAAAAATTAGTACAAAACTCAAAAATAATTAGAAGATAATAACAAATATAAGTAGACATTGAGCCAATTACCTGTCATTCCTGTCATCACACAGCCAATGTTTTCGGTTATCTTGAATAAGTGAGTCACTGTGCTGGAATCCAATAATTTGTCCTAATAAACAAAAGACATCAAGATAATTTTTAAAAAAATCTCTGTGTAGTGATAAAAATACTGTGAAATAATACACTATATAATAAATGTGTTTTGTTTGCTTTACAGTTAAAACCAATCAGTAAATACTAGGAAAGTAGAGTCAAAGCAAGAATAATGTTAACATTTATAATATCCTTCTGTACACACTTGTGAAAAATTCTGGCATTATATTCTGCAATAATCAGCTATCTGGGCAGTATTACTTACAGGTACTTTCTTCTGTGTGACAATTACTGCACAGTCTTTCCCTCTGACAGCTACTGATGTAAGGCCACCCTGGTTAATAGCCTTAAAAGCATATTCTGGAAAACAGAATAGTTTTTTAAAAGGCAGAATAAATTATCATAGATTTATGCAATGGATAATAGCAGTCATTAAAAAGTATAAGACAGCTATACGAGCTAATATGGAATGCCGGCTAAGACATGAAAAGTCAAAATAATGGTAATAATAAACCATAATTAAACCAACTCTATTTCTTTCCATTTTAATTTTACTGAAATCTTTTTTATCAGGCTCAAGTAGCAAATTTCAAATAAAGATTTAGTTAATTTATTATATCTTTGTCAATTATGTTTTATCATTGGAAAAAAAATTTATTCTAATTCTCACCCCAGGATATTTTTTCCATTGCTTTTCAGAGAGTGAAGGGGAGGGAGGGGGAGAGAGACAAAGGAGATAGAAACATTGATTTGAGAGAGATATATCAATTGGTTGCCTACCGCAACAACCCAACGGGGGACTAGGGATTGAACCTGCAATCCAGTTATGCACCCTTCACTGGGAATCAAATCCATGACCTTTCAGTGAGTTGGCCGATGCTCTCATCACTGAAAAACACCAGACAGGGCTATGTTTTATCATTTTAAAAGTTGGTTGGCCATTATTTCTAAGTCTGGTTTATCTAGGTCAAATTTAGTTGCTCTAGATTTAATATTTTTGTTAACTTTTGATCAATATGCAGTTTTAACTGCTCTTAGATTCTTTAGTTTGTCTATAACAAACTACAGCTTATACACTTTTAGTTGCTATCAAACCATCCTGTATAATAAAACCCTAATATGCAAATGGATCAAAACAGAATGATGGGCAGAACAACTGGTTGCTATGATGCACACTGACCACCAGGGCAGATGCTCAATGCAGGAGCTGCCTCCTGTGTTTAAGATCTGTCCCCCGAGAGGGAGGTGACCAGCAGCAGTGATGGGGGGATGGAGCTGGCCTTGCAGTTAGACATCCCCCGAGGGGTACCAGATTGTGAGAGTGCACAGGCTGGGCTGAGGGACCCCCGCCCCGTGCACGAATTTTGTGCACTAGGCCTCTAGTTTATATAATAAAACCCTAATATGCAAATTGACCAAACGGGGGAAACGACTGGTCGCTATGACATGCACTGACAATCCAGAGGGCAGACACTCAATGCGAGAGCTGGCCCCTGGTGGTGTGTTTCCACAGGGGGAGCTCCGCTAAGCCAGAAGCCGGGCTCACAGCTGGCAAACGCAGTTGCGGGAGCCTCTCCCGCCTCCTCTGCAGGTGGCAGTAAAGAGCGAGGGATTCCAGACTATGAGAGGGTGCAGACCAGGCTGAGGGACTCTTCCCAACCCCTCTCCCCCCGCATCAGTGCACAACTTTTGTGCACCGGGCCTCTAGTAGTAGTATAAAAACAAAGGACTTTGGTACCATGTAGTTTCATTGATAATGATTGCCTTTGGAAAGGAGAATTACAGATGAGACTATTCCCTTCTATGTTATATATTTCCATACATTTAAATTTAATCTAAACATTTATTTTGTAATTAGGAACATAGCAACAGGAATTAATATATGCTCACTGTAGGAAATATGAAAAGACAAGATAATATAAAAGAAAATATTACTCATAACTCCAATCAGTATCTATTTTTTTTTAAGTATGTTTTTACTGATTTCAGAGAGGTAGAGAGATGGAGAGATAGAAACATCAATGATGAGAGGGAATCATTGATTGGCTGCCTTTTGCACACAACCAACTGGGGATTGAGCCTGAAACCCAAGCATGTGCCCGAATTGGGGCTAGGTGAGTCCCAACAAATTTCAATGGCTAGATTTTATCACTCCTGACACTTGGAAGATCCTGAAAATTGATTCTTCTCACAAAGTACATACCAAGAATAAAACACATTGAATAGGTTTTTACTTCTTTCTAGGACCTAGCCTAATTCACCATGAACCCAGGCTAAGTGAGCTGTGAATATAATCTACATCTAAACTAGGGACTAAGCATGGGCACGATGGGAGCATATCTCAACATGATAAAGGTCATATATGACAAACCTACAGCCAACATCACACTCAATGGGCTTCTTGGGGATCCACTTCCATCATCATATCTGGAATCAGACAAGTTTCCATAGTCTCTTCTCTTTTTCACATCTTGCTGAAGTAGTTTCAAAAAACAAAAGCACTCACTCAACTATTCCCCAGAAGAATTCTGTTATCAAAGATAATCTCCAGGGGGAAATAACTTTGGCTGTCAAACACTTGCCAATTCAAGATAGAAAAGATCTTGCTTCTTGTTACCCACCTCTGGAGTGACTGAGCCTCTCAGAGAATATTTTATGGTCTTAGAGAGGATTTATGAATTTGACTCCAAAATGGAAGTAAAGACAAAAATAAATGAATAGGACTAATCAAACTAAAAAGTTCTGCATAGTAAAAGAAACTGATAGAAGAATAGATGATATTTGCAAACAACAGCTCTGACAAGGGGTTAGTATTCAAAACATATAAAGAACATATACAACTCAAGACCAAATAAACAAACCAATTAAAAAATGGGCAGAGGACATGAAGAGACACTTTCCACAAGAAGACCTACAGATGGCCAACAGATATACTATATGAAAAGATGCTCAACTTCACTATTAGGGAACTCACTCATTGCTGGTGGAGTATAAATTGATACAGCCACCTTGGGAAACAGCATGGTAGTTCCTCAAAAAATTAAGAATAGTTACCAAATGACCCAGCAATCCCTCTTCTGGGTATCTATCCAAAAAATTTGAAAAACATTTATTTACAAAGATACATACACACCTATGTTCACTGCAACATTACTCCCAGTGGCCAAGTGTGTTCACCACCCTTATTCAGCATATTACTGAAAGTCCTAGCCACACCAATCAGAAAAAAAGAAATAAAAGGCATCCAAATTGGAAAATTCTGATTATTCACAGTTGACATGGTCCTATCTAATAAAGAGGGAATATGCTAATTGACCATCACTCCATCACAAAGATGGCTGTACCCACAGCTGAGGCCAAGTTCCCTTAAGGAGCCTTAACAAACAATCAGCAGGGACCTGAGGCTAACACCCTCCCCCTGCACTGTGGGGCTTGACAGGGGACCTCAAGGTGCACTTCCTATCCTGGTGCTGAGCTAGGGGACCTCATGCTGCTCCTCCTGTCCCAGGGCCAGGCCGGGGACCTCAGGCTGTGCCCCCCACCAGGTGGGTGCTTGACAGGGGACTTCAGGCTGTGCCCCCTACCCCGGCACCAGGCCAGGGGACTTCAGGCTGCGCCCTCCACCCAGTGGGGCTTGATGAGGGGCCTCAAGGTGCACGCTCAGTGCTGGGTTGGGGGAACTGAGGCTGTGCCCCCACCTGGCAGTGTTTGACAAGGGACCTCAGGCCATGCCCCTCCCCACCCAGCAGGGCTTAACAGGGGATTTCAGGCCGTGTTCCTCACCAGGTGGGGCTTGATGGAAGACCTCAAAGCCACACACCCCATCCTTGGCACCAGACCAGGGGACCTGAGGCTATGCCCCCTGCCCAGCAGGGCTTGACAAGGGTGGGACTGGCTGGGTCTGGACCTAGCCCAATGGGGGGTCTGGATCTCACGCGGTTTTGAGGTACATGTGGGTGGGTGGGGACTTGACTCTGGGTCCCATGGTGTGCCCCAGACTCTTGACAGGAGGAAGGTTTTCATTTACATTTTACTAATTTTCTTTCATCTCTGACACTTCTATTATAGGAAAAGAGAAATAGCAGTATTACATTATTTCCTCTAATTAATTCCCTTTTAATGTGCACAAATTTTGTGCACCGAGTCACTAGTATTGTACATAAAAAACCCTAAAGACTCAGCCAAAAAACTACTAGATTGAATAAATGAACTTGGCAATGTAGTAAGATACAAAATGAACACCCCAATATCGATGGCTTTTTTACACACCAATAATGAATTCTCAGAGAGAGAAACTAAACAAACAATTCCATTTTCCATTGTAACAAAAAAATTATGATACTTAGGAATAAACTTAACTAAGGAGGCAAAAGACCTGTACTGGGAAAACTAAGAGACAGAAGATATAACAAGTGGAAGAATATACCATATTTATGGATTGACAGAATCAACATTATTAAAATGTCCATACTACCCAAGGCAATCTACAGATTCAATGCAATCCCCATTAAAATACCAATGGCATATTTTACAGAGCTAGAACAAATACTCCAAAAATTTATATGGAATCAAAAAGTCTCCGAATGGCTGCAGTGATTTTGAGAAAGAAAAATAAGTTGGAGGAATCAGAATATTAGATTTCAAGTTATACTACAAAGCCACCATAATAAAAACAACCTGGTATTGGCACAAGAATAGGCACATAGATAAATGGAACACAACAGAGAACCCAGAAGTCAATCCAAGCCATTATATCCAATTAATATTTGACAAAGGAGGCAAGAGCACACAATAGAGTCAAGACAGTCTCTTCAATAAATGGTGTTGGGAAAATTGGACAGATATATGCAAAAAAAAAAAAGAAAGAAAGAAACACCATACACAAGAATAAACTCAAAATGAATAAAAGACTTAAATGTAAGTCATGAAACCACAAAAATCCTAGAAGAAACCATAGGCAGCAAAATCTCAGACATCTAGCAATATGTTTACTGATACATCTCCTAAGGCAAAGAAAATGGAGAAAATAAACCAATGGGAATACATCGAAATAAAAAGCGTCTGCACAGCAAAATAAACCATCAACAAAACAAAAAGAGAGCCCACTAGGAGAACATATTTGGCAATGATATCTATACTAATAAAAGGGTAATATGCTAATTAGACCAAATAGACTGGATGTCCTTCTGGACAAAGCTGTAGAGGCTGCGAGGGCCAAGGAGGGCGGGCAGCCACAGTGGCTAGCAGTGGCAGCAGCAGCAGCAGCGGGGTGATGGGGGTGGTACGTTCCCCTGATCAACCCAGCTGCGTCATGCAGAGGAAGGCCCGAGGCAGCAGTAGCCACAGAGTGATGGGAGCAGTGCCATGATGGGAGCGGCGTCTTCCCCTGATCAACCTGGTTGCCTCTCATAGAGGGAGGCCATACTGCAGCTTAGGCCTAAACTGTCAGTAGGACATCTTAAGGGCTCCCAGACTGTGAGAGGGGGCAGGCCTGGCTAAGGGACCCAACCTTTTGCAGTGCATGAATTTTTGTGCACCGCGACTTTAGTATCTGATGAAGAGTTAATATCCAAAATATACCAGGAACTCATAAAACGTAACAAAAGGAAGATAAACAATCCAATTAAAAAATGGGTAAAGGATCTAAATAACACTTCTCCAAAGTGGACACACAGATGACCATGAGACATATGAAAAAATGCTCAAAGTCACTGAACATTAGAGAGATGCAAATTAAAATGACAATAAGGTATCACCTCACACCTGTCAGAATGGCTACCACCAACAAATCAACAAATGACAACTCCTGGGGATGATGTGGAGAAAAGGGAACCCTAGTACATTGCTATTGGAATGCACACTGGTGCAACCATTATGGAAACAGTATGGCATTTCCTCAAAAAACTAAATATGGATCTGCCATTTGACCCTGTGATCCCATTTCTAGAAATATATTCTAAGAAACGTGAAACCCCAATCAGAAAGAATGTTTACAGTCCTATGTTCATAGCAGCACAATTTACAATAACTAAGATCTGGAATCAGCCCAAGTGCCCATCAGTAGACAAAAGAATAAAAAAAGCTATAGTACATTTATACCATGGAATACCACGCAGCAGTAAAAAAAAAGACTCTCTTACCCTTTGAGACAACATGGAAGGATCTAGAGAGTAGTATCATAATAAGTGAAATCAGTCAGTCAGAGAAAGACAAGTATCACATAATCGCACTCACATGTGCAATCTAAGTAACAAAATAAACTGATGAATGGAATAGATCAAGAGACATGGAATCATGGAACAGTGTGGGGAATATTAGAGGGAAGGCAGGGGAGGGCAGGTGGGTGGGAGGTAATCAACCAAAAACCTTGTATGCATATATGCATAACCCATGGACAAAGACAATAGGGTGCTGAAGGTTTGGGGAGGGGGGTAAGGTGGAGGGGGACCAAGGATGAACTGGAGGGGATCAATGGCGGGGGGAAAGGGGACATATGTAATACTTTCAACAATAAAGAATAAAAATAATGAGAACTAATCTACATATATAAAACCCTAATATGCAAATAGACCAAACGGCAGAACAACCGAACAACTGGTTGCTATGATTATATGCTGACTACCAGGACATGTGCACAGAACATGACAGGCATTGGCAGTAAGTGGCAGAGCGTGGAACATGGCGGGTGTTGGCTGCAGCAGGATGGTGGAACAGGTGAGCAGGGGTGCCAGTCCAAGGCGGAGCACCAGTCGCTATCATCAGGCCGGTTGCTATCATCAGCCTCTGGTGGTTACTGAAAATTCTTTGCTCCTGTGTGCTGCAGTCCCGCCCGGCGTTTGCACCTGCTGCCAGCACCGGCCTTGCTTGTACCCACTGCCAGCACTGGAGCCGCTGTTTGCACCCACTGCCAGTGCCTAATGCTGGTCCTCATTGCTCAGTGCCGTCAGCAGGTGTGAGCGGCAGCTGCCAGCCCCAATGGCCCCTGAGGGCTTCTCCACGCCCCCCTGTTCCTAAGGGGTGACTGGGCAGCAGCTGCCACTGACATCCATTGCTGGTGCTGGCCCCAATAGCTCTGCACCATCAGCGGGTATGAGCAACAGTTGCCGAAGCAGGGCTGCTGGCAGAGAGAGGATCCAGGGGGAGGCTGTGGCGGGAAGGGCTAGGCAGGGGCACAGAGGATAGGCCGAGATCCACCCCTGTGCCCATCACAGCCTTGCAGCCCACAATTCTTTTCAAGGTGCATATATTCGTGCAGTAGGCCCCTAGTTAAAAGTAAATAAACAAAACCAAAAAAACCCCAAAACAACCCCCCAAATACATGCTGTCTCCCAGAGACACATTTTAGTAAATGGATAAAAAAAAAAAGTATACCATATAAACAGTAAGCACCAGTAAGTTGGAGGGACTATATTAATATCAAACAAAGTAGACTTCAAGATAGAGCATTATCAAGATAAAGAGGAGCATTTCAAAATGGTTTAAGAATCCTATATAATAAAAGTGTAATATGCAAATTGTCCCCTCAACTGGGAGTTCAACCAGGGAGCGGGGCTGGCCAGGGAAAGAGAGGGAGGCCCTGGCAGGCAGCGGCAGCAGGCATGCGGGGAACAGGAGGGAGTACCTGGCTGGCAGCCACTAGGGACCCTATCAATGCACAAATTTCGTGCACTGGGCCTCTAGTCAAATAATAAAACACAACAATCATAAATGCATATGTACCTTACAAGAGTGCTTTAAAATACATGAAAGGAAAACTAACATATCAAAACATTTACCAATACAGCTCATGTTAGGCCATAAAACAAGTCTTGATAAATTTTAAAGTACTGAAAACCCTAAGTAATTTGAAAATTTAAAAACACATTTCTAGCTGGTTTGGCTCAGTAGATAGAGTGTCGGCCTGTGGATTGAAGGATCCCAGGTTCGATTCCGGTCAAGGACATGTACCTTGGTTGCAGGCACATCTCCAATAGGAAGTGTGCAAGAGGCAGCTGATCAATGTTTCTCTCTCATTGATGTTTCTAGTTCTCTATCCCTCTCCCTTCCTCTCTGTAAAAAACACAATAAAACACATATATTAAAAACAAAAAAAACATGTCTAAATAGTCCATGGGTCAAAGAAGTAATCAGAAGGGATAAAACAGTGTTAAGGGATTTTATTGCTATGAGAGCCAGGCCCGAGGAACCTTTCCTGGCTCTTCCTGGAAGTGTCACTTCCTTCAGTGCCTTACTTTGTACTGTTATTTTAGTACCTCACCATGTTATAAATTTCAATAAAATTTTGTATACTTGAATCCCCATTATAATACTGCCAAAAAATATATATCCTATCTAATAAAAGAGCAATATGCAAATTGACCATATCTCCACTACATCACCAGCCACTCCCACCAGCTAATCAGGAATGAGTAGGCAAATTAACCACAACCCAGATGGCTGCGGCCATGGAGCAAGCAGAAGGGAGGCTTGGGTTTCCCCAGTGATGGAGGAAGCCAAGCTTTCCACACACCTTGGCCAACCCAGGTATCCACTCAATGCTACCAAGTTTCAATTATAGAAGATAAATAAATTCCAACAAAAATGGCGGCAGCCACGGAGATGGAGGAAGCCAAGCTTTCCCCAGCCCTAGTCAATTAATAAAACACAACAATCATAGCCTTGGCCTCCGCTTAAGGCTATGAAGTTTCAATATAGAAGTTAAATAAATCCCAATAGAAATAGCTGCGGCCACAGAGTGAGCAGGAGGTTCGGCTCTACTCCAGACTATAAAGTTTCAATTGTAGAAGATAAATAAATCCCAGATACCAGGGCCTCCGCTTGGGTCGCCGGGGGGCATGGCTGGCCTGCAAACCACCACAGGCCTCTTGCTCAGGCCTTCCCATGCCCCAAGGGAACCCCCACCCTGATCTGGGACACTTTTCAGAGCAAACCAGCTGGCCCCCACCCATGCACCAGGCCTCTATCCTATCTAATAAAAGAGTAACATGCAGATTGACCATCATTCCAACACACAAAATGGCTGCCCCCATGTGGTCAAAGATCCTGCCCCCATGTGGACACAAGATGGCCACCACAAGATGACCTGCAAGGAAGAGCAGTTGTGGTTAATCAGGCCAGCAGGGGAGGGCAGTTAGGGGTGACCAGGCCAGCAGAGGAGGAAAGTTGGGAGCAACCAGGCCTGCAGGGGAGAGCAGTTGGGAGTGACCAGGCCTGCAGGGGAACAGTTAGGGGCAAACAGACTGGAAGGGGGGCAATTAGGCATCTATCAGGCTAGCAGAGGAGTGGTTAGGGGGTGATTAGGCTGGCAGGTAGGTGAACAGCTGAGAGCCAGCAATCCTGGATTGTGAGAGGGATGTCCATATTGGAGAGGGTGCAGGCTGGGCTGAGGGACATCCCCCCCTCCCGTGCACAAATTTTGTGCACCGGGCCTCTAGCTGAGTAATAATTTCCAGAAAAATAGAAACTGCCAGGTAAAGAACCTAGAGATAACTTAATAAACAAAGACTATCTTTTAAAGAAACAAATAATACTGCCACTCCTTCCTACTCATAGCAGAGGTGAGAAGGAAGGCCAGTTAAGAAAAAAAATAGAATGGTTTACGGGCAGCATTGAAAAGGCATATTTATTTTTTTAAAGCCAGAATTCAAATGCTGGAAATAGTAATTATACACTTTATTTACATCACTAAAGATTTTATTTTATTTGGATAAAATATCAGAAACTTGCAAAACTAGCACACACTGCTACAGTAATCTTAGTAATCTGTTGTTGAATGCCCAAGACTATGCAGGAAAATGATAACTGATAGCCCATTTCCCATTTAAAAAAATATATTTTATTGATTTTTAAAGAGGAGAGAGGGAGAGAGAGAGAGAGAGAGAGAAATATCCAACGGCGGCCTCCTGCATGCCCCCTACAGGGGGTTGAACCGGCAACCTGGATATGTGCCCTGACCATGAGCAGAACCATGACTTCCTGGTTCATGGGCCAACGCTCAACCACTGAACCACACCAGCTGAGTGCATTTCCCATTTTTTAAATGGGATAAATTATAATGGATTACACTCAACTATTGAGTCCCCAATTTTTTAGATTGTAACTTAAATAATAGTAAAGTATGTACCTATGTGTAAATATTTGGTTGAACCACACGAAAGTCTTTTTATAGGTAAAAAAAAAAAATTGACCTAACAGCAAACCATAAGATTAAATGCTTCCTTGATCACAAAATGGTTAATAAATGTTTTGTATAGACTCTCTTCCACAGTAATCTTAGTTTGCTTCCTTCCCTACAAATTTCCCCAACTATGAGAAGAACTTTCTTTGAGAAGAACCCAACCCTGGACCCTTCAGTCGACAGGCCAATGCTCTATCCACTGAGCCAAACCAGCTGGTGCAAGAAAGATTTTTGATTGTCATTAGTACTCTATGTAACTATTGATAACTTTTATATACTTTCCCAACATTTCTGGGACTCATTTGTGTAATATTGGGGGAAAACAGGAACTAATTATAAAAGGCACTGTGACAAAGTGTTCAGGACAAGCACACAATGCCAGACAATGGTTCACAGTATGATGTTACCAATTAGTGGAGACGCACATCCGTGAAAAAATGAATTAAAAGATCCATACATTCTATAGAATTTGGTTACTAAAAGAATTGTTCTGAGGCAAGAAGGTAGGCTGGTACTCTACAGGATATGTTTATGTTCAATTTCAATGCCATATGACTAGAAACTTTTTGTTAAGGTTTTTGGAAGTTGTTCTTTCTCTAACCTTGTAACCTAATGGGAAGTGTGTTTCATTTCAAGTGCCTCCCAACTATTACACTTTCAAACAGTGACCTACAAGCAGATGGATTCACTAAAAATCGTGGCAGTGGTGGGAAGGGGAATATGAAGTTTCAAAACATAGCAGTGTTTGATCTCTTTACTTTTTTGTATGTAGTTATAAGTACGTATTTATGTATACATATAATAGGTATGTGTTTATGTATGCCTACATACAGATGTATGCATGTGTACATACTGACATTAAACTTCAAATCAGATTCAAGGAAGGCATGAGAAGTCTGGGTTGAGAAATATTAGTTTAAAACTAGAGTATTTTTTTTAACAGTAAAAGAGGCAAACAATTAGTACTTCTCAGTCCATTTATTGGTAAACTCTGGATTCCATTTTTATCAGTCACTTATTTCTTCCTACAGCATCCTTCATAGAAACAATTATTGAGCACTTACTATGTGACAGACACTGTTATAAATATTTTACATATATTAACTCATTAAATCTTACAGCTCCATAAGATAGGTGGAATTATTATTTCTATTTTACATATGAAGAAAGTTCTTAAAGTTGGTGTGGAGCAAGGACTTTAACCCAGGAATTCTGGTTTCAATACCGATTAGAAAACTGTCCAATTTTAGTCTGTCTCTACCAATCTATTTCTTTCCTGTCCTTTATCAATATGCTCCTTTCTTAGCAGCATCCAGGCAGTGTTCACATCCACCTGGCAGGCAAATTTAAGTGATCGCTCCTCTCCTCTCTTGCCAGCCCTATCCAGCAAAAGATCAACAAGCAGAAGGGGGCTTTGAAAATAGCCAGGCTTATTTGTTCCACCCGCCCGGGTCTTAGTTGCCCCACTGATAACTTGGGGAATTCCTAAAATTAGATTTCAAAGGTAGGTGCTCTGTATATAGCTCTACAGTTTTTCTACACACACACTCACATGGGCAAGCCCATGCACATACCTTGAATACATATGTCAAGAGAAAATTTTCAATACGTTACATAGAGTACAAATGACAATAAAAAATCTTTCTTGCACCAGCTGGTTTGGCTCAGTGGATAGAGCATTGGCCTGTGGACTGAACAGTCCAGGGTTGGATTCTGGTCAAGGGCACATGCCTGGGTTGCATACTCGATCCCCAGTGTGGGATGTGAAGGAGGCAGCAGATCAATGATTCTCTCTCATCACTGATGTCTCTCTCTCTCTCTCTCTCTCTCTCCCTTCCTCTCTGAAATCAATTTTTTAAAAATATCTTTCTCACTGCCCTGGCCAGTGTGACTCAGATGGTTAGTGTTGTCCTGTACACCAAAAGGCGGCAGGTTCAATCCCATCAAAGCACATGCAGAAGGCAACCAATTGATGTTTCTCACATTGATATTCCTCTTTCTCTTCTCCTCCCCTCCCAATTCCTCTCTCCAAAATCAATTTTTTAAAAATTTTCTTCCTACTCCCTGGAAGCAAACACTGTTAACAGTTTGTTTATAATTATGTTTAGCATGTAACTTTAAATTTATACTTTAGACTACGTTTATCTCTTGAGTCCCAACTATGAAAGATGAGAAGCATACTCATTTTTTAAAAAATATTTTTTAATTGATTTTACAGAGGAAGGGAAAGGAAAAAAGATAGAAACATCAATGATGAGAGAGAATCACTAACTGGCTGCTTCCAGAACACCCCCACACTGGGGATCGAGCCCACAACCTGGGCATATCCCCTGGCCAGGAACCTCCTGGTTCATAGGTCGATGCCCAACCACTGGGCCATGCCATACTCACTTTTCCATTAATCTTTCCTTCCCTTGTCATTTTCCCACTTTTGTTATATTATTTTTCCACTATCAACGTTAAAGTTTGCATTCTAAAATTTTTATATACGTTATCTTAAGTAGGTTTTAAAGTTTATAAACTAATGAACAACATTTATGATAATAAGATAATGTACAAATATTTCACTAGAGAGATAAGCATGCATGGACCATTAAAAGGGATATATTCCAGGTCTACAGAGCAAATAATCTAATACACCAGAAAAGAAAAACAGGAATCTAATAACCCTTACTGAGCACTTAATACTGTACAATTACTCTACATACATCACCTTATTTAATCCTCAAAACAACCCCAAGGAATTAATCAGTCTAATTTTGCAAAGAGAAACTAGGCTAAAGTTGTATCACTTGATTGGCTGGTACAGATCAGGTATCTGAATCCAGGTGATGGCTTCAAGGCCTGAACTCTTCGCCCACAATACTGCTTGCTCATCCTAACTATTCTTTCACTTTCCTTTTCCAAGCAATGTCTAATTAGTGCCCTGAAAAGCAATGGGAGTGTGTTATTTTGTATGGCAGAATTTAAAGTCATTATACTAGATATTATTGATCATATTTCTGTCTAGATACTGGTCATTACTGATCAAAATATTGATCATATTTTTCAATTGGGGATGAGTTAAAAGGGTTACTGCATTACCCAATATGATGTTGTTTTCTTGCTACATTATATTAAGTATGTAGCCATATAGTGGACTGGTTTCATTGCAAATTAACTTTATTTCTAAAATGTACAGGTGACGAGAACTTCACCTATAGACCAACTCTATCCTTATGATTTTCAAACACAGGTTGTATTACTGTCCTTGCCAAGGCATGAGGTGCTAAACTCACTAAAAAATAAAGCCGTTCTGGGCCACATATAAATCAGGATTTCTTGATATTCAATTCTCTATGGCAAGAGATTAAGGATACGAATTAGAATCATAACCTCAACACTTGCCACCACGTAGAGCCAATAAAATATACTGTAATACTGAATAACTGACAACTAGGATAGTATTTATTCCCACTAGAGTGCTGCTCCTCAGTGAAGAGCCAGCTCACCAGACCTCATTTTCAATTCAGAACCAGCTTTTAAACTCCAGTAGTCAAACAGATATGGGTTAAAGGGGGATGTTTCGCCAGCAGCTCTGCAACTGACAACCACTCATTCTATCTACCAGTTTTCCAAAGATGTCCTGAACTCTGCAGAGACCAGTCATTCGGTATTTTTTTTGTTTTTCTCCGTTTGTTTACGTTATCTGGCATCCCCTTTAAGTTGTGAGTTTCGATATGAGAGGCTGTGCCATCTTTGTGTCCCTGAGGACCAGCAGAATCTGGCACCCAGAAGGCTCTGGATGCCTGTGTGGACACTAGCTCAGGACAAGGAAGTGCATGCTGCAAACAAAGGAAAACGGAGGCGAAGTGTTTTAATTGGGAGGTTAGGGAACTAATGACCCTTTAGAGAAGAAGTACAGACATCGAGTCCACCGACGGCCACAATGTAGCAAGTTAAGAGGCCTCAGGAAGTCCGGAGTCAGACATCTAGGTCCTGCCTGCCTTAACGCTTCACTGTGTCCAGGCCATGCGGCCGCTCGCCCTCAACAGCAAGAGGCCTTCAGCCTTCGGGCCCCCGACCCCTGCCTGCCTCCCGTCTGGGATGAGAACACCACGGGACATCAACCCAGACTGGGCTCTGCTCCCGTCCCAACTCCGGCCATGCTTCAGCCTCGGACCAAACTCCAGGCCGCATCATGACAGAGCAATTCGAGCGGATCAGAGGCGGACCTGGTTCACTCACCTACTTGGTAAAGCCGGCCCTCGGGTGAAAAAATGGTAATGTGGCGGTCAAAACCAGCGCTGGAGCCACGCGACATGTTGAAGCAGCCACTGCTTCAAGAACGGCCTCTGGGCTCCGTAGCTGCCAAACCAGGCGCACAAGCCCCTCCGGAAGCCGCGGGGACTGCTTCCGGCGCGTCGGCCAGATTCATCCGCTCCTGCGCGCCGAACTCCAGACTCCTACGTCGGTCCGTTTGTGGGCGGAGCGAGCTCCGAGCCCCGCCCCGGGTGGGCGTGGACAAGGGGCGGAAGGGCTCGGCGGCGCGTCGGGGTCGTGTGTGCGCAGCTGCAGGGGGCCCGCTGACCCTCGGTCGCTGTGGTTTAGAGCAGTCAGTCATCTGGGAAATGAATTGACTGTAGCAAGAACGAAAAAACTTTCTGGGGTCCAGAATAGTGCTTTGCCATTCAGTGGGACCTAAATGGATCGGGTATTCCACAATCTCTCATCTCTCGTTAGTTTTGGGCTCTGTATAACCAGCCTGCGTCTAGATTGCGGGCGTCCTTTCTAACCTATTCTTAAAAAAAAAAAAAAAAATCTTTTCAGAGAGGAAGGGAGAGAGAGAGAGAAAAAACATCAATGATGAGAGAGGATCATTAATTAATCGGCTGCCTCTTTTCACGCCACATACTGGGGATGAACCCACACTGTTTCTAGCCTATTCTTTACGCACCTGCTTTCCTTCCTGCTGTGGGGAGAAAGGGATTTCAGCCCTTAATTCTAGTTAGGTTCTGATAGCCACTAGCAATAGAAAAAGTTTCTTCTGCATATAAAGTGAAAAACATGGTGTTAGGCTTGTGTGCCCCTCCCCCCCCCTAAGTTTGTGCACCAGGAAGGCCAGATACACCACGTTTTCTGCCATTTTAAAGCCTGCCGTAAGTAAGTACATTCTTAAGGAGGGATTCTTTTTTAAAAAAAAATACATATTTTATTGATTTTTATAGAGAGAAAGAGAGAGGGACAGAGAGTCAGAAACATCGATGAGAGAGAAACACGGATCAGCCGCCTCCTGCACACCCCTTACTGGGGATGTGCCCACAACCAAGGTACGTGCCCTTGACCGGAACCGAACTGGGACCCTTCAGTCCGCAGGCGGATGCTCCACCCACTGAGCCAAGCTGGTTAAGGGCTCAAGGGAGGATTCTTACTTCTTTAATGTATTTCCTCTTAAATTCACTTTCCATTTAAATGAAAAATTTGTAAGAACTTCTTAAGCAGTTTCTTGAGGAACCTCCAGTTTCTCAAGAGTGTTTTTTTTTTAAATAAACTTCTATTAACCTGAAAAAAAATTTAAAACTGAAATATGATTGAGAAAATACTTAAGTGCAAACAGCATCTCTGGCACACACGTTACTTTCCAGCTCTGCCTAATTCCCAAGTGTCCTAATAAAAGTCCCTTGCTTTGGTTCAGGTCCTTCACTCCTGACTAACTCCTCCTGACTTTTTTTTTTTAATATATTTTTATTGATCTCAAAGAGGAAGGGAGAGAGAGAGAAACATCAATGATAAGAGAGAATCATTGATCAGCTGCCTCCTGCATGCTCCCTACTGGGGACTGAGCCCTTAACCAGAATCAAACCCAGGACCCTTCAGTCACAGGCTGACGCTCTATCCACTGAGCCAAACTGGCTAGGGCTCCTCCTGACTTTTTGAGTACTTTTTCCTCTCAGACTCATCTACAATTCAGAACCAGCTTTTAAACTACAGTAGTCAAATAGATATGGGTTAAAAGGGGATGTTTCACCAGCAGCCCTATAATTAATTAACAATCACTCATTCTATCTTCCAAAGATGTCCTGAACTCTGTGGATACCAGTAATTCGGTATTTTTTATTTTTCTCCGTTTGTTTACGTTATCTGGCATTCCATTTAAGTTGTGAGTTTCAATATGAGAGGCTGTGACATCTTTGTATCCCTTAGGACCAGCAGTATCTGGCACATAGAAGGCTCTGAATGCCTGTGTGGACACTACCTCAGGACAAGAAAGTGCATGCTGCAAACAAAGGAAGTGAGCTTCGCGTATTGTAATTCCTATAGTTTTCCTGTCGGTACATGGGAGGATGCTCAACCAACTGAGCCACATTGGCTAGGAAAGTTTGGGGATATTTTAAACTACACACACTGCAGGCTGTAAGAATTATTTCTCACATTAAACAAATCCTGATTCCTTCTTGAGGTTGAATTTAAGCTGGGTTCTGAAAGACACATAGGATTTTGGATGCAACAAACACTTTAATACTGGAAGGACTCAAACTCATTTTCAATGCAAACATAAACTGAAAGCTAGAATTAGGTGTGTTTTGCTCTCCAGTATATCTCAATGCTAAACAGTGTCTGGCATGAAGTGCTCAGATCATTCACTGAGTATGCATTCTCACTGTTTGGGTTTTCTATTATGTTTATTTGTTTTTTTATTTGAAGAGATTTGTGAATAATGAGAAATCCAGATCTCAAAAACTTAAAAAGGTCAGAGATTTTATATTAGAATTTGAGATTTCTCTACAGAGGCAAATTAATTCCTCTGGGAAATCTCTCAGAAAGACAAAGCCCCTGGCAGATTCCATTGCTAAGGGAAATCCCCTGGTAGCAGATTTCTCTGGGTGCCAAACAGCAACCAAACTACTCAACCAGGCGGACTTCCCCTTGGGTTGAGCTTTCACCAAAGTCTGAGTAAAATACTCCTGCAGCTTTAACACAAGCCTATGGGAGCAGACTTGCTGTGTTGGTGTGGAAAGTTTGATCTTCCTCTCTGTGGGACCATCAAGTTAGACTTTTTGAAATGACTTTCTGGTTTTTTGAAAAGTTACAGAGATGACTTGACATCTCGTGAATCTTGGAAAATCTCCTGGCGGCTTCCATTTGGCAAGGCTCACATTCTCCCCTGGGCATGGAGGTAGGTGGAAGGTAGGGGTTACCCAGAAGGCAAAGGTAAAGTTCCCAGTGACTGCAGTCATGCCGAATGCCATGGCGTTTAAAGACAAATAAGAATTTAGCCCTTAGCCGAAACCGGTTTGGCTCAGTGTATAGACCGTTGGCCTGTGGACTGAAAGGTCCCAGGTTCGATTCCGGTCAAGGGCATGTACCTTGGTTGGGGGCACATTCCCAGTAGGGGGTGTGCAGGAGGCGAATGATTGATGTCTCTCTCTCATCCATGTTTCTAACTCTCTATTCTTCTCCCTTCCTCTCTGTAAAAAATCAATAAAATATATTAAAAGAATTTAGCCCTTAGCTTATAATGCTCTGCTGGTAATAGAGTATCTTAGGAAACAGGATTCCCCGACGTTAAGGGGCCCCAAAGGTCAGGTGTGGCCAAGACAGAGCTAGGGATGTAGCAGCTCTGGGTGAACAGCTGGAGGGAGAAAGAGCTCTGTCCAGCTCCAAGGCCAGATTTACATCAATCAGACGCTTCCTCAGGGGACTAAAGGCTAGAACGGTGGCTCTCTTTGAATCATTCTCACACCAATCTTAGTCCTGCAGTTCTTCCAATAACTGTGGTAGGCTGCCTAGGGATAGTCATTCTGGCTCAGTCTCTGGGAAGGAGAAAAGGTGGTTTCTCTATACTCTAGTTCTATATTTATGGGCAAAAGAGAGGGACAAATGAAGCATCAAGTGTGAGTTGGGGTGTGCTTACATGAGGCATTTGAAAAGCAACACTTCCCTGCCTCCTTGTCCATAAAATCTAGTGTGGTTCTCTCACTCTCCAGTGCTAGTGGTGAATACAAAATGGTGTCTAGCAATATAGCAGTCACACAACTGGCATTCCCCTCCTCCCTTCTTTCTTTAATCCAGTGCCTGAATTATATCATTCATCCCTAATAATAATAATACCATCCTCTGATTTGAAAGGGAATAAACTTTTATCAGCTCAATCCAAAGACCATTTAACTAAAACTACCCCTTCTACAGAGCCCAAGCCTTTAGCTTTTAGTTTACCATTGATTTTAAGCTATAACAATTTCTTTTTTTTACAGATCTTTTATTTTTTTATTTTTTAAATTAATTTTTATTAACTTTTTATACATATCTCCCCATTTCCTCCTCCCTCCCAGGCATACCCCAACCCCCCAGTGTCTGTGATCATTGGTTATGCTTCTTTGCATGCATAAAGTCCTTTGATTGATCACTTATCTACCTCACCTAACTTTAATCTTTCTGCTGTAATGTCACAGACTGTTTGATGCTTTATGATTTTTGTCCTCCTGAGAATTATCAGTCTACTCCCTTTCTGTGCTCCTGGTTCTATTATATTCACCAGTTTATTCTGTTGATCAAATTTTTAATTCACTTAATTTTTAGATTCACTTGTTGATAGATATGTATTTGTTGTTCATAATTTTTTGTCTTTTACCTTTTTCTTCTTCCTCTTCTAAAAGAGTACCTTTCAGCATTTCATATAATACTGGTTTGGAGTTGATGAACTCCTTTAGCTTTCTCTTCTCTGTGAAGCTCTTTATCTGCCCTTCAATTCTGAAAGATAGCTTTGCTGGATAGATTATTCTTGGTTGTAGGTTCTTGCTATTCATCACGTTGAATATTTCTTGCCACTCCCGTCTGGCCTGCATCGTTTCTGTTGAGAAATCAGCTGACAGTCGTATGGGTGCTCCCTTGTAGGTAATGAACTGTTTTTCTCTTGCTGCTTTTAATATTCTCTCTTTGTCTTTTGCTCTTGGTATTTTAATTATGATGTGTCTTGGTGTGGTCCTCTTTGGATTCCTGTTATATGGGGTTCTGTGTGCTTCCTGGACTTGTAAGTCTATTTCTTTTATCAGATGTGGGAAGTTTTCAGTCATTATTTCTTTAAATAGGTTTTCAGTATCTTGCTCTCTCTCTTCTTCTGGCATTCCCACAATTCTGATGTTGGTACGCTTGAAGCTGTCCCAGAGGCTCCTTACATTATCTTCACATTTTTGGATTCTTTTCTCTTCTTGCTTTTCCAGTTGAATATTTTCTGCTTCTTTATATTTCAAATTTTTGACTTGATTCTTGCCTTTCTCTAGTCTGCTGTTAGGACTCTGTATAATAGTTTTTATTTCAGTCAGTGTATGTTTAATTTCTAGTTGGTCCTTTTTCATCTCTAGTTGGACCTTTTCCATCTCTAGTTGAATCTTTTGCATCTCTAGTTGGTCCTTTTTCATCTCCTCTTGGGTCTCACTAAATTTATCCAACTTTTCTAGCATATTCTTGAAAAACCTTATAAGCGTGGTTTTGAACTCTATATCCAGTCGTTTTTTTTCCTCCATTTCTTTTGTTTGTAATCCCTTCCCTTGTCTCGGCATTTTCACCATGCCGGGGAAACTTCTGTGTTGAATTCAGCATTATGATGCCAAAGACAAAGCCGCAGAAGCCTCTGTTGAGCTTGGGAGGGGTGGAGTCTCAGGGCTTAAGGGACCGCCTTGCCTTCCAGTAGGCCCCGCCCTCCATGGCCCCTGAGTCTCACGTGGAGAGGTCCTTGTGTGGGCGCCCGCAGTGCCTCTAACCGCTGCCTTTCCGGCTTCCCTGAGCACCAGGACCACACGAGTCTAGGTCCCCAGGGTTTCGCCCGAAACAGGGGCTTAGTGGAGTCAGAAGTGGCACAGCTGGGAGAGTCTGTCTCCCGCCCACTCGCGAAAGCCAGCGATAAAATCAGCAATCTGTCCTGCGTGCAGTCCTGTGTGCGCCACCAGGCTTTTGATCTTTTGCAACTCCCCTAAATTTCCATGCACTTCTCCCTTTTCACAGTCCAAACTCCCCCCGTATGAGTTTCGGCTGGATTTGGGGTTTAGTGTCGTAGGATAAGGGGTTCAATGCCTTTGAGAGTCTCCATTTCCCTCCTGCCAGAGAAAGCCAGCCAGGTACTCCAGCACCCGCCCTCTCCGCGCAGGCGTGCGTCTCCGTACCTCAGCTTTTTGCAGCTCCTCTGGGTCTCCGTGAGCCCCTCTCTTTCCTTCTAGTTGTAGAACTTCCACTCAGCCAGCTTTCCTGTGGTTCTGGATGATGTCCATTCTGTCTTTTAGTTGTAGTTTTGAAATTGTTGTGCGAGGCAGCAGTGTAGGTGTTTACCTATGCCGCCATCTTGGATCGAGTCTGACTATAACAATTTCAATATGATTACTTACAACTTTTGATGTTTTTCTTGTTTTACCAAATTCCCCCTTAAATGAAGACCCAGTGTTCAACTGACCGACTGATCTTTTGTTTCTGAAAGCAATGGACTTTGAGAAACACAGAATTCTTGTGGGGTTTTTTTTTTTAATTGATTTTTTACAGAGAGGGAGGGAGAGGGATAGCGAGTTTTTTATAAACATCGATGAGAGAGAGACATCCATCAGCCACCTCCTGCACGCCCCACAGTGGAGATGTGTCCACAAGCAAGGTACATGCCCCCGACCGGAATCGAACCTGGGACCTTTCAATCCGCAAGCTGACGCTCTATCCACTGAACCAAACCGGTCTTGGCCATTGGTGGTTTTTAACATACAACTTCCCCTTAGGCATGATAACTGAAAATCCTTATCGCTTGAGAAACCAACAAATGTTCCAGTATAAGTAAGATGGGGAAGAGAGGGACCTGAGTCTTGAATATGATCAGGATCTCCTTTGAGTCTCAGAAGCACTGAATTTGAATTTGAACCTTGACACAGACTAAGGTGGTGACTATGACCAAAAGGTGAACATGTATCAACCTTAAAGGTATAGAGGACAAAAATATCAATTACTTCAGTGAAAATAAGCCACCTACTAGTAGGCTTGCACTCAGTTTTTCTCTGTGAAAGGAGGGGGGACTGGTAAGGCCTAAATTGCTGGCTATTTTGCTTTGATCTATCCCTAATACATAAGGAAACCAAGTATTACACCAACTTGCACTGTACTCTGCTGTTGTTCAAAAGTGAAACTCAATCTGTTTTCTTAACTCGGAAAGCAGCAAATCCTTACCCACCCTGTCCGGTACACAAGCAATCTCACCCATGACTGGACAGGAGGATGGGAACAGTAAGAAACAAACAGTTCATTAAGATTTTCAACTCGTGGTACTACCCTTCACCTGTGGTATTTATGAATGGTGTTTAACTTTATTCACTCTGTTCACCATCCTTACCCTTACACCTACTCCCACTCCAGCTCCTTGATCAGGTAGGGATAGGGAGGTGCAGAGGTTGGCCAGGAACCAAGAAAGTGAGTCAAGAACAGAGAGGAAATAAGACTCAACAGCCTTCCTTTTAGCCTAGAGATAGTTTCTCTTCCTTGAGGTTTCCTAGTTGACTTTCTCTAATTCCTATTTTCTTACCACAAAATTAAGTCATCTCTGATGCTCAGAACAAGCCAAATTCTCTTGGGATAATGGCAGGAAGAGCAAATAAATGAGGTTTCTGACCATTATCACTAATATTTCCAGTCACTAATTTAGGAGCCAGCTCTTGAGAACCCAGTTATTGATGAGAAAGCAAGAGTGCTCTAGTTTTATTTTTCACTTGCTGTGAAAGGACTTGATGGACCTCAGCTAAAACCCCTAAACTTCATCAACTGCATTTCATTCATAGTGGTAAAACAAGGGCAAGTTAAAAAAAAAATCAATCACAGGCCCTGGCCAGGTACTCATTTGGTTAGAGTATTGCCTGATATGCCAAGGTTGAAGGCTCAATCCCTAGTCAGGGCTCATACTAGTACAAGAATCAACCAATGAATGCATAAATAAGTAGAACCACAAATCAATGTCTCCCCCATTTCCTGCTCTTTCTCTCTGTCTCTAAAAAATCAACAAAAACAAAAATCAGGCAGCAGATCTAAATCATTTCTAAAGATTAAGTACAGCATAGGGAATGCAGGACTGTAATAAATAATAGTGTAATAACTATGTATCGTGCCAGGTGGGTACTGGAAATATTGTAAGGAACACTTTGTAAAGTATATAATTGTCTAACCATGATGCTGTACTGTACACCTGAAACTAATACAAAATAATGAATGTAAACTATAATTGAAAAATAAAATGTAAAACTATCAGAAAAAGAAAAAAATAAAACATTTTCAAGGTTGAAAATTTTGGAATGATGTGTTATAGGTACAGAGCAAATTTTATCATAGTGCCATGTACATAGTAAATGCTTAATAAGTAAACATTTAATTCATTTAAGACATGGGAGGGGTGTATGACAATAATGGTGTGACTATAAAGAGTGACATCAAGAAATTATTTCTTGAGGATCAGTCAAAATATCAGACTCCAGTGACTATGTTCTTGAGATAGCCAGTGCATACACAAAATACTAGGAGCACCCTGGCCGGGTAGCTCAGTTGGTTGGAGCATTGTCCTATATACCAAAAGGTTACAAGTTCAATTCCCAGTTGGGGAGGGTATAGAAGGCAACCGATTTATGTTTTTCTCTCTCTGAAAATCAGTAAAAGCATGTCTTTGGATGAAGATTAAAACAAACAAACAAACCTAGGAGCAAGAGGGGAATTCACAAAGGAGAAGTGGGAATCAGAGATAAAAATCAGAAAGACATTTTCAAACAACTTCTCCAAAGCAATTCAACTAACATTTATTGGGCTCCTTCTATGGACAAGAAGCCGAGCTGGCTACTCTGAGACACAGATAGGGTCCCCACCAGAGCTCAGTGAGGAAGATGAAACATGAATACTAAGACAAAGCAGCTCATGATACATAAGGCAGGTTCTAACAAAGGACTGCAGGTAGGAAATTACCTTGGGCCATAGGGGAAGCAAGCTGCCTGCTGGAAGTATATCTGAGTACAGCTTAGGAAGACAAGGACTCTGACAGAGTGGGGTCAGTGTGGGTGACATCACAATACAACATGGAATATGAGTGGCATGAACAAAGAAGCAGAGGGGGGAAAGAAGAGCCTGAGCTTAGGGTGTGGCCATGGCCTATTTTGACTAGGACACAACATGTTCTGGATTAGGGTACAAATGCAGGGAGAAGGCCTTGAATGCCAAGCTAAGGAACTGAGGGCTCTGCTTAGAAAAAGTGGCTAGACATTTAAAAGTAGCAGCATGATTAGAATTATGTTCTGGGACAACAATTTTCAACCTTTTTCATTTCATGGCACACATAAACTAATTACTAAACTTCTGCGGCACCCCCCAAAATATATATTTTTTGCCAACCTGATAAAAAAAAAAGAATATAATTTTGATTCATTCATACCAGACAGTTATTTTGTTGGCTGTTGTCATTTTTTTATTTGACAAAGAGAAAAGAGGTCAGCACCACTGGCTAAATAGTCAGGTATTGCATGTTTTAAAAATTCTTGCAGCACACCAGTTGAAAATTGCTGCTCTGGGAAGACAAACCTGTGGCAGTATTTATGATGAACTACAGATAGAGGTATTAATCAGGAGGCTATTGCTAAGAGTCCTCGTGAACATTTCTGAAGGCCTGAATTGAGGCAATAGTAATGGGAATGGAAGGGAAAGGATATCTGTAAGAGATTATTTTTTGCATGTAGTTTTAATTTCAGAGAGGGAGGGAGAGAAACATCAATGATGAGAGAGAATCACTGATCAGTTGCCTCTTACATGCCCCCTACAGGGGATTGAGCCCCCAATCCAGGTTTGTGCCCTTGACTGGAATTGAACCCTGGACCTTCAGTCTGCAGGCTGATGTTCTATCCACTGCGCCAAACTGGCTAGGTTTCCCTCAATACTAAATGTAACACACTATTCACAGTACTAGAGGCCTGATGCACAAAATTTGTGCAAGAATAGGCCTTCCTTCCCCCGGCTGCCAACACCGGCTTCTCTCTGGCACCTGGAACCCAGGCTTCCCTCTGGCCGCTGGGAGGCACCTGGGACCTGAGCTTCCCTCGCAGTCCCAGTTTCATCCAGAAGGTCATCTAGAAGGATGTCCAGTCGAATTAGCATATTACACTTTTATTAGTATAGATTCTTTGTAATAGGCCAAAGCTGAAAGCTATCCAAATGCCCATAACCAGAACAGATAAAATTGTGGTATATTCATTCACACTATATAGAACATTATCTATCTGTCTGTCTATCTATCTATCTATCTATCTATACATATATACAAAAGCCCAGTAACCAAACAGTGGAATGATCGGTTGTATGACATGCATTACGGTGGCCAATTGGCCCGATATGGCCCCAATCAGCCCCTCCCCCCAATTGAGGGTGGGGCCAGCCAGCCAACCATCCTCGGCCCCTCCCCCTGGATGGCCAACTCCCAGGGCTTCTCTCCCCTGGGCCGGTCCCCCCAATAGGCCTTGATCGCCAGCTAGGCTGAGGGACCCTACCACCCCTCCCGTGCACAAATTTGTGCACCGGGCCTCTAGTCTCTCTCTATATAAAAGCCCAAGTGACCGTTTGACTATTTGACACACTGACCACCAGGGGGCAGATGTTCAATGCACAGGCATGGAAACATGAAACAGACTGATAAATCTCAGAAGGAAGTGGGGAGGAGGGAAGGTGGAAAGAGATTAACCAAAGATTTTTTTTTAAGCTGAATAAGTTTTTTTATTTGACTTGTCTATTGAGAAACTATTAAACTTTTTTAAGTAGGGAAGTGATAGATCACATCAATGGTTTAAGAAAATTAATCTGTCAATCAAATACAGGATGAATTAGATGAGAAATTAGAAAATGCTTCAGAAGATGGTGGTTTGCTCTGGCTGGTGTGGCTCAGGTGGTTGGGTGTTGTCATTGCACTGAGGGATTACCAATTCAATTTCAGGTGAGGGCACATTCCTGGGTTGCAGACTTGATCCCAAGTAGGTTGCATCATGGGGCAGCCTGTCAATGCCTTCTCCCATCAATGTTTCTCCACCTCAGGAAAGCAAAGACAGTGCCCTGCAGAGTGTCCAGCTTCTATTCCTCCTCCTCCTCCTGCAGAAGGATGTAGGCACCTCCAACCATCCATCTACCCAGGATATAAAGCAACTACCCTCACCACACCATTGCCTTCCCCAAGACAGGTGTCTCCACTTCATTGGGCGCTGCCATTTTGGGATCAGGGTCCTGCCAGCCCCCTTAACCAAAGATCTTATATGCATATCAGAGGCCTGGTGCACGGGTTTGTGCATCCTTTGGGTCCCTCGGTCTGGCCTGTGGGACTGGGCCAAAACCAGCAGTCTGATATCCCCTGAGGGTTCCCAGATTGGGAGAAGGTGCAGGCCAGGCCGAGGGACCCCATGGGTGCACGAATCTGTGCACCAGGCCTCTAGTATAATAATAAAACCAAATGAAATACAATTACATGCAATAATATGAATGAAACTCCCATAAAATTGAATGAAAGAAGTCAGCCACAAAAGAGCACACCTTAAATTATTTCATGTATATGAAGTATAAAGACAGAAATATGAAACTATATTGTTAGAAGACTAGATAGGGTTATCTTTGTGGGGGCAAGAAATGATAGAAGTAGGCACCAGGGGGCATCTGGGTTCCAATAACAAGATGATGAGGATTGTGATAAAATGCACAATTTGATTATTTGTTCTCCCATTCTTCCTTTAGTCTTTCTTGCTTCTAGATGAAAACTCTGGAAGGTTCCATTACTTCTCTTTTCCTTTTAGTAATACACAGTGCTATGTCACTTTAAGTAACAAATGCAGTCTCAATTCAGAAATTAGGATAGCCTCTTCTATAACAATAAAAATTCCAAAAAGCATTGCATCATTTCTACTCTGCCAGTTTAGGTTGGTTTCAGACTAAAGCCTCCAGTGGAAAAGGGGTGGGGGCATGGTTATCTTTTTCTCTTTAATCACTTGTAGCTCACCCCCAACCCCACCCCAGCCAACATAGAGGATGGGCAGTGGAGAGCTAGGATAGGTAGAGATGATTCAATGCTTCTAGGCCTGGCAGATGTTTGAAGCTGGTGTCTCTTGCGAGTCTGGCAGACTAAAGCTGGTATTTCCCCTCTTAGCCA
The DNA here is from genome assembly GCA_011751065.1 of Lasiurus cinereus. Taxonomy (NCBI): domain Eukaryota; kingdom Metazoa; phylum Chordata; class Mammalia; order Chiroptera; family Vespertilionidae; genus Lasiurus; species Lasiurus cinereus. The sequence goes on along the minus strand of JAAGEH010000032.1, from coordinate 751,487 downwards.
CTTTTTAAAGCTCTTCAGTGGTTCTCTTTCTACGTAGGTATCCACTTGTAGCTCCTTCCTCAGCCCCTGGGCATCCAAAAGTTCCCTTCCAGCCAAAGACAACTTTAAGGAAGTTCTCTCCCCACTGTTTGACCCCATCCGGCCCTCAGAATAACTGCAGTGCAGACCAATTCCAAGGCAGCAGCCCTCTCTGGTTCCCATTCCAAGGCCCCTTCTCATATTCTAGATTTGCAGGTAGTCAGGCCCTGTCCATAGAAGCTTCAGCTTTCTCAGGTACCTGTCTGAGCCCCCCATGCTGCAGGAGAGGCCCCAAGACTCCTACTGAGGCATCTTTCCTGGGGTCCTGGAGTTAGAGAGGACCCAAGGAACTCGGAGGCTGGAAATGGTTCTCTCTAAAGAAACAACTTTATCCTTTCCTTTTCTATCTTTGGCCTGACTGAGGGGCCAGGACTTATGAGGCAGATTTTTCTTTATTCTTTTTGTAAATACTACATATGTGGTGTCTGCCTCGCACTCACCTGCCAATCTTGGTATCTATTGTATTTGTGCTGCAGTGGAAACTGAGGCAGGAAGAGTTCTAGTCGAACATTCTATTACACACATACTGTAACAATTTCATACTGTCATAAAGTAAAATAAAGTAAAAATCATCTATAATTCCAACACCCCAAAACACCTATTAACATTTGGAATCAACAAAATGGTATTTCTTTCAAATACTTTTCTCCAAGTATCTCCTTCCTTCCTTCCTAATTAGAAAAATGGGATCATATAAGACATACTATTTTGTATATGCTTTTTCATTTAATCTATGGCAACACACACAAAATGTTATTTTAATCATTGTGACACTTAAAATTATATTTACTTCCTCATTCCTTTGTTTTGAACATTTAGTTATTTCCAATTTTATTATTATCAACAACACTGTTGTAAATATCTTCATGAACAAAGCTTTAAAAACACACGATTATTTCCTTTGGAAGTAGTCAAGAGTCGAATAACTAGGCCACAACAGACATTTTGCAAGTAGATATGCAAGTAGGGGAGAAAGAACAAGAAAAATAAAGTAAGGCAAGAGGTGGTTTTGTTGGGGTGAAGATGAGTTGTTTTCAAAGTGGCTGAACTTGTGAGTCTACAGTATTACTCAAATGGAAATGCTCAGCTACAAATGTGGAATTAGAAAGAAAAGAGGTACAGATGGCTTCTTTCTTTGAGAAGTTTGGCTACTAAATGATCCCTAGAGAAGCATGATTTCTTCAGGCTAGAAGCCTAAAGATATTTGTAGTTAGGTGGAAGAGAACCATTAGAAAGGGATTAACTGAGAGAGCCAGGTCCCAAGTCAGCAAAAAGTGGTAGGTAGTATGGAGGAGGTAGAAAAGTAATCTAGAAAAGGGTCAGGATAGGAAAGTTATTGAAAAGGGCAAAAATTGCTGGAGCGGCTCATCACACATCGCTTTTAATCGCTGGTTAAGTCATCTGTTGAGAGTGAGAATGACCAGATTATGACTCAGGACTTAGAATCATGAATGTATTATCATCATCATCATCATTATTAAATTTTAAAATAGCCTTGGAGCTTATTTGAGGCTACTCAAAATACTGTTCAAAATATGGTCTACAGCATTGGTATCAGCCGGCACGCCAGACCTGAACCAGAATCAATATTTTAAACAACCCAGGTGATTCAATGTCCATTAAAGTTTGACAAGTACCTCTGTAGCCTATCTTCCCCACTTAACAGAAAAGGAAATGGAGGCTGCAGGAGATGAGTTACTTTTCAAGTCAAAATGAGAAAGGCTGGGAGAATTCCTTCAGGAAACTAATGGGAAATCTACAAAAGGGGGGAAAAGGGGCTTTCACAAGGGAGTGAAGTTCCAAACGTATAATTTCATGACTTTTCAAAAGACATGACTTAGCAATAGTACAGTGTATAGGAGTGAAGGAAGTGGAATGGTCAGGGGCTTTCCAAAATTAGGTTTAGAATTGCTAAGATGGACACCACAGAGGTAAAATGAATGAAAGAATCTGCAATATCCCTGAGATGAATGCTTTAACAGTCGGGTGAGGTGGGGAGGGCTGATGAAGCCAGATGGGGATGGATGGACAATAGAGGGCTTCAGGTGAGGAAGAGATAGGCCTAAGAGCCCGCCAGGGAACTGGTGGTTGGGATGAAAGAGTGGAGTAGGTAAGGAAGCTGTGGTCAAAATGAAGACGTTTGAAGTTTGAGCTCCTGAAACCGGAGCACTTTTAAGTAATTTAAAAGGCCCAGCAGAAACTGGTTTGGCTCAGTGAATAGAGCCCAGGTTCGATTTCAGTCAAGGGCATGTACCATGCTTGCGGGCACATCTTAATGTGTGGGGCATGCAGGAGGCAGCTGATCGATGTCTCTCTGTCATCGATGTTTCTAACTCTCTATCCCTCTCCCTCCCTCTGTGTGTAAAAAATCAATAAAATAATTTTTTTAAAAAGGCCCAGTTTAGCCATCTCACAGATCAATCAATTTAAGAGGTTAAGTAACAATGAGACCAGACTGTGGATGATGTTGAAATCTCTGTGAATAATGGGAGTGGGAGTGGAAGGAAAAAAAAATCTATTGACATTTATAAAGCACAAACTGTTCAATACTGAATTTCCTCACATAAACTTCCCTTGGTATGTCAACTAATACAAGGAAGCATGTGATTTGCTTTAAAAAATAAAAAGCTCTTTATGCGTGTAAAGTGAAAATTCTTTCTAAGACTATCTCTTCAAAAACTGGGTGTGATCAGAGTTTATTTCTTTAAGAGTTCTGAAATTCAGAGGCCTAACCTGGAAAAGACCCATTTTTCAAGGATTTGACGATTCCTGCCAGGACTAAATGCCAAAGGACATGAACCTTAATTTGAGACAGTAGCTATTATTTGAGTGACAGCTTTCTGGAACACAAATTTTCTTCTGAACACAAGGAAACCTTGAGTAGTTTGAGTATGTGAATAATATTTTATGGTTTGCCACTCTTTATGAATTTATATTATGATGATGAGAGTACACAAGGAAAAAGTGGTAGAAGACTATTAAGAACAAGGGCAAATTTTCATTTTGTCAGGTTAAAAAAAAGATGGTACAGCCAAGCTGGCATGCTCAGTGGTTGAACATCAACCTATGAACCAGAAGGTCATGGTTCAATTCCTCGTTGGTTTCAGGCTCCATCCCCAGTGTGGGGCATACAATAGGCAGCCAATCAGTGATTCTCTCTCATCATTGATGTCTCTCTCTCTCTCCCCCTCTCCCTTCCGCTCTGAAATCAACAAATATATATTTTTAAATGTTACGAAAAAGTCTACTGGGATAATCCTTTAAAATATACAGAGTAGCCAAATTATTATGATCTCTGAATGCATAATAATCTGGCCACTCGTGTGTGTGTGCGTGTGTGTGTGTGTGTGTGTGTGTATAGAGAATCAATATTTTAAACAACCCAGGTGATTTGTGCAATGGGTCTTTCCTTCCCTTGGCTTCCAGCACTGGTTTTCCTCCGGCACCTGGGACCCAGGCCTTCGCTTCAGCTGAAGTCTGCTATCTTCGTCTTTGTTGCAGTCTGCAGTCTATACACACACACACACACACACACACACACACACACACACACCCTTACCTAATAGCCAAACATGTAAACTGACCATACTTTAACTACGCCCACCAGCCAAATCAGGAGGGAAATGCAAATTAATTCAACAAAGATGGTGGTTAATTTGCATACACAGGCGCCCAGTGACGAAGGGCAGGCATTCTGTCCCATCCCCGGTCTCTCAGGGCCTGTGGACATCATGGGAAGGCAGGGCTGGAACAGAAAGAGATGGCTCTGTGCCTGGGTGGGAGTGCTGGCAGCCTGGAAGGGCAGGTTCATTCTAGCACAAATCTTTGTGAATCAGGCTTCATATATATATATATATATATTTTAGAGGCCCGGTACATGAATTTGTGCATGGGTGGGGTCCAGCCAGCCTGGTCAGGGGGAGGGGACATGGGTGGTTGGCCAGCCTGCCTGCTGGTCAAACTCCTGGTCAAGGGGACAATTTGCATATTAGCCTTTTATTATATAGGATATTCATTGAGTGGCCAGATTATTATGCATTCAGAGATCATAATAATCTGGCCACTCAGTGTATATGACATATATAACAGGCATACAAATGCATAGAAACTTAATAGCAATAGACTGCTCAATTTTGGAGCAGAGGATACAAAATAATGCAGCTTTGGATTCTAGGACAAGGTCACTGAAAAGAAGAAAATACAAGAATGGTTCACTTTTAAAGTTTTAGTAATACAGTATATCTTAAGCAAGTGTGAACAGGGGACTTACCTTCAGAAGATCTGCTATAACCATTTCCAAAGGAACCTGTTTCATGGAGGTAGAGGCCCCATTCTATTCTCCTAGGGTACACTCTGCCCAGGGAGCCACAGAACAGCAGGATCGTCACAGAATTCTATTGGCATCTATCAGGAAACTGACATTCTCTGTTCTGATGCAGTCAGACAAAGCACACAGAATCTGTTTTAATAATGGACTTTAAGTATGTAGATGTGAACGAAATTTGATACCTGGTAATGTTCTTGTTCAGCTGAGAGTGACAGAGCAATCATACCTGGTCTCTTTAAAATGAACTTATGAAGGAACAACTAGAGATGGAAAAGGACCAACTAGAAATTAAACATACACTGACTGAAATAAAAAATATTATACAGAGACCTAACAGCAGACTAGAGAAGGCAAGAATCAAATAAAAAATTTGAAATACAGTGGTACCTCGAGATATGAGTGCCCTAACATACGAGATTTTTGAGATATGAGCCGTAGAGCGAGCGATTTTTGCTTTGAAATACGAGCAACATTTGAGATAGGAGTAATCGCACCAATTGGCCGGCTGCACATGACCCACCAGTTTACCGTGACTCGAGCGTCTCATAGTTTCCCACGCCTCAAGGTTACGGAATGAATTAAACTCGTATCTCAAGGTACCACTGTATAAAGAATCAGAAAACACTCAACTGGAAAAGCAAGAAGAGAAAAGAATCCAAAAATGTGAAGATAATGTAAGGAGCCTCTGGGACAGCTTTAAGTGTACCAACATCAGAATTGTGGGGGTGTCAAAAGAAGAGAGAGAGCAAGATACTGAAAACCTACTTAAAGAAATAATGACTGAAAACTTCCCATATCTGGTAAAAGAAATAGACTTAAAAGTCCAGGAAGCACATAGAACCCCATATAAAAGGAATCCAAAAAGGACTACACCAAGACATATCATAATTAAAATACCAAGAGCAAAAGAGAGAATATTAAAAGCAGCAAGAGAAAAACAGTTCATTACCTACAAGGGAGCACCCAAAGGATTGTCAGCTGATTTCTCAACAGAAACGAGATGCAGGCCAGACAGGAGTGGCAAGAAATATTCAATGTGATGAATAGCAAGAACCTACAACCAATAATACTCTATCCAGCAAAGCTATCATTCAGAATTGAAGTGCAGATAAAGAGCTTCACAGATAAGAAAAAGCTAAAGGAGTTCATCAACTCCAAACCAGTATCATATGAAATGCCAAAAGGTACTCTTTTAGAAGAGGAAGAAGAAAAAGGTAAAAGCCAAAAAATTATGAACAGATACATATTTGTCAACAAGTGAATCTAAAAATTAAGTGAATTAAAAATTTGATCAACAGAATAAACTGGTGAATATAATAGAATCAGGAGCACAGAAAGGGAGTGGACTGATAATTCTGAGGGGGAAATGAGTGAGGGGTGTATAGGGAGAGACTGGACAAAAATCATACACATATGGATGAGGTCAATGGGGGAGAGGTATGGGTAGAGGGAGGGGTGGGAGCTGGGTGGAGGGGAGCTATGGAAGGGAAAAGAGAAACAAATGTAATAATATGAATAATAAAGATTTAATAAAAAAAGTTATGAACAAGTACATATCTATCAACAAGTGAATCTAAAAATCAAGTGAATAAAAAATTTGATGAACAGAATAAACTGGTGAATATAATAGAATCAGGGGCATAGAAAGGGAGTGGACTGACAATTCTTGGGGGGAAAGGGCTGTGGGGGATTGCGGAGTCTGGACACCTATGGATGAGGACAGTGGGGGGATATGGACAGAGGTTGGGGTGGGAACTGAGTAGAGGGGAGCTATGGGGGGATAAAGGAGGAACAATTGTACTAATCGGAACAATAAAGATTTATTTTAAACAAGAAAATAAAATGGACTTATGTTTCTATTATATTAGAAATTAAAGCCCCCTACCAATGATTTCTCAAATATTTGTTTATTGGGCTGGACTTTAACAAACATCAAAGAGATGACTGGAGAAGTCATTTTAATCTGGTTGGAATGAACTGGGGATTGAGCCTGCAAATTGGGCACTCACCCTTGACCGGAATTGAACCCAGAACTCCTCAGTCTGTAGGCTGACATTCTATCCACTGAGCCAAACCAGCTACGCTTTTTTTTTTCTTCTTAAAATTAGGATAGTCCCTTAAAAAAGGTTTAGCACACTGAAAGCAGCTTAAGTATACAGTTTATGAAATTTAAAAAAGAAACAGATTGCATTAATGAGAGCTTTCTGATTCTTATAGACTCTTTCAATGCTCTTATCAAAGAGATTTGTGCAATAGGCCTTCCTTCCCTTGGCTTCCAGCACCGGTTTTCTTCCGGCACCTGGAACCCAGGCCTTCACTCTAGCTGGAATCTGCTATCTGTGTTTTCCAGTGGTCTTAGGCGAGGGTCGGAAAACACAGATATTTACATTATGATTTATTAACAGTAGCAAAATTACAGTTATGAAGTAGCAACAAAAATAATTTTATGGTTGGGGGTCACCACAACCAGAGGAACTGTATAAAAGGGTCGCGGCATTAGAAAGGTTGAGAACCACTGGTGTAGACCACTGGTGTAGATACTTTCATAGAGAGCTTTTTAGTCTAGGTGAGCAGCAGTGCTGGATCCAGTAAGTAGTTAAGGATATGAAACATTCTCTCCTTCGTTTTTTCTGCTTGTCTCTCTGTCCATAATATGCATCCTACTTATATCCATGTATATTGTTTTACGTAAACAAGGTCATTTTTTCATGAAATAGTTATTTTCTTATGCTAACATCTTTTTCTGAGGCACACTATTGTAAATGCATGTTTTAAGTGTTTAGTGTAATGAATTTTGACACATACACACACTTTTTTTTTCCTGTGACAGCATCACTGAGAACTTCCCATCATCCCCAGAAAGTTTTCTTGTGCCTCTTTCCTCAGGCAACTACTATTCTGATTTTTTTTTTAGAGAGAGAGGAAGGGAAAGGAAGAGAGAGAAACATCCATTGGCTGCCTCCTACTGGGAAAACCTGCCCTGACCAGGAATGAACTGGTGACCTCTTCGTGCATGGGAACTTCAGTCAACCAACTGAGATATATCAGCCAGGGCCTACTATTCTAATTTTTATTACCATAGATTGATTGGTTTTGCCTGCTCTTAAATATTAAATCATATGGTATGTAGGAATAAGGAAAAACCTAAAATAAAGTGCTGCAGACATTATTTTCAGCTAAAATCAAGGCCCAGTGTGGTATAAACTGGCTAGTAAAGGGATAAAACAGAGAGGCAACTATTAAATGTAATCACTTAGTTAAGCTAAGTCAAACTTAATTAAATGACAAGAAGCCCTCAAAGCAAGTGATGGGGTTAATAATGTTTACAAAACTTTGAACAGATTTGGAAAAGGCATGTTCTGCTACTGGTGGAAGGTGAGGTCAGGAGAAGCAAAATACCAGAAGCACCTGTTTCCCAAGCAAGTGAAACAGATGGCCCAATAAAACAAACATAGGCTTCACTCTTCACTAAGTTCCCTAACTCTAGTTAAGTCTCAAAAAAAAAAATCGATATACGTGTGTGTGTGTGGCCAGATTATGATGATCTCTGAACGCATAATAATCTGGCCAATCAGTGTGTGTGTGTGTGTGTGTGTGTGTGTGTGTGTGTGTGTATACACACACACACACACACATA
>JAAGEH010000032.1:643555-743345 GCA_011751065.1 Lasiurus cinereus | reverse complement strand
GGGGGGGAGGAACATGGGCGCAGTTGGTCAGCCTGCCTGCTGGTTGAACTCCTGGTCAAGGGGACAATTTACATATTAGCCTTTTATTATATAGGATATACACTCAGTGGCCAGATTATTATGTGTTCAGAGATCATAATAATCTGGCCACTCAGTGTGTGTGTGTGTATGTGTGTGTGTGTGTGTATCTGATATATATATCAGAGAGCCCTGAACAGTGTGGCTCAGTTAGTTGAGCATCTAAGAAGTTGCCGGTTCAATTTTGGTTGGGGGTTTCGGGCTCAATCCCCAGTGGGGGACATGCAGGATGCAATTGGTCTATATCTCTCTTATCGATGCTTCTCTTCTTCTCTCTCTAAAATCAATGAAAACATTAAAAAATGCAATGTCTTGTTAAAATATATTATAATTCATTTAATTAAAAAATCAATTTGTTGACAAACAAACCAAATGGACCAAACAGAACAGGACAGAAGCAATGGTCTAAACAAGTATCAACTTAAAAGCTCTGATGCCAACCAGGAGGGCACACCCAAATACAAATTTAGCATGCGGGTAAAAGTCTTTATGTTTTTCGGTGAAGGCAAAGCCATTTGGTTGGCACTTCATAGGAATATCTTTCCACCAGGTCTTCATCATATGGTATGTGCCACGAGTCTCCAGTTGTTTGCACCACTGTGTCATAGCTAGGAATATGCTGTTGAATTAAAAAGGGAATCAAACATTAAGAACAACATTAAAGGGATACCTGGCTATTTCTCTTTCCTTTAAAAAAAATACTTTTATTGATTTCAGAGAGGAAGGAAAGAGGAGAAAGAAACATAAATGATGAGAATCACTGACTGGCTGCCTCCTGCATGACCCACACTTGGACTCAAGACCCCAACTTGCGCATACAGTGGTATCTCGAGATACGAGTTTAATTCATTCCGTAACCCTGAGGCATGGGAAACTATGAGACGCTCGAGTCTCGGTAAACTGGTGGGTCGTGTGCAGCTGGTCGATCCGTGCGATTACTCCTATTCTCAAATGTTGCTCGTATTTCAAAGCAAAAATCGCTTGCTCGATGGCTCGTATCTTGTATGTTAGGGCACTCAAGGTACCACTGTATTCCCTGACCAGGAATCGAACCACGACCTCCTGTTTCATAGGTCTGATGCTCAACCACTGAGCCACACTGCCTGGGCTATTTCCCTTTCTTCTCTGACTACTTCTTTTTTTTTTTTTGAATTATTATGTATTTTATTTTTGAAATTTATCAAGTATCCCTGTACCTTAGATTTAGGAAGTACAGTATGTTTTTCTTGAAGCTACCCACTACCCTCCTTTTAAGTGTTGGAGATGTCAGGAGTTTTCTCAATCTAGAATTGTCTGACTACTTCTTAATTTGCTTCAGGGACATATTCCTTGTCTTAACAAAGGGTTTTTAAAAGAGCAGCTAGCTCTGTAAAAATGAACCCTAATATTAGTAGTTTCTTTTTTGGGGTGTCTCATTTTTAAGGTTAAGGACCCTCTATCACACACACACATACATATCATACAGTAAGTATTCCCTTTGTTGCCTTTACCAGTTTTATATGTGACAGAGAAAAAGTCAAATATACAAAAACAGAAATAGTATCATAAACTCACATGTGCCCATCACCCAGCTTAAACCATTATCAACCCAAGGCCAATTTTATTTCATCCATAATCCACCCACTTCCTTTCTGCCTCTACCCTCTCTCACGCAAAATTATTTTGAAGCAAACTTCAGATATATAATTTCTTCTTATAATTCAGTATGTATCTTTAAAAAATAAGGACTTATTTTGTAAATATAAGATTAAGACCATTTTTACCCTTAAGAATTAATAATTCTTAAATAGCATCAAATTTCTGTTTACATTTCCAATTATGTGTATGCATATATTTTACAGTTTGTTTGATTAGGGGTTGAAATAAGGCTATTACATTGTGATTGGCTGAATTGCCTCCCGACTGTCTTTTACTCTAGAGCTTCTCTTTCCATCTCCATCATTTTGGTAAGTTTTTGTTGTTGAGAAAATTAGGTCAACTGCTCTATTATTTCTCACTGTCTTGATTATGCTGATTATATTTCTGTGGTATCACTTAATACTATATTTCCTATAAATTTGGTTAGTATATTTTTTTACTATTAAACCACATTTACCACTGGCTATTGTATTTTTCTGTAATAACTCGCCTTTGGATTTTTTCCCTTTGCTTTCACACAAGAGACATTCTTGTATTTATAGGCATTTAAACTAGAATCAAAAGAGGATTCATTGAAACCAACCTGTAGGAGTAGATTAACAAGGAAAATGGAGTTACTTAGCAAAAGTAGAAGTATGAAAACCATAGGGATCAACAACTTTTAGTTATCCTATCTAATAAAAGAGTAATATGCAGATTGACCATCACTACAACACACAAGATGAATGAATGCCCCCTTATAGTCAAAGATGGCTGCCCCTATGTGGACACAAGATAGACACCACAAGATGGTCAGCAGGGGAGGGCAGTTGGGGGGGGGTGGACCAGGCCTGCAAAGGAGGGCAGTTGTGGGGAGAACAGACAAGTAGGGGAAAGCAGGGGTGATGAGACTGGCAGGGGAGGGCAGTTTAGGGGTTACCGGGTTGGCAGGGGAGGGAAATTAGGGGTGACTAGGCCGGCAGGGGAGGACAATTAGGGGCAAACAGGCTGGTAGAGGAGCAGTTAGGCATCAATCAGGCTGGGAGGGGAGTGGTTAGGGGGTGATCAGGCTGGCAGGCAGAAGAGGTTAGGGGCAATCAGGAAGGCAGGCAGGCAAGCATTTGGGAACCAGCAGTTCTGGATTGTGAGAGGGATCCCAGATTGGAGAGGGTGCAGGCTGGGCTGAGGGACACCACACCCCCCTCCCTCCCACTCCCATGCACGAATTTCATAAACCAGGCCTCTAGTTACAAATAAATAAGGAAATAAAAACCACGTATGAATATTTGTATTTGATATCATTATTAAAGGCCTAATTGATAACATCCCAGTGTTTTTAATATGTCAATTAATGTGGGGTTGGCCTATAAGAACTTTTGCTCTAGCAGACTTTCTATTTCCAGGAACTGGCTAATTCCAAATATCAAACTAAAACTGAGAAAAATAAAGCCCTTAGGGTTGCAACATTCTTTGCTTATGCCACATTCTTACTATGTACTTGATTCTATTAACATTATGTAAAGAACAGATGACATACCTGAAAAATTATTTTTGATCCTGAAAACCTATTAATAATTGCCAGCTGATGTCCCTGCTGCCACTTAAAGAACAGGCGTTGGGTCTTGGCATCAGGTAGACAGGCCTTATGGTCCCGCAGCAGATCTTTTGTGATAAACTTGCAGTGATTCCCTGAGTGCAGTGTGGCATACAGAAGAAACGGATCATCCTCTGAGCTGAGTTAGGCAAAAGGGAGGACACAATCAAGTACACCACTGAAAAGGCACAGGATAGTATTCTTCACCATGTTTTTTATTTATTTTTTAAAATCATTATTATTATTTTTTATTGTCTAAAGTTTTACATATGTATCCTTTTTCCCCAATTGACCCCTCCTCCCTAGCCATTCCTACTCCAGGCAAGCCCCCACTGCCCCAGTGTCTGTGTCCATTGATTATACTAATATGCATGTATACAAGTAAGTCCTTTGTTTGCTCTCTACCTGTCCCCCCTATTATTTGTCTCTGGATCTGTTCTTGTTCATCAAATTATGTTGATCATTATATCCCACATATGAGTGAGATCATGTGATATTTATCTTTCTCCAACTGGTTTATTTAGCTTAGCACCATGGTCGGCAAACTGTGGCTTGTGAGCCACATGCAGTTCTTTGGCCCCTTGAGTGTGGCTCTCCTGCAAAATACCATAGCCTGGGCGAGTCTATTTTGAAGAAGTGGAATTAGAAGAAGTTTAAGTTTAAAAAATTTGGCTCTCAAAAAAAATTTCAATCGTTGCACTGTTGATATTTGGCTCTGTTGACTAATGAGTTGGCTTAGCATGATGCTTTCCAGTTCCATCCATGCTGTTTGTTTTTTACTTCTTATTCTACTTTCCTCAGATGTCCTCTGAATTCGTAACCAACATAATCTCAGTGATACTTAGGAACCATCTTAGCTGGGAGGCAACACTATCTAGAACACAGATGGGAAGAAAGGGGAAAGAAATGCTGCTTGGGACTCTTAATAGCTCTCCCACTAGCACCAGCTTGCCTCTCCTGGGCACCTCCTAGCCCAACACATGTAGCAAGTAGATCACTCTGTAGCCAGGTGGCCCCAGGCAGGGAACAGGCAGTGGCTGACTTTGAACTTCTCAGGAGGCCCCAGAGCCAGTGCATCCAGTGGACAGCTTCAGACCATAACAGATTACAACTCTACCAAATCCACAAGTGACACACTCAAGGGCAGACTCAGTGAATACTAAAGCAAGTCCTACTCCACAGGGATGTCTCCTCAACAGCAGCTCTTACATTGTAGTCATAGCTGATTCCCCAACTGACCCCCCAATTGGCCTGGTGGTTAATTCCTCCTGGTGACAGCAACTACAATCAAGGCTCAACTACAACAAAACTGTGCCCACATAGGGGCACACCCTGTGAGTGTGAAAACTGAGCTGCTGGGACCTACAGGACACCTACTACACAAGGCCACTCTACCAATTCCAGAAGACATAGTAGCTCTACCTAATACATAGAAATAAAGAGGGAAATAGCCAAAATGCGGAAACAAAGAAACATGTCACAGATGAAAGAACAGAAGAAATCTCCAGAAAAAAGAATTAAATGAAATGGAAACAAGCAAACTACTAGAGACAGAGTTCCAAACAATGGGCATAAAGATGCTCAAGGAACTTAATCAGAGCTTCAAGGAACTTAGTGAGAATTTCAAGGATCTTAGAATATCAAAGGACCAAGTCAGAAATAAAGGCTGAAGAATAATTCACTGGGAATCAACAGTAGAGACACAAAGAATCAAATCAGCAATTTGAAAACATGAGAAAGCAAAACACACCTAATCTGAAGAGCAAAACAAATCCAAAAAAAGTGTAAAGAGCCTCTGAGACAACTTCGAATATTCACATTATGGGGTGTTGGAAGGTGGAAAGAGAGAGCAAGGTATTGAAAACCCATTGGAAAAAATAATGACAGAACACTTCCCCTACCTGGTGAAAGAAACAGACATACAAGTCCAGGAAATAGAGTCCCACACAAGATGAACCCGAAGAGGCACAGAATTAAAATGGCAAAGGTGAAAGACAAAGAGAGAATCTTAAAAGCAGAAAAAAAAAAAAGCAGTTAGTTACCTATAAAGGTGTGCCCATAACACTATCAGCTGATTTCTCAACAGAAACTTTGCAAGTGGAAGTGGAATGAAATATTTAAGTGATGAAAAGCAAAGACCTACAATTAAGATTACTCTACCCAGCAAAGGTATCATTTAGAATTGAAGATAAGATAAAGAGCTTCCCAGATAAAAAAAAAAGCTAAAGGAGTTCATCACCACCAAACCAGTATTACAAGAAATGTTAAAGGGTCTTCTTTAAGAAAAAGAAGAAAAAAGATAAACATGAACAATAAAATGGCAATAAATACTTATCTACCAATAACTGAATCTAAAAACCAAAATAAATGAACAAATAACCAAATGAACAAAATAAATTGGTGAATAAAATAGAATCAGTGGCATGGAAACATGAAACAAATTGAGAATCAGAGGAAAGGGGGTGTGTGGAAAGAGAGTAACTAAAGAACTTATATGTATATATGCATTACCCATGCACTTAGACAATAGAGTGGTGAAGGCCTAAGGCGGGATGGGATTGGGAGGAGGAGGGCAATGGGGGAAATTTAAAAGGGGTAGGGATATCTGTAATATTCTCAACAATAAAGATATTTAAAAAAAAAAGATCAGGCAGCACATTTAAAACATATTTCTAATAAAACAGTTATAAAAATAAGAACAGAATAAATGGTTTGAGGAATATTGATATATCTTGAAGTTATTACATACAATCTAATGAAACCTAGACTTGGGGCTGAGGCACACATATTATCCATGCAAAGTTGGAAATAAACTTTGTTAGCATATAGTATGAAAAATGAAATGCAAGTTAAAGTTCATTTATGCTGCTGAGGATCTGTGCTCCTTCTGATTAACTTAATTCTTCTCGCTTTATGAACACTGTTCAATATTGTTTTTGACCATGTTTTCCATACTCCTTTGGCTTCCTGAGAAGTTGTAGCCCATAGTAACATTTCTGTAATATTTAGAATAACATCCAGGTCCTTTGCTTATTTACTAGAGGCCGAGTTCCTTTGTAATGTGGTCCTTGCATTCTCTCTGACCTCAGAACTTACCACTTTCCCTCTTGCTGCTAGAGCCATCTATATTGGCCTGATTGCCTTCCTCACGCCAAACTCATTCCTGCTTTTTGAACACTTGATATTGCCTCTACCTGGTATGCTCTTCCCATCAACCCACCCTTTTTCTCAAATGACTCACTAATTCCCTTCAGACTTGCCCTCTCCCAAAGGCCTCTCCTAACTACTGCACCTGCTGACCTACCCCTAATTAATTCCTTCCTATCTACTTATTCTGCTTTAATCTTCATAGCATTGAGCCTGGAATTACATAACTTGTTTACCTGTTTACTGTAAGTCATACAACATCAGACACTTGTTGGTCTTGTTCTCTTCTCCAAGAACACAGAAAGTGCTCATTTTGGAAGGTATTTGTTAAATGATCTATTTAGGACCTTATGGCATGCATTCTGTGTAATAATCTCACTTTTGACTATATCTTTCTCCCATTCTTCATTTATCCTGATTCCTTAATCTAGTTAAATTTATCCTGCTGTAGAAACTATTTTTGTAAGCTGCCTCAAATATATATATATATTTTGGAATGAGACTGAGTATACATACATATACACTTTAAAAATTGGCAAAAATAGGTAATAAACAGATGATAGGACCTGGTACATTTCAATTATTATCTTCAGTACTTACATGTCGGCAGCAAAGAAACAGCTGGCTTGCTTTTGCACCTTTTCCATCTCATCCTTTCTCCACCGAGCATGATTTACTGTCATATGTTTCCGGCCCAGGACCAACACTCGAAGATTAATCTTGGCTAGCTGAGAGACCACATTCAAGAGCTAAAAAACACAAAGCCAGCACCCAAGAGGGTCAAGGGAAGAAGAATCTCAAGTAAGTGCAGTGATTCTTCCAGCTGATAATCTCAATAGTGAAACACTTTTTTTTTTTTAAGAGACAGAATAGACACAACTTGTCCATTGAATGTGAGTTAAACAAGCAGAGACGTATACCAAGACCAATGTGAGGACTCTAAACCCAAAGCTTTACAACCAGTAAAATATAATTATTTTCTTCAAAGCTAGGAAAAATGGCTTCTGTGCTCATTCAACAGTTATTTACTTGGCCTCTCTATGTATAAGGCACATGGTTGGTATCATAGCCTACACATATTTTAAAAGACATGGTCTCTACCTTTAGTGAGAAAGTACCCAATAATTTTCTTACCCAACAACCAAGCCTAGGAAAAAATATATATGCTGACTCCACATATATGGAAAGTTTACTAAACATTTTCTGATTAACTGAAGAATATGTACATATCTATTTTTATCCAGTATAAAAGTAGCTCAATTTGAAAACTTGAAAAATATAGACTAGAAGGAAGATGGAAGAGAACACTTGGACCTCACTACCCAGAGTGTTAATGTGTACAGTGTAGGGCAAAAGTACATTTACAGTTGTGAGTACATGAAGCACAGAGTTTACTCTGGTACTATTATTTATTAATTATTATATTAGTTTCAATACAAATTAGTATAAACCTACACTTGCCCATTCCTGTATGTGTGTGTGTGTGTGTGTTAAGTATATATATTACTATATTTATGTGAGGATATTAAATATACTCCCACAGTGACAGAAAACAAAATTATATATAGATATATATTTTTAAATCCTCACCTGAGGATATGTTTTTATTGGGGGGAGGGGAAGGAGAGAGAGAAAGAGAGAGATAGGTTGCCTCTCAAACATCCCCAGCCAGGACTGAGCCAGCAACCTAGGTATGTGCCCCCAGACTGGGAATCGAACATGCAATCTTTAGATGTATGAGATGATGCTGCAACCAACTGAGCCACATGGCCAGGGCCGTTCTTTATAATATAAACTAAAAGATATAACAGAGAAAGTAGCAACTGGCAAGTAAATGTATTAATTCAAAGTTAATTTCACTAGAATCATAGATTTCAGGGGGTATGGGTTAAAGAGAGAAAATATGAACAAAAACTGTCTTCAATTTCTATTTGAAGACAGCTTTACTGAGATATAATTCACCCTTCCTATATAATAAAACGCTAATATGCAAATTGTCCTCACAGGTGGGAGTTTGACCAACTGGGAGTTAGATGTGCGCTGACTACTAGGGGACAGTGTGGAACATGGCAGGTGTCGGCAACATGACACTGGCAGCAGGTGGCAGTGAAGGTGCTGCCAGCCCCGATGGGCCCTGATGAGAGCAAGACCATGGTGGGATAGTGGAACAGGTGAGTGGGCAGCACCAGGCCAAGGCGGGTGTGAGCTGATCGCCCTGCAGATAGCAACCAGCAGTGGCGGTGGGGGATGTGGCTGCTTCCTGGCTCCCAGCTGCTGAGGGAGCTGAGTGGGTGGGCCTGTCCCTGATTGATCACCCCGTAGGCGGGATGGTGGAGTAGGTGAGGGACAGTGCCAGGTCACGGTGGGGTGTCAGGTGGGGCTGTGGGTCTGCAAGGCTAGAGGTGCAAGCTGGGGTTGCAAAGCTGGGGTTGTGAGCTGGAGCCTGATCCATGCATGAATAGGTGCACCAGGACTCTAGTCTATCCTATATAATAAAAGGGTAATATGAAAATTGACCCTAACGATGGAATGACCAGAACAACCACTCCACCAGTCACTATGAGGTGCACTGACCAACTCTCGGTCCCTTTCTCTGGCTGGCAGGCACCAATCACCCAATGGTGAATGGGGAACAAGGGGTGGGTGTCAGAGGATGCGGGCAGTACCAGGACAAGGCCCCTGCCCTGCTGGTCACCCCACACACAGAGGGCAACCATGGCAGGGGTGGGAATGGCAAGTGGGCGGGAATGGACGACCTCTTAGTCCCTCCCCTGGCCAGCAGGTTGTGATTGCCCGATGCCTGCAGCCAGCCAGGGAAGATGGCCCTGATCATAGGCCAGGCCTAGGGACCATACCTGTGCATGAATTTTGTGTGCGGGGCCTCTAGTATATATATAAAAGCCAAGTGACCGGAATGAGCAGTCACTATGATATGTACTGCAGCCGGCTAACTGGCCCGATGGGGGCAGGGCCAGCTGGCCAACCTCCCATGGCCCCTCCCCTTGACCAGCTGGCCTGGCCAGACCCCTCCTGTGCACTAATTTGTGCACTGCGACTCAAGTAAAAATACATTTTAAAATATAAAGCAGTTAACGTGATAAGTTTTATGTAATGTGTATTTTAATATAATAAACTTTTTATTATAGAAATTTAAAAAATAAATAAGAAGCACAATAGCACAATATGCCCATCACCCAGCTTTAATAAGAACAATCAGCTCATGGGCAATCCAATTTACTTGCTTCACCTCCCACTTCTGCCTCTTAGATTACTTGGACATACGGGCTCTAAAAGTAGGGGCATAATACATTATCACATGTAAAAATTAACAATTTAATTCCTTAATATAAAATATACAGTGTTCATATTTCTGAGCAAATTTTTTTTTTTAGTATTTTCTGTTTTTAATCAGGATCTGAAAAGCTCCATATACTGCAATTTCTTAATTGCAGTTAAAGAAATGTAGCTGTCTTAAGGAATTTCACACAATTTTAGATTTTTACCAACAGCAACTCTATGGTATCAGGTAAAACATTCTCCAGTTCTCTCTATTTCTTTTTTTCTTTTAATATATATTTTATTGAATTTTTACAGAGAGGAAGGGAGAGGGATAGAGATTTAGAAACATCAATGAGAGAGAGACATCAATCAGCCGCCTCCTGCACGCCCCACACTGGAGATGTGCCCGCAAGCGAGGTACATGCCCCCAACCGGAATCGAACCTGGGACCTTTCAGTCCTCAGGCTGATGCTCTATCCACTGAGCCAAACCAGTCTCGGACTCTCTATTTCTTTTAAAGTGGTAGTTGGATCTAGAAACTTTATGAGATTCAAGGGTTTTTTGGGTTAGTGTGTGTACATTTAAAATTGTGGCCTCAATAAAGTAAAAAGGTCAGTTCAATCATCAAAAATTAATGAGAACTGCCCTAGCCAGTATGGCTCAGTTGGTTAGAGTGTCATCCCAAGCCAAAGGGTCTTGGGTTTAATCCCTGGTCATAGCGAGTACAGAAGGCAACTGATTGATGTTTATCTATCTATCTATCTATCTATCTATCCATCCATCCATCCATCCATCCATCTTCTCTCTCTCTCTCTCTCCCCCTTCCCCCCCCACGCCGCTCCCTCCCGCCCCCACCCAAGAAATAAACGTCTTTATTTCTCTCTCTCTCTCTCTCTCTCTCTCTCTCTCCTCTTTCTAGAATCAATAAAAACATATCCTAGGGTGAGGATTATAAAAAAAAAAAAAAGGTTAACAAAATTAACAACCCCTAACCGGTTTGGCTCAGTGGATAGAGCGTCAGCCTGCAGACTGAAGGATCCCAGGTTCGATTCCGGTCAAGGGCATGTACCTTAGTTTCGGGCACATCCCCAGTAGGAGGCGTGTAGAAGGCAGCTGATCGATGTTTCTCTCTCATCGATGTTTCTAACTCTATCCCTCTCCCTGCCTCTCTGTACAAAATCAATAAAATATATGTAAAAAAAAAAATTAACAAGAACCTTCTCTGTGAGTCACTAGGCAAGGGATACTGATGATACAGATATAAAGACACAATTATCCCTAACCTCCAGGATTTAGCAATCAAATGATTGTAATATAATGTAGTGTTAAGAGGGAGCACAAAGGATGGGCACTTAAATCAGACTGGGGCTGGGAAGGGTGGTCAGAGAAGTCTCCACAGAGGAAGAGACAGCTGGTTGAGTATTCAGATGAATTATCCAGATAAAGAAGGGGAGTTTCCAAAGACAAGGAGCAGCATGTTGTAGGTGGGGAATAAAGGAACTGCAAGCGGTCAAATGTAGGTGTGAGAGGGTGGTATGCATGAGCAGTGCCAGAAAGAAGGCTGAAAAATGAATGTAGGGGGTCAGATCACAGGCATCAGCTGAGGAATGGCCACAGGGATAGAAAAGAACGAAGAGACAGAGGTCTCTCAGAAGAATTATAAGGAACAGTTCAAGAAGAAAGGAGAGGCTAAGTGTATCAGTATTAGAGACAACAAAATGAAGCCTACAATCTGGAGTAGTCATTTTGATGAGGCCATGGGTGGGGGACAGGACTGAGATTTCAGTTGGTTCCCTAAACTCTATTATGTATAACATTGCAGTTTGTCCAGAAACACTCTGTCTTAAAAGCATGGCTCTATATGGCTTACTGAAAATAACAAATCAATTATGCTTTCTCTTTCAGTGGTGTGGCCTCTTCAAAACCTCCCACCTCCCAGAAGCTTTGGGTGAAGAGAGAAGGTTTTTTTGTTTTTTGTTTTTTTTTACAGATGGAAGAGACTTGAGAATATTTATATCAGAAAAAGCCAGTAGCAAGGTAGATGCTGAAGATACAGGCATAGAAGAAATAATTGTTGGAACAAGGTTCTGAGAAAGCAGATGGAGGGAGAGCCTAGAAAACTGGTGGAGAAACCACCTCTTGCACTGAGATGGATTTGAGCACAGACAAGTTGGTTTGATTTTGTGTTGCTGCATGTGGGGTATGTTGATATATGAGGTTGTTCCTCTTGATATCTCCTATTTTCTGTGCACAACAGGAGCTGAGTCATTGGAGGAGGGAGGAGCAGGAGACTTCAGGGCAGTGGTGCAGGTCAAATATAGCTGGTGTGAGACTGAGTGCGGGAGCCAAATGCAGACAGTGTAAAAGCCCAGATGAGGGTGGAGGCTAGGAGTGACTAGAGACAAGCAGTAGTCAGCAAAATTAGAAGATTTATAATACTCAGTGCCCTTGGTGCAGAGTGAGAAGGCCAGTGTGGATAATGATCGCTCCTTGTTCCTTGTTAACATCTGGTCAAAGGCACTTTCAGATGGAACCATACTTGAAACACCAGTCTTCTAATATTCTTCTCCTTATCTACTATTAGAGACACCATTCCAAATTTATATATCGGTATAGGATCTGTGGTTTTGGGTTATGGCCTGGAATTCCAAATTCCTATTTTATTTATTTGCTCACGTGTTTTTATTTACAAAATGTGAATAAGGTACTCTTTCACTATCCTTAACATTGTTATTATTTATCCACAGTCATCATCAACAAAAACGTAAAATGTCAACACTCACATACCTTTTCTATATGAAATGACCTTTGGAGAAAGGATCTCAAAACCACCTGATTGCAGGGGAGGCTCTCTCTAGCAGTCTCCTTCTTTGAATGGCTTTAGGAAAGAAACTAGGGGCTTATTTGATAAGGTGGTCCCAGGAGGCCACATGTTATTTATAAATTTAAAATTCCATAAAAAAAACAGAAGAAAAACTTAAAATCAGCACAAATAGCCTAGATACTGTTCCAGCATAAAATAATTTGATAATTAAATTAACTTATTTGGATACAGTTTAATTTCCACTTTCTTTTTTTTAAATTAAATATTTATTATTCAGATTATTACATTTGTTTCTCTTTTTTCCCCTCCATAGCTCCCCTCCATAGCTCCTCTCCACCCGGCTTCCAACCTTCCCTCTACCCTTACCTCCCTCCCGTTGACCTCATCCATAGGTGTATGATTTTTGTCCAGTCTCTCCCTGAACACCCTTCACCCCTTTCCCCCTGAGAATTATCAGTCCACTCCCTTTCTGTGCTCCTGATTCTATTATATTCACGTTTATTCTGTTGATCAAATTTTTAATTCACTTAATTTTTAGATTCACTTATTGACAAATATGTATTTGTTGTTCATAATTTTTTTATCTTTTACCTTTTTCTTCTTCCTCTTCTAAAAGAGTACTTTTCATCATTTCATATAATACTGGTTTGGAGTTGATGAACTCCTTTAGCTTTTTCTTATCTGTGAAGCTCTTTATCTGCCCCCTTCAATTCTGAATGATAGCTTTGCTGGATATTCTTGGTTGTAGGTTCTTGCTATTATTCATCATGTTGAATATTTCTTGCCACTCCCGTCTGGCCTGCATCGTTTCTGTTGAGAAATCAGCTGACAGTCGTATGGGTGCTCCCTTGTAGGTAATTAAGTGTTTTTCTCTTGCTGCTTTTAATATTCTCTCTTTGTCTTTTGCTCTTGGTACTTTAATGATGATGTGTCTTGGTGTAGTCCTCTTTGGATTCCTTTTATATGGGGTTCTGTGTGCTTCCTGGACTTTTAAGTCTATTTCTTTTACCAGATGTGGGAAGTTTTCAGTCATTATTTCTTTAAATAGGTTTTCAGTATCTTGCTCTCTCTCTTCTTCTGGCACCCACACAATTCTCATGTTAGTACGCTTGAAACAGTCCCAGAGGCTCCTTATATTATCTTCACATTTTTGGATTCTTTTTTCTTCTTGCTTTTCCAGTGGAGTATTTTCTGATTCTTTATATTTCATATTTTTTACTTGATTCTTGCCTTCCTCTAGTCTGCTGTTAGGTCTCTGTATAATATTTTTTATTTCAGTCAGTGTATGTTTAATTTCTAGTTGGTCCTTTTTCATCTCTAGTTGGTCCTTTTTCATCTCCAGTTGGTTCTTTTTCATCTCCTCTTGGGTCTCGCTAACTTTATCCAACTTTTCTAGGATATTCTTGAAAAACCTTATAATCATAGTTTTGAACTCTATATCCAGTCGTTTGTTTTCTTCCATTTCTTTTGTTTGTGATCTCTTCCCTTGTCTCGGCATTTTCACTATGCCGGGAGAACTTATGTTGGATTCAGCCTTATGATACCAGACTTACAAAACTGCAAAAGCCTCTCTGTTGAGCTTGGGATGGGTGGAGTCTCGGGGCTTAATGGACCGCCTTGCCTTCCAGTCGGCCCCGCCCTCCACAGCCCCTGAGTCTCATATGACTGGGTAATCCTGGAGCTGTCCCTGTGCTCTCGTTCGTTCTCGTTCTCTCTCTCTCTTTCTCTCTCTTTCACAGTGCCTCTAGACTGCTGCCTTTCCGGCCTCCGTACACTCCAGGACCGTATGAATCTGGGTCCCCAGGGTTTTGCCCAAATCTGGGGTTTAGTGGAGTTAGAAGTGATGCAGTTGGGATGCTTTCTCTCCCGCTCTCTTGTGAAAGCCAGTGGCACAATTAGCAGTCGGATCTTCTGCGCGCAGTGCTGTGCATGCAGCCCAACTTCTGCCCTCCTGCGACTCCCCCAAATTTTCGTGCACTTCTCCCTTTCAACAGTCCAAATTCCCCCCGTATGAGTTTTGGCTGGATAAGGGGTTCAATGCCCTTGGGAGTCTTCCGCCAGAGAAAGCCAGCCAGGTACTCTGGCACCCACTCTCTCCACGCGCACGTCTCCGTACCTCAGCTTTTTGCAGCTCCTCTGAGTTTCTGTGAGCCTCTCTCTTTCCTTCTAGCTGTAGAATTTCCACTCAGCCAGCTTTCCTGTGGTTCTGGATGATGTCCGTTCTGTCTTATAGTTGTAGTTTTGAAATTGTTGTGCGAGGCAGCAGTGTAGGTGTTTACCTATGCTGCCACCTTGGTTCCTCTCCTAATTTCCACTTTCAAAAGCTTATTAAAAAATTTCCCCCAGGATTCTAGATCCAGTCTATGTACAGTGACAAACTATTTCTAATATCAATTACACACCTGTTTGGGAAACTAAAACCAGGAAACATTGGCTTTTTATGGTATTGCTTCACTGAAGACAACCTCATAGTAACTTGGGGCTTGAACTGGGATGGAGAGTGGGGGTTTTTCTATTTGAATCTGGCTGAACTTCAGGATATGAAAAATTAAATCAAAGGCAGACATAAAGCAATAAAAGTAAACAAAGATGCTATGAGTCCTTTTCTTTCATGCGCATTAAATAATTTTGAAAATTATTTCCCACAAACTAAGTGAACATAAAACCACTTTAGGACACACACAATGACTGATGAACTCTATGGAGGCAGTGTTCTCAGACTGAGAAGACCACAAACACAATATTTATAATTGACTAGGGTACCGGTGCATGAAATTCATGCATGGTGTGTGTGTGTGTGTGTGTGTGTGTGTGTGTGTGTCCCTCAGCCCAGCCTGCACCCTCTCCAGTCTGAACCCCTCAAGGGATGTTTGACTGCCCGTTTAGGCCCGATCCCAGAAAGATTATAGGAATCAGGCCTAAACGGGCAGTTCAACATCCCTCTCACAATCCAGGACTGCTGGCTCCCAATTGCTTGCCTGCCTGCCTTCCTGATTGCCCCTAACTGCTTCTGTCTGCCAGCCTGACCACCCCTAACCATTCCCCTGCCAGCCTGATTAATGCCTAACTGCTCCCCTGCCAGCCTGGTCCCCCCTAACTGCTCTGCCCTATAGGCCTGAGTTCCCCTCAACTTCCCTGCAGGCCCAGTCGCCCCCAACTTCCCTCCTCTGCCAGCCTGGTCACCCCTAACTACCCTCTCCTGCAGGCTTGATCACCTCCAACTGCCCTCCCTTGCAGGCCTGGTTCCTCCCAACTGCCCTGACCACCTGCAACTGCCCTCCCTTGCAGGTGGCCTGGTCCTTCCCAACTGCTCTTCCCTGCTGGCCATCTTGTGGTGGCTATCTTGTGTCCACATGGGGGCAGGATCTTTGACCACACGGGGGCAGGCATCTTGTGTGTTGGAGTAATGGTCAATTTGCATATTATTATTTTATTAGAAAGGATGCACTGTGTTCTCCACAGCAGAAAAAAATAAGGTGAGTCATCACTTACACTAGAAAATGGAGTTTTCTTCTTGTTTCTATGTTCCTACTGTCTGCAGGTAGCCTAATATCAAGTTTTATTCCCATCCTCTCATTTCCCTCTTAAGCTAAGTTTTGTGAAGAGATCCCTGTCCCAGAGATAGTCCATAAGTGTTTGCTATATTCAATGTTTTTCTAAAAATGCCACCAAGGAAGAAACTGTGGGAAAAACAGTAAAGTTGTGTCTTGAAGCTGCTCATCATCTTTTCATTTGTCTGCTGCTCACTGGTGCTGTGCTGGCCTCAGTTCTACTTTTGGTAGTTATTGCTTCACTGTTTTTTTGAAAGGAAGATTAGTGATATTTCATTGCTGGAATTGTTAAATAGCCAAATACCAGATAGTAATTGAGAAAATTAGAAAACTAGGAAAGAAAGTGTTTTAGAGAAATAGCAGCAGCTTGGTCAGTAGGGACAGAGAAGCTTTCAATGGATGGTATTCAAGGAGAGGAAGCTTCATAGGGCAGGTGGTGTAATTCCAGAAAGAAGAAGCTAAGACTGAGCTGGAGTCTTCCTCCCATCTTTGAGACCATGCACTTTGAGCACAACAAAATTTAAAGCTCTGATGATTAACTGACTCTACTAGTAGAAAGCTATTGAATCTCTTCAAAGAAAGTATATACACAAAACACTATTTATTACTTTATTATGATGTCATAAATGATCCCACTGATTTACATTAGACTCACTATGTCCTATATCCTGCTTTCGTCAGTCTTCGGTATTTTAGGGAGATTTCAATGATATCATGTTGTCCTTAGTCAATGAAACAATTCTACCAAGGAAAAGAAATGCCCTTCCTGTCTTGGGAACATCCTGCCAAGTGTGGGATGTGTTTCCTGCATACCATGTCCTCTTCTAGCAATTAGCACCCACACAATTATCCAGCCTTTTAAAAAACTATTAAATGGTTAGCCTGGATGGATTTCCCCAGCTAACTGAGAGTCAGAGCTATCTAAAAGACTGATGATTTGGCTCCTGACTCATAGTGTGACTTTTCTCCAAACATTTACATGCATTCTTTGGCCTTCTTAGTTTCTTTATGACATTTCTGTTTCCTTTATCACTAGAGACAGGAAAGGATAATATTTTGAAAACTCAAAATGTATTGTAGAAAGATTAAATTAACTTATTTGGATGCAGTTTAATTTCCTCTTTCAAAAGCTTATTAAAAGATATCCCCTAGGGTTCTAGATCTAGTCCATGTACAGCGACTAACTTGTTCACACTGAGAAAGTATATAAATGCTTTAAGACTCATAGGACACCATTTAGTCATTAGAGGGGAAAGGATATGATTAGCAGGACTCTGGACACTTAAGAATTTATACAGCCTCTCCATGGCTGCCCTGATCCACATATCTTTCATCTTGGTTCAGAGCCACACACATTGTACACTATGGCTATTGATTTTGTTTTCTGGAATAATCCTGTCAGTTAAAAATATATAAAAGGCCTAGGAATATAAAAGATACCTTGAACATTTCCAGTTAATGTCCCAAGTCATTTATACAGCACTGCAGTGGAAGGGCTCATACAGTAAAAAAACTGAGTAGAGACATAAGAGAGACTTTTCCAATTTATATTTATTTTTTAATAGTATAGTAATAGTAAGTGAGCACAAGCTTTGGCATCAGGCTGCCTGTGTTCAAATTCTGGTTCCTCTATGTCAGAACTGTGTGACCTTGGGAAAGTTACATTTCCTCTCTGGGCCTGTTTCATCATTGCTAAACTCAAATATAGTACAAATTAGGTTATTATGAGGATTAATTTAAATGAACATGAATGCAAAGCACATAGAAAAGTACTCAATAAATCTGGGCTATTATTAGACAGTACAGCCTTGACTAAGTCATTTAGATCTTTCAAGCCCCACTATATTTTCACCACTACCCCAAAAGAAAAGGATTTTTTTGAATTATCACAGACTTGAGCGATTTTTACGTTAATCTTTCTGTCAACATTTGTGAAGAGTAAAACATAAACTTTCAGATTAAAAAGACAAAAGGAACACATGCATCTAATCTCACTGAAATCCCACTAAAACTATAATACAGAATCCTTCTAAAATAATAAACCCATAAAAACTTGGAGAACAAGATGGGAGGCAATAGCAATAATATGGCAGATAGACAAGTTGGTACTTGACTTTGCAGATCCAACAATCAGATTTGGAGAGGAACAAGCTACAAACCAACCCAATTTCTCAAAAGACTCCAGAACAGGAAGCAAAGGTGTGAGGCTAAATTGGAGGAGTTTGGCTTAAATTAGGAGAACTGACAGGATTCAGTTGAAGCTATTGAAAACTGTTGAAGAAATATTTGATTCCCATCCATATTGTTTCTACTAGAGTGCCAGAGAGAAGTCTAAAAGTTCATTACTTGGATGTGGTAAATCAGAGGGTCTCTAGACTGAAGTACCAAACACATATGACAGTGTATCATACTGGAAATAGGAAGTACATGAATGTATGCATATTGAATGCAGAATGCAGAGAAACCCAGACCTCTTTCTTTCCTTACTTGGCTCTCAGAACACTGTCAGGAAGTAAGGCCTTTACCCTGCACCCAAGAGACTGAAACTTTCCTTTGGGGAATATGATCAGCCAAAGAGAAAAAAATCCTAAAGATTCTGAATATTGGGAATTCCCCAACAAATGGCCCATCCACATCACCCTCTTGAAGCTTCCAATGAGCTCTTTCAGATCATGTTTAATCAGAAGAAGATAGCAAAGAATTACCACACAGCTGTGGAGAGTATAAAACAAATAAGGAAAAAAAAAAAAGAAGTGAAAAAACAAAGACTGTAAAATGAGAAGGCAAAAACCCACAAAAACCTCAACTTAAAGTCCTGTGAGATACATAAAGCATTCATGAACAGATTTTTTTTAAATATTATTTTTATTGATTTCAGAGAGGAAGGGAGAGGAAGAGAGAGAGATAGAAACATCAATATAAAAGCAAATCATTGATTGGCTGCCTTCCCCATGCTCCCCACTGAGGACAGAGCCTGCAACCCAGGCATGTACACTTGACCAGAATTGAACCTGGGACCCTTGAGTCCTCAGGCCAACAATCTATATACTGAGTCAATCTATACAGTGGTCGGCAAACCACAGCTCACAAGCCAAATGTGGCTCTTTGGCCCCTTGAGTTGTGGCTCTTCTACAAAATACCACGACCTGGGCAAGTCTATTTTGAGGAAGTGGCGTTAAAAGAAGTTTAAGTTTAAAAAATTTAGCTCTCAAAAGAAATTTCAATCATTGTACTGTTGCTATTTGGCTCTGTTGACTAATGAGTTTGCCAACCACTAGGCTAGGGCAGTGTTTGGCAAACTGCGGCTCTCGAGCCACTTGAAGCTCTTTGGCCCCTTGAGTGTGGCTCTTCCACAAATACTACAGCCTAGACAAGTCTATTTTGAAGAAGTGAGATTAGAAGAAGTTTAAGTTTAAAAATGTGGCTCTCAAAAGAAATTTCAATCATTGTACTGTTGATATTTGGCTCTGTTCACTAATGAGTTTGCTGACCACTGAGCTAGGGCATCAACCGATTTTTTTAAATGAAGAGAATAAAGGAGAGCTCTTGATATTAAAACACAATTGCAACCATGAATAAAAAAAATCAAATGAAAGATAGGAAGAGAACACCGAGGAAGCCTCCCAGAAAAGGAACAAAGAGATAAAGAAGAAGAAATTTAGAGGAGCAATCTAGCATACCTGATATCTGAATGAAACAGTTAGAATAGGGAAAACAGAGGAGTCATTAATGAAATGACTAAACAACATTTCTCCAAACAGAAATATATGAGTGGGAGAAATCAAGATGGCGGCATAGGTGAACACCTAACACGCTGCCTCACGCAACAATTTCAAAATTACAACTAAAAGACAGAACGGACACCATCTAGAACCACAGGAAAGCTGGCTGAGTGTAAATTCTACAAGAAGTAAAGAGAGGGAATCACGAAGACTCAGAGGAGCTGTAAAAAGCTGAAGTACAGAGACCCACTCATGGAGAGGACGGGCTGGCTTCCTCTAGCACAGTGGTTCTCAACCTTCCTAAGGCTGCGACTCTTGCATACAGTTCCTCATGTGGTGGTGACCCCCAACCATGAAATTTTGCTATTCTTATGCATCGTGATGTAAATATCTGCATTTTCCGATGGTCTTAGGGGACCCCTGTGAAAGGGTCGTTCGACCCCCAAAGGTGTCGCGACCCACAGGTTGAGACCGCTGCTCTAGCAGAAGGGAGACGTAAAATCCCGATTGGACTGAATCCCAGCTCCAGACAAGACTCATAGGGGGAGTCTGGACTGTTATGAAAAGGAAGGAGTGCACAGAAATTTAGGGGAGCCACGAAAGACAGAAGTCTGGGGGCTTGCGAAAGTGCACACACAGAGCGCTGACTGCTAATTTTGCCTGGCTTCTGCTAGCGGGAGGAAAACAGAACCTCACAACAGCACTGAAATCCAGGTCCAACTGCACTGAACCCCAGTTTCGGGTGAGAACCGGGGGACCCAGACTCATACGGATCCCTAGAGCGCACAGAAACTCAGGGGAACCAAAAGGCAGAGGTCCGGAAGCTCGAAGCACACGAAAGCCAGAGGTCTGGAGGCAAGCTCGCATGCGGAGACATAGCTGATCCTCACAACCAATTGGCTTGGAGGTCAATCCCCCCAAGTGATACCAACAACAATCAAGAATTAACTACAACAAGACTGAACACACAGTTTACAAAGGGATACACAAGAGTGTCCACCTCAGGTAACTGGGGAGGCAGAGCTACTGGGCCACATAGGTATTCTACCAAAACAGGGAAGCAGCAAAATATGCGGAGACTAAAGAACAGATCACAAACAAAAGAAATGGAGGAAAACAAACGACTGAATATAGAATTCAAAGCCATAGTTATAAGGTTTTTTAAGAATTTCCTAGAAAAAATGGATAAATGTAGCGAGACCCAAGAGGAGATGAAAAAGAACCAACTAGAAATTAAATGTACACTGACTGAAATAAAAAATACTATATAGAAACCTAACAGCAGACTAGAGGATTTCAAGAATCAAGTCAAAGATCTGAAATACAAAGAAGCAAAAAATACTCCACTGGAAAAGCAAAAAGAAAAAAGAATTTTAAAATGTGAAAATAGTGTAAGGGGCCTCTGGGACAACTTCAAGTGCACCAACATCAGAATTATGGGGGTGCCAGAAGAAGAGAGAGAGCAAGATACTGAAAACCTATTTGAAGAAATAATGACTGAAAACTTCCCCCACCTGAAAGAAATAGACTTACAAGTCCAGGAAGCACATAGAACCCCATACAAAAGGAATCCAAAGAGGACCACACCAAGACACATCATAATTAAAATACCAAGAGCAAAAGACAAAGAGAGAATATTAAAAGCAGCAAGAGAAAAACACTTAATTACCTACAAGGGAGCACCCATAGGACTGTCAGTTGATTTCTCAACAGAAATGATGCAGGCCAGATGGGAGTGGCAAGAAATATTCAACGTGATGAATAGCAAGAACCTACAACCAAGATTACTCTACCCAGCAAAGCTATCATTCAGAATTGAAGGGCAGATAAAGAGCTTCACAGATAAGAAAAAGCTAAAGGAGTTCATCAACTCCAAACCAGTATTATATGAAATGATGAAAGGTACTCTTTTAGAAGAAGAAGAAGAAAAAGGTAAAAGATAAAAAAATTATGAACAACAAATACATATTTGTCAACAAGTGAATCTAAAAATTAAGTGAATTAAAAATTTGATCATCAGAATAAACTGGTGAATATAATAGAATCAGGAGCACAGAAAGGGAGTGGACTGATAATTCTCAGGGGGAAAGGGGTTAGGGGTGTACAGGGAGAGACTAGACAAAAATCATACACCTATGGATGAGGTCAATGGGAGGGAGGTAAGGGCAGAGGGAAGGGTGAGAGTTGGGTGGAGGGGAGCTAAGGAGGGGAAAAAAGAGAAACAAATGTAACAATCTGAATAATAAAGATTTAATTAAAAAAAAAAAACCTGAAGGAGTTCATCAACACCAAACCAGTATTATATGAAATGCCTAAAGGTATTCTTTAAGAAGAGGAAGAAGAAAATGGGAAAGGTATAAATTATGAACAACAAATACATATCTATCAACAAGTGAATCTAAAAATCAAGTGAATTGAAAATGTGATGAACAGAATAAACTGGTGAATATAATAGAATTAGAGGCATAGAAAGGGAGTGGAGTGATAATTCTCAGGAGGAAAAGAAGTGAGGGAGGATGCAGGGAGAGACCGGACAAAAATCATACATCTATAGATGAGGACAATGAGGGGGAGGAGGTAAGGGCAGAGGGTGATGTCAGACCCAGGTGGAGGGGAGATATGGGGGGAAAAAAGAGGAACAATTGTAATAGTCTGAACAATAAAGATTTATTAAAATACAAAAATAAAAAAAAAATAAAGTCAAGGGGACTGTTACAGGCTCAATTTTCTCTCTCTGTTTCTCTCCCTCCCTTCCACTCTGTCTAAAAATCAATGGAATAATATCCTTGGGTGAGAATTAACAAAAAAATTTTTTTGAAAGAATATTATTTTTATATTTTTTAGGCACTATATCATGAATAAGAATAATATAAAGGCATTTTTTAGACCTGAAAACTCTAAAAAAATTCACTTCCTATCCACCCTTCTTTAAGTAGCAGCTGGTGAATATTTTCCACTATTGAGACTAATTCAAGAAAGAGGAAGAAAGGAAACAGGAGATCTCTAACACAGGAAAGAGGCAATGGGAATTACCCACTGGTAAAGAGCAATCCCAGAATGAGGGCTGTATAACAGACACAGGGTGATTACTTCAGATTGGAGTGTCTGTAGAGACAGCACACTGGCGACAGTCATAAGCATGATTCCCACAGCCATTTTAACCTGAGCATAGCACAGAATGCCTATGTGAGTTTGTACGTGGCTTATCTTAATTATAGGCTGGAGTTAATATATTCCCCTCCATGCCCTGCTACCTGGAAGACTAGCATTTTACTGAAAATGCAAGGAAGTTTTTCTTTGGCTTATTCCCCAAAGCAAGAGAAAATCCAAGGGGAGTTTAGAGGCAGTAAACAGAAGCCTTTTTGACCATATTTCTGTCAAATGTCATGCACCTGGTCCAAACTATAGTTCTATCATATGCCTTCATTATGGTAAATCCTCTGTTTCCTAAGATTCATTCATGACTTTGATCCTGACTTCACAAGAAGCTCTTATATGCTCTCAGAGAAGTCAACATCAGATCATGAGCCCAAGACTCTTCACCTTTGTGAGGGAGCTGTCATCTAATATCTGCCCTTCCTCACACAGCTAAGATTGAGCTTACTGCTCAGTTTTTCAAATCTAAACAATGAAAAGCAGAAAAAACTTATTTATGCTATAGTCAGGGTGATGTTACCTGGCTAGGGGTAAGGGAGAGTGAGGTTAAAGAATAGACAGAACACATAGGGAGTTTTTTAACATGATAAGTGGGTTAAAGGGGTGTTAATTACTACTCTTTACATTATACATTTAAAGTGTGTATAAAATGTGATGCATTTTACACACACACACACACACACACACACACACGGGTTTTGTAATTACAAACCATATGAAGTTACTAATGTCTTCCCTTTCTTAAGGTATAAAAATAGCAAGTTCATATTTTTAAACTTGATACTTCAGGTTCAGCAACATACTATGACCCTTGAGGCAAGTTAAGAGCCCAAGTTTCCCCAAATGCAAAATGTAGAGTGGAAAAAACACAGAGGGTTTCTTAAATGTAAAGAACTCTTATAACCATATAACTCTTATATTGTCTATGTTCAATATAATAATTATTCCTGTTCTATAAAAAGTTAAAATGTAACTAAAACTCTCCTGGGGAAATTCCTTTGTGCTTCCCAGGAAAAGACCTGGCAAATATTATATTCACATAACTATAGTTCACTATAATGTAATAATGAGAACTTAGCACAGCTTTCAGAAATCCCCAAGCCTTCATATTTCCCTTGCTTCTGCTTTTCTTAGCAACAATGGGGACTCAGAACTGGAAATGACAGGAAGCAATAATGGGGATGTGATTTGAGAGAGAGGTGTGAGAGGAGGAATCAGATATGAAATGAGGCAAATGTATTCACTTTTTTTTCTAATCAAGGTCGAGACATGAGTAGACTGAGTTGGTTTTCGATAGAAGAACTGTTCAGAGACTTTTTTCAGACTTATAGATTAAAAACTCACAAAAAAAGAATCTTCTACTTTTCTCCTTTTAGCTATGATTTACTGAGCAATTATGTTTTAGAATAATTTAAATGTTTTTATAAACATCATCATACTTCATCTTCATAAACACCCGATAAACTTGGTACCATTATTACCACCCTGTTCCTAATGCTCTTTTACATATGAGGTAACTGAGGATGAGTAAGGTTTAGGAACTAGCTCAAGATCACAGACCAGGAAATAGTAGAGCTAGGTTTAAAACCAAGGCAATTCTAACCTGAAATCCATGCTCTTAATCAATAATCTTCATATATTGGTACTATATAACTCTCAATCCCACCTCCTTTCTTTTAAAAAATTTCACTTCTTAATCCTGCACCTTATTCTACAGTTAAATGTTACTATGATTTCCCCAGTAGCATCTACTGCTCCATCCTTCCTAAGTGAGTTGTGGGAAATCCCTAGGTTCTTTTGTTTGAAAGCTTAA
Source organism: Lasiurus cinereus (assembly GCA_011751065.1). Lineage (NCBI taxonomy): Eukaryota > Metazoa > Chordata > Mammalia > Chiroptera > Vespertilionidae > Lasiurus > Lasiurus cinereus. Next base: position 718,564 of record JAAGEH010000032.1, on the reverse strand, counting down.
CACTGTATTTCTCACACAGCGGTATACACAAGAGTACTTGGCAATTATGTTGGGGGTATTTGGAAGCTACAGAAATAGCAAGACACATCCTCCTGGAGTGATACTTTTTACTTCAGATTTTATTTTTGGGGAGAATCTCTTGCTTTTCACTTTGAAAACAAAAACAGAGATGAGTGATCTTCAATACAAGATCTGCATTAACTTAAAAAAAAATTCCTCACCAAGGATATGTGGTTTTTTTATTATTATAATTTTAGAGAGACAGGAAGGGAGAGATATAAAGAGAAATATTGAGGTAAGAGAAACATCTCCCGGTTGCCTCCAGTACATGCCCCGACTGGGGACTGAACCTGCAATAGGTATGTGCCTTGACCAGAAATAGAACCCACAACCTTTTTTGGTATACTGGATGAAGTTCCAACCAATGGAGCCACCTGGACAGGGCTGCACTAACTTTTAAGATAAAACTAATAAGCCGGGCTGGAGTGGTTCAGTGATTGAGCATCGTCTATGAACCAGGAGGTCATACTGTTCAATTCCTGGTCGGAGCATATGCCCAGGTTGGAGGCTCAGTCCCCAGTGGGGCCCTGCAGGAGGCAGCCAATCAATGATTCTCTCTCATCATTGATATTTCTATCTCTCTCTTTCTACCTTTCTCTCTGAAATTAATACAAAAATATTTAAGAAAACAAATGAAGACTCCAAAGACATTTTTGTATTTGCAGCAGGTTCACAGCGTCCAGTTTCTGGGGGAAAAGAGTTCTTCTTCCTCTGGAAGTAGTATGCGGACCACCAGCTTGTAAAGATACATCAGTTGAGCATAGCATTTCACCCAGGCCAGGAACAAAGTCACAATATGAAACATGGCCTTAATCTGACTGTTCAAAGACTCTTCTAAAACTTTGCATTTGAAAATATATATTAAGGAAAATGTAAATTTTAGAGTAATATGTTTAATAATGGCAATTTTTGTACAAATAATTATGTATACATGTGTGAAAATAGTCTTGAAAGGCATACATTAAATTGTTGCAGTGGTTTCCTCTGAAGAACAAAACTGATCGAATTTTCAATTTCTATTACTTGATATTATTAGACTTCCCCCCGCCATGCCCTCCAATAAACATGTTTACTACTACCTTTGTAAAGGAAGGAAAACATCTTAATGTTAAAAAAACAGAAACAACAGGGTGGGGGGAAAAAATGAAGGTGGTCAAAAGGTACAAAATAAGATAAACAGGTTCCAGGGATATAATGTACAGCCTGGTGACTACAGTTAAATAATATTATATTGCATATTCAAAAATTGCTGAGAATAGATCTTAAAAGTTCTCGCCACAAGAAAAAAATGTAACTATTTGAGGTGATGGATGTGTTAATTAAACTTAGTATTAATCATTTCACAATATGACATATATCAAATCATTATGTTGTACACCTCAATGTCAATTATATCACAGTAAAACTGGAGAAAACCTCAGCAGCAATAGCACACGAAGTAATCCCAAATACTAAAGGTAAAAAAGGATTCCTAGAGATTTTCCTACCATATCCCACTGAAGGATTGAGCTTTAAGATCAATCTGAAAGTCAGCGGATCCATTCAGAGTGGGTTCTGCCTTAATTTATTCAATTGATCTAAACAAATAAAATTATTTTCATTGCTACTTCATAATTGTAATTTTGCTACTGCTATGAATCATAATGTAAATATCTGTGTTTTCCGATGGTCTTAGGCTCTACAGCAGCAGTTCGCAACCCACAGGTTGAGAACTGCTAGCAGGGTCGCCTAAGATCATCAGAAAATCACAGTTATGAAGTAGCAATGAAAATAATTTTATGGTTGGAGGTCACCACAACATGAGCAACTGTATTAAAGGGTCATGGCATTAGAAAGGTTGAGAACCACTGGATTAGAGGGATTGACTTAGAAAGCAATATTGGCAGGATTTGTCGCCTTAGTGAATGTAGAGAATAAGGAGGTAAATATATCTGGAACTGCTGGCTTGGATAACAGGATGGAGAGTAGTACCATCAAACCAAGAAGAAGATACAGAAAGAACAGGCCCGAGTAAGGAGGAGATAAAAATTATGTTTTAGAGTGTTAACTTTGAAATGTCCGAGCGTGAAGTTATTTGACCAAAGTGATCTAGCTAGCTAGTGACAGCCAGAATTTTTATCCAGATCTCTTTGATGTAGCCCCTTCCTAAGGATTCCTCTGAATCAGGATGAGACATGGAAGGTCAAAGTTTGCTTTTATTTTCATTCAATATAAAATTGACACATGTCAAAAACAAACCAAAATATAAAAAATTTAAAAAATCAAGACCATATGCAAGATCTCTAAATTAACAATTTCTTGCATTAATAATGCAGCCATAATTTTCAATATTTTTTAAGAAAATAAGAGATCTGCCCTACCCAGTTTGGCTCAATGGATAGTGTGTCTACCTGTGGACTAAAGGGTCCCAGATTCAATTTCGGTCAAGGCACATGCCCAGGTTGCAGGCTTGATCTCCAGTGAGGAGTGTGCAGAGGCAGCCAATCAATGATTCTCTCTCATCATTGGTACTTCTTTTAAAAAATATATATTTTATTGATTTTTTACAGAGAGGAAGGGAGAGAGATAGAGAGTTAGAAACATTGATGAGAGAGAGACATTGATCAGCCACCTCCTGCACAACCCCTACTGGGGATGTGGCTGCAACCAAGATACATGCCCTTGACCAAATCGAACCTGGGACCTCTCAGTCCGCAGGCCCACACTCTATCCACTGAGCCAAACCGGTTTCAGCTCATCATTGATATTTCTATCTCTCTCTCCCTCTTCCTTCCTTTCTGAAATTAATAAAAAATATAAAAAAGAAAATAGATTTTTTGAAATGTTCCTCGTTTTAAAATCTAATGTAAAAATACCCTTTCTAAGGCATTTTATTCTATTTTATAAATATATACCTAGCTTAGAAGAAGTGGGATTTTAAGATTTCATCAAAATGATGTCCATACCATAAGGTGAAGACATTAATTTCTAATTAATCTAATAGTCCCCAAATTACTAAGACCTTTGGATATGTTGAAGAGTAAAAAAGCAAGAGGAGCCCTAACTGGTTTGGCTCAGTGGACAGAGCATCAGCCAACTGAAGGGTCCTAGGTTTGATTCCAGTCAAGGGCACATGCCTGGGTTGCAGGCTTGATCCCCAATAGGGGATGTGCAGGAGGCAGCCAATCAATGATTCTATTTCATCATTGATGATTCTATCTCTCTCTCCCTCTCTCTTCCTCTCTGAAGTCAATAAAGATATATTAAAAAAAAAAAAAAAGGCAAGGGGATCCGGCCTGAACACTATATGCTAAACCAAGGACATTTACTTGAACTAAATTTTGGGTTCTTCTCTAATATGTGCATATATATAATACAGCACAGGAAATGATACCTCTAAAATGTAGGTGGTACCACAGCTAACCTTAAGATTGTTTTCTGTCTCAAAATACATTGGTTACCTAGGAAATGTCTGTTCTCTCTCTCTCTCTCTCTCTCTCTCTCTTTCAATCTCTCTCTCTCTCTCTCTCTCTCTCTCTCTCTCTCTCTCTCTCTCTCTCTCACACACACACACACACACACACACACATCTAAGAATGGGAGAAACAAGTAAAGGAAATAACCTGGTTTAAGGAATGATTTTCCAAAACAGAAACAGGTAAATAGAGAAAACTCACCTGGGTAAGTTTGAAAACAAATAAAATAATGGTTTAAAAGCTGACCACTACACAGGAAGTAGTGGCCACAACATTTTTAAAGGATGCTAAAATTAGAATGTGTGAGGGCAGAATGCAGGGAAATTGTTTGAGTAGTATCTATGGTTCTTATGAACCAAGAACTCTAGGCCAGTCTGCATAACAATCCCATCAAGCACTTTGTTTCAAACTCTTGTATATATATATATTTTTTTTAATAGAGGCCAGCGTAGAAGATTCTTGCTTTTCTTTAGTTGGACAAGGCAAGACAATTCCTATAAGCTACAGAAATGTTTGAAATGCAGAAAAAATAATGTGTCATGTATCTGTCACCTATCAAAGGGGATTAGAAACCTTTTTGTAAGTCACAGACAAGGCACCTAATACTAGAATATATTCTAGAATAGAGGTGGGGAACTTCCAGCCTCAAATCATTTGGTCTAGCCCTGCCAAGGCATTAGGGGTGAGTTAATTAAATGTTTGACCAAATATAGCAGGGTAATTTTTAAGCTGATAATTTTGTATGGCACATGAATGATGTTATAAATATCCAAATGGCCTTTGGCAGAAACAAGGTTCCCCACACCTGTTGTAGAATATATTGCACTTGGGGACAATAATTTTTAAATACCACCACACTGGGGTTAGGGCTTCAACATATGTATTGGGGTGGGAAGGGGTGCTTATGCACAATTCAGTCCATAGCATAAATTATATAGTCTGTTCTTGTTCCTCATTCACTCATTGCCTAATCTAACCAACATATAATATGCTGCCAAGCTGGCATTAAAAAGCTGAGAAGAAAAGGGGCTCCAATTTGATAATTTGCTTTGAAAAAATACTGTTTGTTTTCAAGGAAGCAGAATATCTCTGAGAAAAAGCACAGGATATGGATTTAATGTATTACTAAAGAGTTGTTATCTCTGTGCAAATCACTTAGCTTCTAAGCCAGTTTCCTCATGTAAAATGACAAAAATAGAATTACTTACTCCATAGGGATATATGAGGATAAAATCAGGTACTATCTATGAAAGGGCTCAATAAGTTATTAAAGACTACATATTGTTAGGCTATGAAAGCACAAAAAATATAGCACATTTATATACAGTTTCAATATATTCTAAAAGATTAAGATTCAGAGAATTACGATGGCTTTGTGAAGAGTTGAGATATCTATACTAATAAAAGGGTAATATGCAAATTGGTCACGATGCCATCAGGGCAACAGGGACGTTAACGAGAAACGACCAAATGACTGATCAGCAGGCTGCATAAGGTGACAGTGAGGGGAGACCAGGCCAGCAGAGGGGGGCAGTGAGGGGCAACCAGGCCAGCAGTGGGGGGCAGTGAGGGGCAACCAGGCCAGCAGTGGGGAGGGGGGAGGGACCTTAAGGGGTGACCAGGTTGGCGGGGTGGAGGGCAGTTAGGGGTGACTAGGCCAGCATGGGGGGGGAGCAATTGGGGGCGACAAGGCCAGTTGGGGAGATGTTAGGGGCAATCAGGCTGGCAGGCAGAGGAGGTTAGGAGTGATCAGGCAGGCAGGCAGGCAGGTGAGCAGTTAGGAGCCAGCAATTCTGGATTGTGAGAGGGATGGCAGTCAGACATCCCCCAAGGGGTCCTAGATAGGAGACGGTGCAGGCTGGGCTAAGGGGACCGCCCTCCCTCCATGCATGAATTTTGTGCACCAGGCCTCTAGTATCTTATAAGACCTTTACTTTAATTCCTTGCCTTAAACACATTCATTTCTTCTTTCTTAGTTCCATTGTCATTACTTTAGTTCAAGATGACATTACGTCTGCTGATTGGTTTTCCAACCAGTTTTTTCTTCTGGTTGTCAGGTTATTTTTCCTACAGCATTGCTTTCTTCACATCATTTTCATAGTCACCTTAATTTTGGAATTGGCAGACTGTGAAAAAACCCAGGGGACTAACTACCTGGTAAGAGGAGGACTAGATATGTGGATTTGGGATTTGGGATTACAACTGTATACTACAGGGCACAGTAATGTGGCATAGGGGGAAGACAACACACTTGTGCATCAGATTGCTATTTGAATTCTGGAACTGTTACTTGTTTCAATGATCATTGAGAACCAACTCAGTTCGCTCATTTGTAAACAAGAATTTAATTGCTTACTTCATGGGATTGCTTAAGCATGGTGCCCAACTTTAAAAGTACACAGTAAATTTTAGTTTCTGTCCCTTCATATAAAACAGACAGAAAAATAAGATGTGTTAAAAATAAAATGGTTACAATTGTAGAGTTTTGTCTGCTCTAATAATGAGCAGTTATTATATTTAATTTTAAAGTTCAAGAAGATAAAAAGACTACATTGGAAAGAGAAACAAACAAAAAACTCACATCAGTTACCAATATAGTCTTATCTAATAATAAACATGTAAATTGACCATATCTCAGCTATGCCCACAGCCAATCAGAGTGAGTATGCAAATTAACTCAACAAAGATGAAGGTTAATTTGCATACATACCTGGGTCCTGGGAACCTCCTTGGCACCCAGGTCACTCCCAGCTGGCCATCAGAGGGGCCGAGCCTGCAACTGGAGGGGTGGGGTGAGAGGGTGCTTCCCAAGCCTAAGGCCTGGGGCTTGGGAAGGGGCCAAGCCTGCAACCAAACGCAGATCATCTGGTAGTCAGCGCTGGGTTGCCCAGCTGCAGCCTGGTGACCCAACACTGACTGCTCAGGTGACTGAGACACAGAATGTGAGTCAGGGTCTGATCTGCAGCCTCAGTGGAAGCTGTTGATCAGTGTACTTACTTTTCTCTTCCTCTCCCTCTTTCTTTCTGATCTTCCCCAGCAGCCAGGCTTTTATTTCTCTCTCAGCCTCAGGGGGCTGCTTTTTGATCAGGCCCAGAGATAGGCCTGGAGATGCTGACTGGCATAGGAATTGACCAATCAAAACCAAAGGTGGGTGCTGTGGGGAAACAATGAGAACCAAATCTGGGTGCTATGGGGAGCCAATGGCTGCCTAGGAGGCAGAGCTTATGACACTGACTGCCATAGAAACTGACCAATGAGAAACAAAGGTGGGTGCTGCGGGAGCCAACGGCTGTCTAGGAGGTGGAGCTTCTGACACTGACTGCTGTAGGAACCGACCAATAAGAACCAAAGGTGGGTGCTGTGGAGAGCCAATGGCTGCCTAGGAGGCAGAGCTTTTGATGCTGACTGGCATAGGAACCGATCAATCAGAACCAAAGGTGAGTGTTGTGGGGGAACCAATGGCTGCCTAGGAGGTGGAGCTTCTGACATTGACTGGCATAGGAACTGATCAATGAGAACCAAATCTGGGTGCTATGGGGAGCCAATTGCTGCCTAGGAGGTGAAGCTTTTGATGCTGGTATAGGAACTGATCAATCAGAACCAAATTGGCCAGGAGAGGAGGGCAGTTGGGAGCAACATCAGGCCTGCAGGAGAAGGCAGTTAGGGGTGATCAGGCTGGCAGGCAGAAGCAGTTAGGGGTGGAATCCAAGATGGCAGCATAGGTAAACACCTACACTGCTGCCTCGCACAACAATTTCAAAACTACAACTAAAAGACAGAACGGACATCATCCAGAACCACACAAAAGCTGGCTGAGTGGAAGTACTACAGCTAGAAGGAAAGAGAGGGGCTCACAGAAACCCAGAGGAGCTGCAAAAAGCTAAGGTATGGAGACGCGCGCGCTGAGAGAGCGGGTGCCGGAGGACCTGGCTGGCTTTCTCTGGTGGGAGGGAAACGGAGACTCCCAACGGCATTGAACCCCTTATCTTACGACACTAAACCCCAGATCCAACCAAAACTCATACGGGGTGAGTTTGGACTGTGAAAAGGGAGAGGTGCACGAAAATTTAGGGGAGTCGCAAAAGATCAGAGGGCTGGTGGCACACACGGCACTGCGCCGCAGAGGACAGACTGCTGATTGTGCTGCTGGCTTTCGAGAGTGGGCGGGAGACAGACCCTCCCAACTGCGCCACTTCTGACTCCACTAAGCCCCTGTTTCGGGCGAAACCCTGGAGACCTACACTCCTGTGGTCCTGGCGAGCAGGGGAGCTGGAAAGGCAGCAGTCTAGAGGCACTGTGGGTGTGTGTGTGCACAAGGACCGCTCCAGCGATTACCCAGTCACGTGAGACTCAGGGACCGTGGAGGGCGGGGCCAACTGGAAGGCAAGGCGATCCCTTAATCCCTGAAGCTCCACCCATCCCAAGCTCAACAGAGGCTTCTTTGCTTTTGCAAGTCTGGTATTATAAGGCTGAATTCAACACAGAAGTTTCCCCGGCATAGTGAAAATGCCGAGACAAGGGAAGGGATCACAAACAAAAGAAATGGAGGGAAAAAAAAAAGACTGGATATAGAGTTCAAAACCACGCTTATAAGCTTTTTCAAGAATATGCTAGAAAAGTTGGATAAATTTGGTGAGACCCAAGAGGAAATGAAAAAGAACACACTAGAGACACTGACTGAAATAAAAAATATTATACAGAGTCCTAACAGCAGACTAGAGTAGAGAAAGGCAAGAATCAAGTCAAAAATTTGAAATATAATGAAGCAGAAAACACTCAACTGGAAAAGCAAGAAGAGAAAAGAATCCAAAAATGTGAAGATAATGTAAGGAGACTCTGGGACAGCTTCAAGCGTACCAACATCAGAATTGTGGGAGTGCCAGAAGAGAGAGAGCAAGATACTGAAAACCTATTTAAAGAAATAATGACGGAAAACTTCCCACATCTGGTGAAAGAAATAGACTTACACGTCCAGGAAGCACACAGAACCCCATATAAAAGGAATCCAAAGAGGACCACACCAAGACACATCATAATTAAAATACCAAGAGCAAAAGACAAAGAGAGAATATTAAAAGCAGCAAGAGAAAAACAGTTCATTACCTACAAGGGAGCACCCATACGACTGTCAGCTGATTTCTCAACAGAAACAATGCAGGCCAGACTGGAGTGGCAAGAAATATTCAACGTGATGAATAGCAAGAACCTACAACCAAGAATAATCTATCCAGCAAAGCTATCATTCAGAATTGAAGGGCAGATAAAGAGCTTCACAGATAAGAAAAAACTAAAGGAGTTCATCAACTCCAAACCAGTATTATATGAAATGCTGAAAGGTACTCTTTAAGATATACTAGAATCTGGAGCACAGAAAGAGAGTGGACTAATAATTCTCAGGGGGAAAGGGGTGAGTACAGGGAGAGACTGGACAAAAATCATACATCTATGGATGAGATCAATGGGAGGGAGGGAAGAGTGGAAGCTGGGTGGAGAGGTGCTATGGAGGGGAAATAAGAGAAACAAATGTAATAATCTGAATAATAAATATTTAATTAAAAAAAAAGCAGCAGTTAGGGGCAATCAGGCAGGCAGGCAGGTGAACAGTTAGGAGCCAGTGGTGCCCAACTGTGGGAGGGATGTCTTGACTGCCATTTTAGGCCCTGGAATCAGGCCTAAAATGGCAGTTAGACATTCCACAAGGGGTCCCCAATTGGAGAGGATGCAGGCTGAGTAGAGGGAATCCCCCCTCCATGCACGAATTTTGTGCACCAGGCTTCTAGTATTTTAATAGATACAGATATTTCCCTGGTCAAAACATGAACTGTAAATCTATTGAATTTGAAGAGCTATGTGGCTATTTTTTAAAAAAAATTTTATTGATTTCGGAGAGAAAGGGAGAGGGTAGGAGAGACAGAAACATCAGTGATGAGAGAGAATCATTGACCGGCTGCCTCCTGCACATAACCTACTGGAAATCAAGCCTGCAACCCAGGCATGTGCCCTTGATGGAATCGAACCTGGGACCCTTCAGTCCACAGGTGGATGCTCTATCCACTGAGACAAACCAGCTAAGGCATTATTTTTATTTTTTTCCTGTAGAATAGAATAGATTTGAAAGAAACAAAACTGGAGATGAAAAACCAGTTAGGAGGGTATGGTATGTACAGAGTAGGGCAAAAGGTTTACAATTGTTCATATGGGAAATAAAACAATAATAAAAAAAGAATATAAGGACAAGTTATGTTTCACATACAACTGTAAACCTGTTTTTGCCCTATTCTATATTTAAGCAGATGCTAATAAGGATCTGATGATAAGACAACAGAAATGAGGAAGAGAAGACAATTGATTGGGTGCTGTGGGGAGTCCATGGCTGTCAAGGAGGCAAAATTGGAAAGACACAGTGAATGACTGGATGTGGGGTTATGGTAATTTACAGATCATTCCCAGGTTTCCAGGTTGGATGGCTGGATGAATGATGGTGGTACTATCTGTAGTACAGAGGTCTGGGAAAAAGTGCTGAGTCAATTTTGGACATCTTTAGTTTCAAGTATGTGTCAATGGTAGAGATGTAGATTTGGAATTTGACAGCATATAAAGAGGGGCCTAAGACAGAGCCTCAGGGAATACCAACATTTAAGTAGGAAGAGGAGGAAGGGGCTCAAAAATAAGTCAGAAATAACAAGGAATGATCAGAGTATAATGAAAAGGATGAGTCCATACTCACAGAAATCAAAGAGTTTCAAGAAGAAAGTAATAATAAATTATTAAGTGCAGTGAAAGGGTCTGAATGTTTATGTGTGCCCCCATTCATATGTTAAAAATCTGTGGTATTCTATGGTATCTGGAGATAGGGAGTCTGGAAGGGGATTAGGTCACCACTTCCCACCCCTAGAAATAGGATTAGTGCCTTTATTAGGCCCCAAAAGCTTTCTCACCCATTCTGCCAGGTAAGGTTACAGTGAAAAGATGGTCATTTATGAGGAAGAATTGAGCCCTCATCAGATGCTGATTTGGTGGTGCCATGATCTTGGACTTCCCAGATTCCAGAACATTGAGAATAAATGTTTGTTGTTTATAAGCCACCAGGCTATGGTATTTTTGGTATCTTAACCCAAAGAGACTAAGACACAAAAATAAGTCCATTAGAATTGGAAATTAAGAAATTACCAATGGTCTTAGAAAGACCAGTTTCAATGCAAGTGATGGGGCCTAAGCCTGACTTTCAGTAGGTTTAGGCATTAGGAGTAATTAGGTAGAAAGAAAGTGTATCCCAGATATTTGGGAAGTTTAGATAAGGAAGGGAGAGACTAGAGCAAACGAGCTGTTTATGAGTTAGTGATTAAAGCAATGGGAGTCCTGAAAATGTCACAAAAAGCCTAGAGTGGTATTTCAAAAAAGGGGTGGGGGTAGATTAATAGATTGAAATATAAAGATAGAACAGTGTTTTACAGAAGGAAGAACATAGATTTTGGAATGAGATATGGTAAGCCTGTGGCTTTGCTATTTATTAGTTAGTTACTTTACCTTTCTGAGCTTAAGAAGGGAATACCACTAATTATGTAACCATTGTGAGAATTAAATGAGACAGCCTATCTAATAAGAGTAATCTGCAAATTGGCTGTATCTCCATTACACCCACAAGCCATGCCCACCAGCCAATCAGGAGTGAGTATGCAAATTTAGCCAACCGAGATAGCTGCAGCCATGGAGCAAACAGAAGGCTTATGTTTCCTCGGCAATGGAAGAAGCCAAGCTTTCTGCAACCCTGGCCGGCCCAGGCCTCCACTCATGGCTACAAAGTTGCAATTATAGATGATAAATAAATCCCAGATATAAGGGCCTCCACTTGGGTCACCAGGGGGCAAGGCCAACCTACAAACCACCACAGGCCCCTCACCCAGGCTGCCCCACACCCCAAGAGAACTCCCACCCTGATCCAGAACACCCTTCAGGGAAAACTGGCTGGCCCCCACCCATGCACCAAGTTTCTATCCTATCTAATAAAAGAGTAATATGCAAATTGACCATCACTCCAACATATAAGATGGCTTCCCCCATGTGGTCAAAGATGCTTACCCACCTGTGGACACAAGATGGCCGCCAACAGGGGAGGGCAGTTGCGGGTGATTAGGCCAGCAGGGGAGGGCAGTTGGGGTGACCAGGCCTGCAGGGGAGGGCTATCAGGCTGGCAGTGGAGTGGTTAGGGGGTGAGCAGGCTGGCAGGCAAAAGTGGTTAGGGGCAATCAGGAAGGCAGGCAGGCAAGCAGTTGGAAGCCAGCAGTCCTGGATTGTAGAGAGATGTCCGACTGCCCGTTTAGGATCGGGCCTAAACGGGCAGTTGGACATCCCTCGAGGGGTCCCAGATTGGAGAGGGTACAGGCTGGGCTGAAGGATCCCATCCCCCATGCACAAATTTTGTGCACTGGGCGTCTAGTGGCATATAAAAGTGCATAGCATAGAAGGTACAGAAGACACTGATAATGTTGAAAACTATCAAGAGAGTGAAAATGTGTGCTAAGTTGCCCAGAGTTACAGAATTTAGTTATGAAATATTTAAAATAGGGGACAAAGAGAGAAACCAAGATGGTGACATAGGTGAACACCTAAACTGCTGCCTCGCACAACAATTTCAAAACCACAGCTAAAAGACAAAATGGACATCATCCAGAACCACAGGAAAGCTGGCCAAGTGGAAATTCTACAACTAGAAGGAAAGAGAGGGGCTCATGGAAACTCAGAGAAGCAGCAAAAAGCTGAGGTATGGAGATACACACGTGGAGAGAACTGCTGGCTGAGTGCCTGGCTGGCTTCCTCTAGTGGGAGGGAGATGAAAACTCCCGACTGCACTCACTGAACCCCAGTTCCGACTGCACTGAAGCCCCGTTCTGGGCAAGACTCATACGGGGGGAGTCTGGACTGTCAGGAAAAGGGAGGAGTGGAAGGAAACTCAAGGGAGCCACGAAAGGCAGAGTTCTGGAGGCACATGTTCGAGTGCACGCAGAAAGGACTGACTGCTGATTGTGTCATAGGCTTTCTCTAGCAGGAGGAAGACAGAACTTCTCCAATCTGAAATCCACTTCTGACTGCACTGAACCCTAATTTTGGGTGAAACCCTGGGGACCCAACTCATACGGGTCCCGGGGCATATGGAAACTCAGGGGAGCTGCGAAAGGCAGAGGTCTGGAGACAGGTAAGCGTGAGTGTGCACAGAGAGGGCTGCAGCAATTTTCCAGGGACAGTGAGACCCAGGGGCCTCATACAGTAGGGCTGATGGGAAGCCAAGGCTGTCTGCTCAGCCCTGAGACTCCACCCCATCCACGCTGAGCACAGAGGCTTTTGCAATTTTGCAAGTCTTGTCTCATAAGGCTGTCTCCAGCACAGAAGTTCTCCCAGTGTAGACATAGCTAATCCTCATAGCCAATTGATCTGGAGGTCAATTTCCCCCAGTGATACCAAGAACAATCAAGACTTAACTACAACAAGGCTGTACACACAGTCCACAAAGGGGTGCACCAAGAGTGTCCACCTAAGGTAACTGCAGAGGCAGAGCTACAGGGCCATATAGGACACCTAGCACACAAAGCTACTCTACCAACTCAGAAGAAGTAGCAAAAATGCGGAGACAGATCACAAACGAAAGAAATGGAGGAAAACAAGTGACCAGATATAAAGTTCAAAACCACGGTTATAAGGTTTCTCAAGAATTTCCTAGAAAAGATGGATAAATAGTAGACAGAAGCACTATATAGAGCTGAGCTGCCTGTGCACTGCACAGTTGTAGGGACAATATGCACACAGACCACAACCTGAGAGGCCCCCAGATGAGTCATGCACTGCAACAGCTCTGATGGTAGGTACATAATAAAAATAACTTGAGCTCCCCAAAGGGATGATGTTTTCTCTATTTGGTTCACTGCTGCATCCCTGTCACAAAGAATAATACCTAATGCTTAAGATCATCAATAGATATTTGCTGAATGAGTGAATAAATTAATGAAAGGAAAAAGGGAAAATAGAAGTTTGAGAGAAGAGAAAAGAGATGAAGTGTATGTTAGAGCAGAATTTCTTGCACTTGGAAAAGATTGAGCGAGTCAAAAAATCCAGTGGAATAGAATTCCTAACTGTTATGAAAGAGGAGAAGGTAGGGATGATAGAACCAATTTGGACTTTCCAGGTTTCTGTGCTCTGTCATGAATTAAGGGTTGACCTAAAGTTATATAATAAAAAGTAGTGATGGAGATTTTCTTCTTAACTAACATGCTAAGTATGTCAATAAAAGTTCACTCAATTGTTTTTTCCCTATCAAAATGTCTACATAGCAACAGCCATACAGGGAAGTAGAAACCAGAGATATGATTTTCATCACCCCCAAAATAAATTCATGAACACATGAACAAGTGAGATACATACTGTGGAGATAATTTTTAAACTGTTAGATGATACTGTTAGCTATTTTTAATTATAAGATAGATACTGAATTGATAAAAATTAACTATCCAGCTAATGTCTACTGACCATTTTGTGCTTTGGCAAATATGCATGTATATAAAACAGACTAGAGGCCCAATGCATGAAATTTGTGCATGGGTAGGATCCCTAGTGGCTGCCAGCGGTCAGCTGGGACCTACCTTCCAGATAACATACTATTCCTATACTTGATTTTTATTCTGTTCTATTTATCAAGTTTCAACTTGACCTAAGTTCTGTTTCTTTACAACCCTCAATATCATCTTTACGTAATTCAGAAACACATACAAAATTTCTAAGGACATGGGCTATGGTTGACTCTATAGGATATATTTTCACAGTCCCAGTATTTTTTATTTATTTCCAGAGAGTTGAAAACTCTTTATTGAGTCAAACTCCTATTATGACTCCTCCAATGATATATCACAAACAATTCATCTTGCCAAGAAAATCAGCCAAGTTGCTCTAAATTCTGAGCAATGTGAAAAGACTTACTGAACTATATTTTTTCTGCTCACAGTCTGTTTTCTGCCAGGGTTATTTGGCACACATCATCTGTAATTCCCATTAAAACAATAAAACCAGATAAAAACCAAACATAGCTCTTTGCTGTATTAAAAAAAAAAAATCTACAGTTGGCTTCTATGAAGGAACCACTCCCACTCCCAGCCACTTGATGTTTCTGAGGATATGCTGATTGAGAGCTGTGAAAAATAAAAAATGGAGAAGGAATTCTTACCATTTGCAGCAACCTGGTTGGAATTGGAGAGCCTTATGTTTAGTGAAATAAGCCAGTCAATGAAGGAGAAGCATCACATGATCTCACTCATTTGTGGATAATAAAGAACATTATAAACTGATGAACAAAAGGATAGATACCGAGGCAGTAAAGCTTCAAACAGTCTGTGAACTTACAGCAGGAAGATTAAAGTTAGGTGAGGTAGATAAGAGATCAATCAGAGGACTTGTATGCATGCATATAAGCATAACCAATGAACACAGACACTGGGGGGTTGGGTTATGCCTGGGAGGGAGGGGGGGCAATGGGGAGATATGTATAAAAAATTAATAATAAATAAATAAATAAATAAAATAAAAAATGGGAAGTTCCCTATAACCAAAACAAAAAATATTACTTCAGTGATCCTTAACAATATCCTGTCCAATGTATGTTTAGTTTAATAGGTTATATAACCTACCAAATAAAAGACAACCGGTATATATTCTTTATATGGGTGATAAAGTCACAGGATTCAAATTGCAAAAGAATGCAAAGAGTAGCCCTAGCTGATATGGCTCAGTGGATAGAACATCCGCCTGTGGCCTGAAAGGTCCTAGGTACAGCTCTGATCAAAGACAAATGCTCGGGTTGTGGGCCAATCCCCAGTCAGTGGGGTGTGTGCAGGAGACATTCTCTCTCATCACTGATGTTTCTATCTCTTCTTCTCTCGCCCTTCCTCTTTGAAATCAATAAAAATATGTTTTTTTTAAAAAGAAAGCAAAGGGTATTCCATTTCTTGGATAGCCTTTTAGAGAGACAAGAACAAGTAAGTATGTGTGTGTTTTCTTTCCCATTCTTTACACAATTGGTGGCATAATGTATTCCACTTCTAGGCAGACTCTTAGTCACTTCTCCCAGTATGCCATGAATAGGAAATAGGCTTCTTCTTGCATGTCTTTGTTCACTGAACAATAGCAGCTTTCTCAAGTGCTGTGTTGTGAAGAAATTTGAGGCCAGCAGAGTTGGAAGTAAAGTATGTTGTTATTGATGTCTGCTACAGCCATCTATTCCTGTTTTATGTATTACTGTATCTTCTACATGCCTCTATTGTAGGAATTACCACACCTTTATTATATTTGGGAAGGGGTGTCAGACAATAACATGTCCTTTCATGTACAAAATGCAGGATGCCTACCCAGCTCAGTGTCTAGCATATAATTAGTACTCAATAAATATTTATAATTAATACTTCAGCAAAATTCCAAGGTTTAGGGAGATGAGCTCTTTGCATTCCTAAATGAGCTACTCCCTTCCATACAAAGATATACATGATCAAGCTTAGAAGTACAGATTAGTAATGAAGGTTTTTTGTTGTTGTTGTTGTTAACCTATACTCAAGATGTTTTTTTCCATTGAGAGTGAAAGGAGGGGAAGAGGGAGGGAAGGAGGGAGGGAGGGAGGGAGAGAGAGAGAGAGAAAAAAAAAATCAATGTGAGAGAAACACATTGATTGGTTGCCTTCCATGTGTGCCCAATTGGGGCTTGGGATTGAACCCCCAATCCTTGGATGCTCAGGCCGATGCTCTAATCACTGACTCACATCAACCACAGCAGAAATGAAGGTGTTTTAGAAATATATGATAGTGCTTTCTCTGTCAGAATTTATAGCAGTGCATTCTGGCACTCAACCTACTTGAGAAAAAATAGAACTTTACAAAGAATACTATCATGTGCATAATCACCTAGTTTCAATCATCTAAAGAGAAAATGGCTGTATAATGTGATTTTTGAAACAAAAGTAGGTTGGGGAGGCTGGGGAGATGATGGTGTCAGAAAGTTGAACAGAAACATGAGTGAAAGAGTTCATGATTGCTTTTTAAAAATCCAGTGTATGAGAAAAATCAGCAAAGAACATTTCGATTGAACCTTACTCATTGAAGACTCTCGTCTGCTAATAATTCTGAAATCTCTTACATAAACTTTTATTTTCCATATACACTGAGTGGCCAGATTATTATGATCTCTGAATGCATAAGAATCTGGCCACTCAGTGTATATATCCTATATAATAAAAGGCTAATATGCAAATTGTCCCCTCGACCAGGAGTTCAACCAGCAGGCAGGCTGGCCCATGTCCCCTCCTCGTGGCCAGGCTGGCTGGACCTCACCCATGCACAATTCATGCACTAGGCCTCTAATACACACACACACACACACACACACACACACACACACTCTCTCTCTCTCTCTCTCTCTCTCTCTCTCTCTCTCTCTCTTGAGTGGCCAGATTCTTATGCATTCAGAGATCATAATAATATGGCCACTTGGTGTATAAGCACTGCCATCTACAGTACATGTAGGAACTGTGGTCTTTTTTAATTGGGGGAAATAACTGAAAAGTCTGGCATACTACAGGCTAACATCTCCATGACCTTTTAAATACACACATTTATTAAAGTTGCAAATTATATTTTTCCTTTATCACATAAGGAAAGGCAATAATACACAATTGGCTAGTTATTATCTTTTAAAAATTAATATTGTAAAGCTAGGGCTTATGACTTTAAGTCATTAAATTACAATAGCGTAACTATAAACAATGAAGAAAAAAATTTATAATTTTGAACTAGAATTTTCAGAAATGTTTTTAATATGCTCAAATTGCCATTTGTTTCATTTTGCTATAAGATACAAATGAAGACTATCCAAATAGAACTAAAGGAAGTCCCTATAAGAAGTAAAAAAACTCTCTTATATTTGGTGGGATTCCTCTTTACTGACTAGTGGGGTTAATCTAGAAATAGAGAGGATGAAAGAGGAGGAAGAACATCAAAAGCAAGCAGACTGACTCAGATTTACAGATGCAAGGGAGGAAAGCCTGAATAAAGGTATTCCAAGCCATATATAATTTTCATGCTCCCAAAAGGACATTATACAAATACTAGTGGACCGGTGCATGAAATTTGTGCACGAGCAGTGGGGTGGGGAGAGGGGGAAGAGGTGTCCTTCAGCCTGGCCTTCACCCTCTCTATTCTGAGACCTCTTGGGAGATGTCAGAGATTAGGCCTAC
Organism: Lasiurus cinereus; assembly: GCA_011751065.1. Taxonomy (NCBI): domain Eukaryota; kingdom Metazoa; phylum Chordata; class Mammalia; order Chiroptera; family Vespertilionidae; genus Lasiurus; species Lasiurus cinereus. The sequence continues at coordinate 700,789 of JAAGEH010000032.1, read as the reverse complement.
ATTGGCAGTTGAAAATCCCTCTCACAATCTGGGAAACCTGGCTCCTAACCACTCACCTGCCTGCCTGTCTGCCTGCCTGCCTGCCTGCCTGCCTGATCACCCCTAACCATCTGCCTGTTGGCCTGCTTGCCTCCAACTGCCCTCCCGGCCTTATTGCCCCCAACTTCCCCCCATTGCCAGCTTGCTTGCCCCCAACTGCCCCCTCCTGCCTGCCTGATCACTAACCATCTGCCTGTTGGCCTGCTTGCCTCCAACCCCCCCCCAGCCTTATTGCCCCCAACTGCCCCCCACTGCCAGCCTGCTTGCCCCCAACTGCCCCCCACTGCCAGCCTGCTTGCCCCCAACTGTCCCCACCTACTGGTCTGCTCACCCCCAACTGGCCTTCCCTGCCAGCTTGATCACCTCCAACTGCCCCCTCCTGCCGGCCTGATCTACCCCAACCGCCCTCCCCTCCTGGCCTGATCACCCCTAACTGCTTCTATCTCAGCTCTGCCACCATGGCTTTGTCTGAAAGGACATCTGCAAGGTCTCCCGGTCTAATTAGCATATTACCCTTTTGTTAGTATAGATAAGGTCATGATTTTTATGAGTGAAATATTTAGTATCATTAAGTTACCAGCAGTGTAATAACAGCTTAATGTTACAGTTTGTTAGAGATCTGGCTAGGTTAGAGGCACATGACTTACAAGAAATTAAACTCTTTAGCAATTGTTACTTTAATTTATAGATTAGACATGTTGTGCTGTTGCCAGGGAGATGTCACAACTACCAAAAAGGAAAGTATAAACAAATTTTTAAAAATATCACATGTTGAAAGGAAAGGCAAATATTAAAAAAAAATCCTTAGCTTTATGTTTACTGATTTAATTCCTTGAGGCTCCCTTTACTACAGTATAAAAATGCTCTACCGAAGTATTCAAATATTCAAGCCCTCCATAGATTTATTCTGAGTCCCTAGCAAGTTTATATATGTATTATATCATACTATATGAAATTAACTACAACAGAATTTCTATTAAAACAAAATTAATATATTTAGCCCTGGCTGGTGTGGTTCAGTTGGTTGAGCATTGCCAGTGCACCAAAAGTTTGTGGGCTGATAACTAGTTGGGGTGTGTACGAGAGGGCAATGGATTCATTTCTCTCTCCCCAACTCCCCCCAATTTACCCTCTCTTTCAAATCATAAGCATGTCCTCAGATGAAGATTTATAAAAAGATTCAGCCATGGCCGGTTTGGCTCAGTGGACAGAGCATCAGCCTACGGACTGAGAGGTCCCAGGTTTAATTCCAGTCAGGGGCACATGTCCGGGTTGCAAGCTTGTTCCTCAGTGGGGGGTATGCAGGACGCAGCCAGTAGGTGATTCTCTCTTATCATTGATGTTTCTATCTCTCTTTTCCTCTGCCTTCCTCTCTGAAATCAATAAAAATATATTTTTAAAAAAAATAGGAAATCTATGCAGAGACATGGAAAAGAATTAATTTCTGATACTAGCAAAATGTATATGGAAGATAAGATTTGATGTCAACATGGATATAGGTATTAATAATTAGCAGGCAAGAATTATAATTAAGCTAAAAGGGAAACAAATTAAAAGACATTATTGGTCTAACCCTGGATACAATCTATAAATTTCTCATGATCACACAACATATCACAACCAACAAAAAGCAGTTTGTGATAAAAGATACACAAACAAGAGCTAGATACAAACCATATAATTTGTAAGTTGAGACATAGGTGGGAGAACCAAGCATGCAATAATTAACAGAAAGGGAACTTATCATAATTAGGCAGCTTTAGGGGAAGTTAAAACGATGAAGGTCAATGTGCTACACATTTGACAAAGTACTTAGCTTTTTTTCAACTAATGTTTCCTGCTCATTTGGTATTTTCTGGTATAGCATGTAAAGTTTTTCTACTTTGAACCTTCAGGAAGAAAATCAATTGGAGATTCAAACTGAATTCAAATTCCAACTCTCTCACTTACTAGCTGTGACCTTAGGAGTATTATTTAACCTCTATATGCCTCATCTTTCTTTTCTGTAAAAAGGGAACTAATATTAGTTCCTATCTAATAGGAGGATTTGTTATAAGGATAAAATAATTAATTTAATAATTTGGACATATATCCCATAGTAAGTGCTATGTAAATGTTTGCTAAATAAAATATGACCTCAATAGTTTAGATGTCCATCTGATATGAGAGTTTGGCCTCCCTGATTGATAAAGTCTTCAGATGTATCTCTTATGATGACATTAGGTGGAACTTAATTTTTTTTTCTATTTTTGAAGAAACCCTGCTTTGACTTTATTTTCTGTTTCCACTATGATTATGCCTCTATAATGCTAATTTAATGACAGTTATTGGGGAAAAGTATGCCTCTTGCTCAGGGTCCTTAAGTGTTCATTTCCAACTATTTTGCCATGTTCTTACAGAAATAAGATGATATATATCACTTCCCTTATTAGATATGTGACAGTAAGCATAATAGCTCATGATAGGGAGGTTTGAAGTCTCCTTAAGATTATGTAAAATCAAGAAAAGCTCCCACATAGAGATGCTACTATGATACCTAAAGAATAATATAGTAGAGCCTTCCAATAATTTATCAAAGAAAAATCAAGCTAGTGGCTTCTTTCCTAATGACAATCTCTATAAAATGAATACAGTGGTACCTCGAGATACGAGTTTAATTCGTTCCGTAACTTTGAGGCATGGGAAACTATGAGACACTTGAGTCACGGTAAACTGGTGTGTTGTGTGCAGCTGGCCGATCCTTGCGATTACTCCTATCTCAAATGTTGCTCGTATTTCAAAGCAAAAATCGCTCGCTTGATGGCTCGTATCTCAAAAATCTCGTATGTTAGGGCACTTGTATCTCGAGGTACCACTGTAATAAGAAAAGGAGCCCAGCCAGTGTGGTACAGTGGTTGAGCTTCACCCTATGAACTAGGAGGTCACAGTTTGATTTCCAGTCAGGGCATGCTTGAGTTGTGCGCTTGATCTCCAGTAGGGGGTGTGCAGGAGGCAACTGATCAATGATTCTCTTTCATCATTAATGTTTCTATCTTTCTCTCCCTTTCCCTTCCTCTCTGAAAGAAAATGTACACTAATAAAACAGAAAGATGGAAATTGATCGTACCTTTATGATGCCCACCAGCCAATCAGGAGTGAGTATGCAAATTAACCCAACAAAGATGGCAGATGCTCAGTGGCGGGGGGAGAGGGGGGCGCGAGACACTTGCCATGGCGATGACACAGGCGTTCCACACCGCACCAGCTGCTCTGGGCCTCTGGGCAGCATGGGAAGGTGAAAAGGAGGCTCCAGGTCAGAGCAAAGGGGGTGCTGGCAGCCAGGGGAAGGAAGACCCATTCTTGCATGAATCTTTGTGCATAGGGCTTCTAATGTGTGTGTGTGTGTGTGTGTGTGTGTATAATGTGTATATATGTATGTGTATGTATATGTGTATATATGTATATATATTAATTAATCAATCAATTAAGAAAAAAGAAAACTTGAAAGGTTAACCTAAGAAGGCAAGTTTCACTAAGACTCATGACCCTGGAAAGGTATATTCTATTTTAATAATACTGTTGTGGTCGATGCACAGTGATATTTTCCTAATATAGATTACAAAATAGATATAGACACAATATACAGTGGTAACGAGAAATGTCACCTTTCCCAGCATCAAGGAGAGGTTTTCATTTTGGTAAAAGTAGAGCACTTGATAAATTGATACCATACTGACAATTTCATTTATCAGAAAGTAGAAGAAATAGCAAAGAGAACTGCTACCAGGTGTACTAGTTAATAATGCGGATTTTTTTTTCATAGATGGAGTTATACATATGTTGATATATATGTGATTTGATATGTATGCTATTTTATGTATTGACAGCAAGCTTCAAAACTTCGTGTCAAATTTTCTGAAGGTGTTAGTTTTATAGATATTTTTAGGCTTAAAAATGTCAAATTCCATGCCAAAAAAAGAGCATATGCAAGAAGTTTTAATTCATTCCTTTATTTTGAAGAAAAGTGCTACTGAAAGTTATCGTATACTTTGAGAAGCTTATATGAACATGCTCCATCTCAATATACTGGTGAATGCTGGTTTAAATGCTTTAAAAGTGATGATTTCGATGTAAAAGACCAAGAACGTCCAAGTCAAACGAAAAAGTTTGAGGACCAACAATTACAAGCATTATTGGATAAAGATGCGTGTCAAACTCAAAACAATCTGCAGAAAAATTAAACGTTGCTTAGCAAACAATTTCCAGTCATTTACAAGCAGTGGGAAAGATTTTAAAGGAAGGAAAATGGGTGCCACGTCAACTGAATAAAAGACAAATGGAAAATCAAAAAGTCATTAGTAAAATGTTGCTTCAAAAGTAAGTCTTTTTTGCATCGAATTGTGACTGGTGATGAAAAGTGGATTTACTTTGAGAATCCCAAATGCACAAAATCATGGGTTAATCCAGGTCAACCATCAATATCGACTGCAAGGCCAAAGTGCTTCGGAAAGAAGACAAAATACTGATCGCTTCCAACAACAAATAATCAATGTGAACCACGTTTTGATTGTAAAATGACCAGAATGGGCCAGAAGACACGGCAAAGTAATTTTGCTTCATGATAACACACCATCACACACTTCAAAACCAGTTAAAGGCACATTAAAAGATCTTGCCTGGGAAGTATTAACCCCCTTGCTGTATTCACCAGACCTTGCTCCTTCAGATTACCACTTATTTCAATCAATGGCACATGCACTTTCTGAGCAGCAATTCAAAATGTATGAAGAATTGGGTCTCTGAATGGTTTGCCTTAAAACAAGAAAGTTCATCCAAGTTATGGCACCAATAAAAACAAAACAAAAAAACACACAAACAAAAAAAAACCTAAGGAAGTTCTTTTGGAACCATATCTACAAATTACCTGATAGATGGAGAAAATGTGTAGCTAGAGATGGACATTATTTTGAATAAAGCACTTGTTTTATTCAAAATAAAACATGATGTTTCTCTTGAAATTATCATGTTTTCTTTGACTACAAAATTCGCATTATTAACTGGTACACCTGGTATTCAGGACTCTAATGACTGACAATAAGAAAACTGTTGGTGATGCAAAGTGACAAGAGCTTTAAAAGTGGTGATGGTGTTTGCTAACTTGAACTTTGTAATAGCAAAAAAAGGAACCCTTTTGCATGGGAGGACCTTAGACCCCTCGGAGTAAATTTCAAAATGTTCAGAGATAGGATGGGGGTAATTCCAAGCCAGAAACTCTAACAGGAAGTGTAAACTAAGAGATGAAAGGTAAGGTTTTAAAAATAAAATGGTAATATTATTGGTTCTAATGAGGAAAAAAGGGAAGCAAGTAAAGAAAAAAAACAACAGGTAAAATGCATTTATTAAGGGATGAATGCAGATAGTGGCACAAATATACTATAATACTATCAGAAAGTTAATGCCCAGCTGAAACCGGTTTGGCTCAGTGGATAGAGCGTCGGCCTGGGGACTGAAAGGTCCCAGGTTTGATTCCGGTCAAGGGCATGTACATTGGTTGCGGGCACATCCTCAGTAGGGGGTGTGCAGGAGGCGGCTGATCGATGTCTCTCTCTCATCAATGTTTCTGGCTTTCTATCCCTTTCCCTTCCTGTCTGTGAAAAATCAATAAAATATATTTAAAAAAAAAAGAAAGTTAATGCACAGAGTGAGGTAAATATTTTTTCCTACCTCCATAACCTCCTTCTCCCATTTGCAGGTCAGAATTGCAGGTTAAGTACTGTCTAGAAGTGAAGTGAAGATATCAGCCTGGGAAAAGAATTTGGGAGTCCAAAATGGGGAATAGGCAATATATTTTATGGTCTTGGCAGTACCCCAAATAGGCTATTTTATGGCCAACAGAGTGGTCTAAGAGGACCTTAAAATCAGGACATGTAAATTGAACTGAGAGGGCCAGATGATCTATAGGAATCCAGAGACAGAGCTAGCTCCATCCGTGGATCTTGATAGTATGCCCATATTTCTCTTGACCTTTCCCTCAAGTAACTATTATTACTGAGCTTCTTGATGCTTTTACTCTGAATATGCTTGAATTTTGTTGTGTGTGTGTGTGGTTTTACTCCAAGGTTCTTAAACCAAATTTGTAATACTGTTGGATATATACCAATTTTTGAGGCCACTTCTTCCAAAAAATGGAATTTGGGCATGGGTTCTTATTGAAAAACTAGGGGCTCAGTGCATGAATTCATGCACATTGAAAGGAACTGTGGGCTGTGAGGCTGTGGTGGGCTCATGGGCAGGTCTTGGCCCATCCTCCACACCCCCTCTCTGGCCCCTCCTGTGGAAGCCCCAGGTCCCCTGTCTGCTGGCAGCCCAACTCCTGCTGCTGCCACCCCCATGCACTGATGGCACTAGCCCCACTTGCACCTGCTGAAAGTGAGGAAGGATTGGGAACAGCATCATTAGTAGGTGTGAGCACCAGCTGCTGCCCCAATTGCCCTTCAGGAGCAGAGGGAAGTAGAGAAGCCCTCAGGGGTGATCAGGGCCAGCTGCCACTCATACCTGCTGACCATGCCAAGCGACTGGGCCTGGGGCCAGATGCCTGTGCTGGCTGTGAGTGGGTGACTCCAGTGACGGCAGTGCGTTCAAGTAAGGCAGTCGCCATCAGCGGGTGCGAGAGGTGGCTACCAGCCCTGATTGCCCTTCAGGAGCAGGGGGAGGTTGAGAAACCCTAAAGGCGCTGGCAGTGGGTGTGAGCAGGGATGGCTCCGGCAGCAGGTGCAAGCACCGGGCAGGACTGCAGTACATGGGAGCAAAGAATTTTCAGTAACCACCAGAGGCTCACCCTGATGACAATGACCAACGCCCCACCTTGATCTGACATCCCCACTCACTTGCTCCACCATCCCACCATGGCCAAGGCCTGCCATGTTCCCACACACCTCCTGGTGGTCAGCACATGCTGTAATGAACGGTTGTTCTGCTGTTAGGTCTATTTACATATTAGGGTTTTCTATAAAGATATTTCTAAATCTTCCCACTGTTTCTTGAAGTATACTGTTCATTGCTTCCATTGTGCCTCTGGTGCCTGCCTTTAGTGAGATCCTTTGAGTCTAGTATCAGTTAATCTTTGCTGTTCACATATTCAGATCCAGTGACTAGTTATTAAGTTACGAACAACAAAACAACCTTTTTACATGTTTGGAGTAGTATAATATTAAGAAATGAAAACTAAATGTCCAAAATTATGTTCAAGTTGGAAATGTAAGACAAAAGACAGAATGATGAAAGAAGTGCAAGATAAGGGAAGGGACTGAAAAAAATAATTGCTTCAAACAAGTTTTTTCTGGGCCTCAATGAATTTCATCCTATGATATCCACAAAACTTACATATATCATCATAAAACATTACTGGCTATCACTAATTCTTTCATTAAAATTTTATTCGTTGATCACAAAACCATTTTCTTAAACATCCTTGTGTGTGATGGAGGTAGGTTGCAGACAAATAAGTGGTAAATCCAAACCCAGATAATTTTGTTCCTGAACTCTTAACCATACTATCGGCCAATTTATTGTTTACTCTATTAGTGTTAATAGGAAACCCTGAGTGGGCTCACTGAATAAATTTATTCAGTTCAATATATTTAATAAAAGTGTACTATGTGAGAATGTGTATTACAAACATAAAAAGTGGGAAAGAAATGTACATAAATAGTTATAACGTAAGGTGAATAATGGCAAGTGCTACAAGAAAAGCAGAGACAAAATATTAAAGGAGCGAGAGACTACTTTTAGCTTGAAATAAAAGTAGACTGGTGGAAATGGGTAATAATTTTAGATGTGCTTATGTGATATTTCTGAGTCAGCTTAATAGAGGAGATGAGCAATGGAGTGGTGATGATGATGATATAACATCAACTATTAATTGAGCATTTATGATGTGGTTAACATTTAAAATGCATTTTTAAAATTTCATTCTCACTAAAATCCAACAGGTAGGTATTTAAACTCCTTTTAGAGCTATAAGGTCACTCAATAAATGACAGCTCATGGGTAGAGCAGATAATGCCAAAATTTATGTTATGAATAATATGAGGAATGCTTCTCAAATGACATCAAGCTATAGATCTAGTGGGTACAAAAAATTGTAGTTGGTTCTAGACTGGGGAATACAGAAGATAAAAGCAGCGAAAAAACAGGGTTGAGATGAGAATTTACATCTTGGAACTAAAATAGTTGGTTTGTCTATCAACTTCAGGGTTTTTAACAGGAAGATGATCATGTCCCCAAGATATTTGGTAATGTCTAGAGACAGTTTTGGTTTTCACAACTCGAGAAGTCAAGGAAGGGAATGCTACCAAAGTGGGCAGAGGCCACTTATATATAAAATATCTTGTGATAAATAATATAATGCACAAAAAGGGATTACAGTGGTACCTCGAGATACGAGTTTAATTCGTTCCGTAACCTTGAGGCCTGGGAAACTATGAGACGCTCGAGTCGCAGTAAAACTGGTGGGTCGTGTGCAGCAGGCTGATCCGCGCGATTACTCCTATCTCAAATGTTGCTTGTATTTCAAAGCAAAAATCGCTCATTCGATGGCTCGCATCTCAAAAATCTCGTATGTTAGGGCACTCGTATCTCGAGGTACCACTGTACCTAGCTTAAAATGTCTATAGTGCCCAGATTAAGAACCTCTGAGCTGTTCTATCTGATCTAGCTAGTTAAGATAGGACCAGAAATGTTATATACTTCAGAGAATAAGTCAGAAAAAAAGAAAAGGGTAAAAGATGAGAATTCAGCAAAGAAAAAGAAAAAACTCTGCAGCTCAAAGCTGGCTAGTTAAAAATGAGAAACATTAAAAAGAAAAATTACAAAGAATAGTTACTCTTTTTTAATAGTTTCTGACACATGGAAAGAAGCAAAAACAGAGCATAGGAAAGGAAAGGAAAATGAAAGGCTTTCTTAAAATTAAAACTGAAAATGGGAATCAAGACTAATTTTCCCTTAAGAGGCTCAAGGAAGGAACCTGAAGTCACACAGTTCTACTGAAAGTGACAGGCATGGGAGTAGAAAGGTCTTTAACACTAAGTAAATCAAGCAAATTATAGCAAGGTATTTTGATGAAGTTTGTGACAAAATTTAAAAAAATAAAAATATGTGACCAAGGGATTAAATTAAACTGAGAATATCAGTGATGTGTTGTAAAATTGTTAGAAATTTGTTTTATGACTAATGCAACAATTGTTATGTACATTTTTTAAATAAAAGGGTTTTTAAAATACAGTAATATATTTCTAAATTAAGTTTAACTAAATTGGTTTTCTGGACTGAGGTGGCCAAGGTTCATTTGATTTAGGAGGGGGCAACAGTTTCTAAAATAAAAAAGCAAAGAAAAATAATCTATTTGGCCTCTTAAAACTCAAAACTTCTATATACCAAAGATCATAAACAATATTAAAAGGCAAACTGGAAAAATATTTGCAATAAATATAACAAACAACAATACACTTACTTTACAAAGAATGCATACAAACAAAATACTGTTATACTGGGTCACAAAAAAAAAAATTATGTATATTTTTCCCTGTGAAACTTTATTTGCCAGACTTTCTAAAATAAACATTTATTTATTTATTTATTTATTTATTTATTTATTTAATGTGTTACATGTATACATATCTTCCCATTGGACCCCCACCCTCACCCCCAGTGTCTTGTGTTCACTGGTTATGCTTATATGCATGCATACGAGTCCTTCGGTTGATCTCTTATCTATCCCACCTCTCCCCAACCTTCCCGCTGTAATTTGACAGTCTGTTTGATGCTTTACTGCCTTTGTATCTATCCTTTTGTTCATCCATTTATAATGTTCTTTATTATCCACAAATGAATGAGATCATGTGGTGTTTCTCCTTCATTGTAACATTAATATTTACATCTAAAGAAATTTAAAGAACCAGACACTATTTCTCAAAGGTTGGGAATCTAAAAATATAAAATGAGGATGGATTTCACTGTGTTCAGTTCCTTTCAGAAAATGCTAAATCACTCAGAAATACCACAGCACCCTCTGTTGGAAGAAAGGCAGTTTTTCACAGGAATCTGCTGATTCAGTATATTTTTAGAGTTGAAAGAGTCTAAAAATTATAAAGCCTGGTCTCCTCATTTTATAAAAAAAGAAAGTGGAGTTCAAAAAGAAGAGACTACCCGAGATCATAAAGACAGGTAAGCAGTAGAGCTGGGAGCGGACCCCATATCAGACCATAACCAGAGCTTATTTTTCCTATCTTTCCTTTCTTTATTCAATAAACATTTTAAGAATTTTAAAAATACTATTCTTCCAATTTTTAGTAAGTATGAAGGCCCATACTGAAAATGACACTCCTGGATACCCAGCCATTTAAAAGTATTATTTTAGAAAGACATGCCCATTCTTGCCTGTTGATATAAATCAGAACAAAAATTTATAAAACCTCACAACCTCTGCACTTGTTTATTAATAATGTATCCTTCTTCTAAACAGAAGCAACAGGAGATGAGAAAGTACAATCATTCTGTTTAATTCTAGAAAACAAAATCTTAAAATGAGAATAGATTCAATATTAATTTGGGACTTCTGAGAATATCTGTTTCTATAATTTCCTTAATGTACTAGGATATTATTCTGGAAACAAGTCCTACCATTTCATTATTTTGGCTGGTTTATAAATGGCTATTCATAAAAAAGTACTAGTACATAATAACTCTTTTCCAAAAACATAAATATAGAGACTGCCATTTTAGCTTTTATCATTTTCCTATTTCTAGATAGGAAATTCTTTAAAAGAACATTTCATGTTTTCCTTTTATTTGAAGGATAACTGACAAGAAGAAACAAATGGATATTAGGCAACTAATAAATAAAGAATAATGTATGGCTTTTATCATTATCAGCATTAATGGCCTTTATAGTACACTGAGCAGATGGGCTGGGGATACAATACTCATTCTTGGCTAATCTGTATTTATTAATATATATGTATATGTAAATATAAAAAATGCATTTTCTTGATAAATATTTACTGACCAGCCATTAACTGCCAGTCATGGTTTCAGATGCTGGGAAGATAGCTGTGAATAAAAAGAGGCAAGGTCCCTATTGTTATAGAACTTAACATTCTTTGGAGGTGAGTATCTGCTGGTAAACAAAAACAAATAAATAAACGAGGTGGCTGCAAAGTGTGAAGACAATAAAGCATATATCTAAGACCAACCTTAAATAATCTTTACAGTATTATACACCCACTGAAAAATGTTCATCAGTTCCACTGTAGCACCCAAGCCAATGCTAAATATGCTGTCTATTATGATGCAACTAGAGACCCAATGCAAGAAAATTCTGCAAAAGTAGGCATTCCTTCCACCAGCTGCCGGCACTGGCTTCCTCTGGCACCCATGACTTTGGCTGGCCTATCCCGGGCCACCTGCAGGTACCCAGGGCCTGGGCTGGCTTCCCCCAGGCCCTGGCTTTATCAGGAAAAATGTCTGGAATGACATACAGAAGATGTCTGATCTAATTAGCATATTTCATTTTTATCATTATAGAATTATTATAGACTAGAGGCCTGGTGCACAAATTCATGCACCAGTGGGGTCTGTCGGCCTGGCCTGCAGGATCAGGCCGAAACTGACTCTCCGACATCCCCTGAGGGGTCCCAGATTGCAAGAGGGTGCAGGCCAGGTGCACGATCAGGGCCGGGGAAGGATGGGGGAGGGTGCCAATGAGTGTCCAGCCCATCTTGCTCAGTCCCGATTGGCCAGATCCCAGCAGCAAGCTAACCTACCTGTCAGAGTGTCTGACCCTTGGTGGACAGTGCACGTCAGCAATTGGTTGACTGGTCGACTGTCTGCCCCCTGGTGGTCAGTACATGTCACAGTGAGTGGTTGAGCAGCCTTTAGTATATCATTAGCATATTATGCTTAGATTGGTTGAACAGATGACCTGACGACTGGACACTTAGCATGTTAGACTTTTATTATATAGGATTTCAAGATTAAGTGAATATCTAATTAAAACCAATGAACAAACACCACTGATGGCTTTCCTTCCACTTATGAAGCTGCTTTTCTCTGTTAATAGAACACACATATATAAAGCTGGCAAGGTTGACTTCCCCAACCCCTCAGTTTCTACATCTGTAAAATTAAAATAATATCTGTAAGACTGTTGAGGACTAAATGAGATAATAAATGTAAGGTACTCAGAACAGTTCCTGGCACATGTGAAATTCTCTCTCCCTCAACATATATTTTTGTTGATTTCAGAGAGGAAGGGAGAGGGAGAGAGAGAATCATTGATTAGCTGCCTCCTGCATGCCCCCTACTGGGGATGGAGCCCACAACCCGGGCACATGCCCTCGAGTGAAATTGAACCCAGAACCCTTCAAAATGCAGGCCAACGCTCTATCCACTGAGCCAAAAGAGCTAGGGCCATGTAAAATTTTTAATAAATGTTAGCTAAACTAAGAAGAAGATGCTGGGACCGTTATACATAAATTAATTGGAAATACCATAAATGTTTAATATTTCTGAGCAACTGGATAAAAAGATCAGATTGAACTATAGAAAAATCTAGGAAATGTTATTTGCCATTCCTTTGCAACTACTGGTAAAATTAGCATACTGATCCTATTCGGTCTTTAAGCATAAACATTTACCTTTTTTCTTATTTCCCCTAAGAGATTATATAATTCTTGAGAGTACAGACTATGTTTCTTTCACCTTTTTACTTTTGATATTCTTGGCACAAGGTCTTAAAACAAGGAGGTCCTCAAAAATAGTAGAAGAATAAAATTAGAACATTCTGATCAATGTAGTTGGAGCAAGTATAAACAGATTGAATAAATTTGGTATCTTTGTACCACAGCAATATATCACAAAAACATATTAAAATTATAAAGTGATTAGAATGTGATTAAAGAAACTAAACAGTATTCTTCTTACGAGGTAATTTTGTGATTAGGGAGGCAGAAGTCTTAACATATGCCTTTAATTTGAGCACATAAAATTAAATGTTAGATCTTGTGGTCTCATTGACCCATTTCTCTTTCAGCAGAAAAACTATTTTATCTCATTTCTTTCACATATTTCTCTAAACATTATTTTCCAGTAATATGATCATGTGCATAAGTATCACCTTTACCAAAGGTTTAAAGTGGAAAAAAAATTTAAAAGGAGCAAAATAAGTAAGCAGAATATTATCTAAAAATATAAACTGTTTCTCTGCAGGAAGTTTTTTTGTGGTTTCCAGATTAAAGAAGATAACAGACACCATTTATGAAATACAAAGCTTAAGATAACTACATAGGTGTACATATTTAGTGGTGCAGAATTTAATGTACCAATTCAATAAAAATACCTTAGGATGTCCTAGATTTCCAAGGCAGATTTTTTTTTCTTTTGCCTCAACACAATAATAAAATGACCAATTATACCCAGAGAATACCTTTATACTAAAATCCAGATGTTATTAGTGGCAAGATCAAGCAAGATCCAAATAAGGTTTAAATCTATATTAACATAGAATTTCTTTGCTATTGTAGACTAATCTTCAGAAAATACAAAGAATATTTTACTATCTAAAATTACTACAAATTTATTCTAAGTGAAAAAAAAACAATTAATTTTGAATATTTGTTATGGCTTCTCATGTAGCAAGTGAATAGTAATTGATGATTTAGAATATTCAGAAAATAGTTGTACTTTAAAGCAATAGTTCTTCATGTCTATTTTGAAGAACAAATACGTCCTCTAAAATACCTTATAAAGAAAAGTTCTAAGACTGTCAAACTACAGCAGGAAGGCAGGGGAGATTGTGGGGGTGGGGTGGGAGGCAGTAAGAGATCAACCGAAGGATTTGTATGTATATATATAAGCATAACCAATGGATACAAGATACCGGGGATGGGGGACAGGTAAGAGCATGTACTGGGGGATAGGGGAGGCCAGGGGGAGGTCAATGGGAGGGAAAAAAAGGAGACATATGTACTACTATTTGTAATACTTTAAATAATTTAAAAAAAAGTTCTATAGTCAAATAATATATCTTCTTTAGGAAAATATCTGCATATCTTATATTCTTTTTCCTCCAGACTTCCTATTTTGGCTAATTTTCCCTTCTATGCTTTGGACCTTATCGCTTTTCACCTTTCCAGATATTTGACACTGTCATTCATTCCTTTTCTCTTATATAGTCAACTTCAACTACAAATATAGATCTTCTCTCATTTGACCATACACTTCATCCCCACTCCAGACACTGTCCTATTTCCATCCTCCCCACTTCACTGTCTCAATTTCCTTTACTACTTGTGAAATATTGGTCTCTGCCCCTGATGCCTGAAACAGAGATTCTAAAAGCCATCATTTTCCAAGTTTTAATATTTAATCTTTGAGCCCAGTTCCTGACACAAAGTTCCTAAGTCCCTTGGAATTTCCTAGGTGATAGATCAGGGCATTTTTTGTTCTATGGTGGTGATTCTTGGTGAGTTCCTGGATAGTTTCAGGATCTGGGCTGGTCACCAGAAAGACCAAACCATAATTAGAAGCTTGGAACTTTCAGCTCCGCCCTCCACTTCATTTTCCAGGAAAAAAAGAGGGTCTGGGAATTGAGTTAATGATGGATCCTACCTATGTGATAAAGCTTCCATAAAAACCCTAAAAGTATGGGGTTCAGAGAGCTTCTGGGTTGGTGAACCCATTCAGTATGCTGGGAGAGTGGCACAGCATACCCTTATTCCATAGTGACAGAAACTCCTACTTGGGACCTTTCCAGACCTTGTTCTATGTATCTCCTCATTTGTATCTTTTGTCATGTCCTTTATCTACACTAATAAAACAGAAATAGGCAAATTGACCATACCTCTGTGATGCCCACCAGCCAATTAGGAGTATGCAAATTAACCCAACAAAGCTGGTGGGTTAATTTGCATATGCGGGCACAGAGTGAAGACTGAAGGCTCCAGCCCAAGCAAAGACTGAAGACTGAAAACTGAAGATTGAAGAGGCCTGGCTTCTTTGCTGAGGCCAGAGCGTAGGCCTCAAGGCTTGGCTTCTCCACTGTGGCCAGAGTGAAGGCCTGGGCCCTGGGTGCCAAAGGAAAACTGGTGCCAGCCAGGGGAAGGAAAACCTATTGCATGAATCTTCGTGCAACGGGACTCTAGTTATATAATAAATTAATAATCGTAAGTTTTTTCGTGAGTTCTATAAGACATTCTACAAAGGATGGAATTCAAGGTGGGGTCATGGAAACCCCCAATTTATAGCTGGTCAATGAGAAGCACAAGTAACAACCGGGACTTGCAACTGGCATGTGAGGGATGAAGAGTCTTGTGGGACTGAGCCCTTAACTTATGGGGTCTACACTAACTGCAGTTAGTGCCAGAATTGAATTCAATTACAGGACACCAGCTGGTATTACAGAGAATTGCTTGATGTGTGGAAAACCCACATATCTGGTATGAAAAATAACTAGAAAGCCAATTTTTATTTTCTATTTCCTATAACTTATTCTTACTTTCTAACACCCAATAAGCTTAAGCTTCCCATTAAGCTGTGTAACTGATTTTTAAATTTTTTATCTTTTATTTAAATCTTTATTGTTGAAAGTATTATATATGCTCCACCAGTGTGGCTCAATGACTGAACATCGACTTACTAACCAGGAGGTCATGGTTTAATGCCTGGTCAGGGAACATGCCCAGGTTGCCGGCTTGACCCCCAGTAGGTGGTGATCAATGATTCCTTCTCATCACTGATATTTCTCCTTTCTCTCTCTTCTTTCTGCTCTGAAATAAAAAAATATATACTGCCTTTCCCTCCACTAACCTCTTCTACACCACCCTTGCCCCAGACTTTCAGCGCCCTATTGTCTTTGTCCATGGGTTATGCATATCCTATCTAATAAAGGAGTATTATGCAAATTGGCCAACAACCCATTTCACCCACAAGCCACGCCCACCAGCCAATCAGAAGCAGGTCTGCAAATTAACCCAATCAAGATGGGTGCAGCTTGGGTTCCCCTGAGAGATCAAGGAAGAAATGAAACACATTATGGCAACAAATGACAATGAAACCACAACAGTCCAAAATCTATGGGACACAGTAAAAGAGTCTTGAGAGGGAAGTTCATAGCTCTACAAGCTTACTGCAAAAAACAAAGAAACAATGGTAATAAATTACCTAACCTTACAACTCAAAGAGTTAGAAAGAGAGCAACAAGAAAAGCTCAGTGTAAGCAGAAGGAAGGAAATAGTAAAGATCAGAGTACAGATAAACAACATAGAGACCAAAGAAAAAATACAAAAGATCAACAAAACCAAGACCTGGTTCTTTGAAAGGATAAACAAGATTGATGAACCTCTAGCGAGGCTCACCAAGAAGCAAAGAGAGAGGATTCAAATAAACAAAATCAGAAATGAAAGAGGTGAAATAAAATCAGACCCCACCAAAATAAAAAGGATTGTTAAAAAATGCTATGAACAACTTTATTTGAACAAAATAGATAACCTGGAGGAAATGGACATACAGTGGTACCTCGACATACGAGTTTAATTTGTTCTGTAACCTTGAGTTGTGGGAAACTATTAGATGCTCGAGTCGCGGTAAAACTGGTGGGCCATGTGCAGCCGGCCAATCCGCGCGATTACTCCTATCTCAAATGTTGCTCGTATTTCAAAGCAAAAACCACTCGCTCGACGGCTCGTATGTCAAAAATTTAGTATGTTAGGGCACTCGTATCTCGAGGTACCACTGTATTTCTAGAAAAAATAACCTTCCAAAACTCAATCAAGAAGAAGGGACATACCAAGATGGTGGCATAGGTGAACACCTAACTTGCTGCTTCGCACAACAATTTCAAAATTACAACTAAAAGACAGAACGGACACCATCCTGAACCACAGGAAAGGTGGCTCAGTGAAAATTCTACAACTAGAAGTAAAGAGAGGGACTTATGAAGACTCAGATGAACTGTAAAAAGCTGAGTGAGAGGAAAACAGAACCTCACAACAGCACTGAAATCCAGATCCAACTGCCCTAAACCCCAGTTTCAGGCGAGACCATGGGGACCCAGACTCAGATGGGTCCCTAGAGCACATGGAAACTCAGGGGAACCTGAAAGGCAGAGGTCCAGAAGCCCACACGCATGCATGAAAGGCAGAGGTCTAGAGGCAAGCATGTATGCGTAGACACAGCTGATCCTCACAATCAATAGGCGTGGAGGTCAATTCCCTCCAGTGATACCAACAACAATCAAGCATTAACTACAAAAAGACTGTACACACAGTTCACAAAGGGGTGCTTCAAGAGTGTCTCTCTACCTCAGGTAACTGGGGAGGCAGAGCAACTGGGCCACATAGGAGAGCTAGCACAAAAAGCTACTCTACCAAATCAGGGAAGCAGCGAAATATGCAGAGACTAAAGAAGCGATAACAAACAAAAGAAATGTAGAAAAACAAATGACTGCATACAGCGTTCAAAACCACAGTTATAAGGTTTTTTAAGAATTTCCTAGAAAAGATGGATAAATTTAGCGAGAACCAAGAGGAGATGAAAAAGGACCAACTAGAAATTAAACATACACTGACTGAAATAAAAAATATTATACAGAATCCTAACAGCAGATTGGAGAGTCGCCAGAATCAAGTCAAAGATTGGAAATACAGGAATCCAAGGTGGCAGCATAGGTAAACACCTACACTGCTGCCTCGCACAACAATTTCAAAACTACAACTAAAAGACAGAACGGACATCATCCAGAACCACGCGAAAGCTGGCTGAGTGGAAGTTCTACAACTACAAGGAAAGAGAGGGGCTCACAGAGACCCAGAGGAGCTACAAAAAGCTAAGGTACAGAGACACGCCCATGGAGAGAGCAGGTGCTGGAGTACCTGGCTGGCTTTCTCTGACAAGAGGGAGACGGAGACTCACAATGGCATTGAACCCCTTATCCTACGACACTGAACCCCAGATCTACCGAAACTCATATGGGGGGAGTTTGGACTGTGAAAAGGGAGAGGTGCACGGAAATTTAGGGGAGTCGCAAAAAATCAGAGGTCTGGTGACGAGCACGGCACTGCACGCAGAGGACAGACTGCTGTTTGTGCTGCTGGTTTTCACGAGTGGGCAGGAGACAGACCCTCCCAACTGTGCCACTTCTAACTTCAATAAACCCCAGTTTTGGGCTAAACCCTGGGGACCCAGACTCATATGGTCCCGGAGTACGGGGGAGCCTGAGGGGCAGCTGTATAGAGGCACTTCGAGAGCGCGCCCGTATACAGGAACCGCTCCAGCGATTACCCAGTCATGTGAGACTCAGGGACCGTGGAGGGTGGGGTTGACTGAAAGGCAAGGCGGTCCCTTAAGCCCTGAGACTCCACCCATCCCAAGCTCAACAGAGAGGCGTTTGCACTTTTGCAAGTCTGATATCATAAGGCTGAATCCAACAAAGAAGTTCATCCCACATAGTGAAAATGCCGAGACAAAGGAAGGGAATCACAAACAAAAGAAATGGAGGAAAACAAATGACTGGATATAGAGTTCAAAACCACGCTTATAAGGTTTTTCAAGAATATCCTAGAAAAGTTGGATAAAGTTAGCGAGACCCAAGAGGAGATGAAAAGAACCAACTAGAGATGGAAAAGAACCAACTAGAAATTAAACATACACTGACTGAAATAAAAAATATTATACAGAGACCTAACAGCAGACTACAGGAAGGCAAGAATCAAGTCAAATATTTGAAATATAAAAAATCAGAAAACACTCAACTGGAAAAGCAAGAAGAGAAAAGAATCAAAAAATGTGAAGATAATGTAAGGAGCCTCTGGGACAGCTTCAAGTGTACTAACATCAGAATTATGGGGCTGCCAGAAAAAATGAAAGAGCAAAATACTGAAAACCTATTTAAAGAAATAATGACTGAAAACTTCCCACATCTGGTAAAAGAAATAGCCTTACAAGTCCAGGAAGCACACAGAACCCCATATAAAAGGAATCCAAAAAGTACCACACCAAGACACATCATAATTAAAATACCAAGAGCAAAAGACAAAGAGAGAATATTAAAAGCAGCAAGAGAAAAACAGTTCATTACCTACAAAGGAGCACCCATACGACTGTCAGCTGATTTCTCAACAGAAATGATGCAGGCCAGACGGGAATGGCAAGAAATATTCAACGTGATGAATAGCAAGAACCTACAACCAAGATTACTCTATCCAGCAAAGCTATCATTCAGAATTGAAGGGCAGATAAAGAGCTTCACAGATAAGAAAATACTAAAGGATTTCATCAACACCAAACCAGTATTATATGAAATGCTGAAAAGTATTCATTAAGAAAAGGAAGAAGAAAATGGTAAAGGTAAGAATTATAAACAACAAATACATACCTATCAACAAGTGAATCTAAATATCAAGTGAACTGAAAATCTGACGAACAGAATAAACTGGTGAATATAATAGAATTAGGGGCATAGAAAGGAAGTGGACTGATAATTCTCAAGGGGAAAGAGGTGGGGGTGAAGGGAGAGATTAGACAAAAATCATACACTTATGGATGAGGACAATGGGGTGTGGTGGAAGTAAGGGCAGAGGGTGGGGTGGGAGCCAGGTGGAGAAGAGATATGAGGAAAAAAAGGAAGAATAATTGTGATAATCTGACAAAAAAATTCTTCAAATAAAAAGAAAAGGAAGAATCTAAACATCTCAATAGACAAATAACTATGGAAGAAAATGAAGCAATCATCATAAAGCTTCCAGCAAACCAAAGCCCAGGGCCAGATGGCTACACAGGAGAGTTTTACCAAACATTCAAAGAAGAAATAAAACCTATCCTCCTCAGACTATTCCAAAAAATCCAAGAAGAAGGAGCACTTCCAAGCACCTTCATTGAAGCCAGCATCACCCTAATATCAAAACCAGATAAAGACAACACAATGAAACAGAATTACAGGCCAATATATCTCATGAACATAGATGCCAAAATCCTCAACAAAATTCTAGCAAATCGGATCCAGCAGTACATCAGAAAGATCATACACCATAACCAAATAGGATTTATCCCAGGAATTCAAGGATGGTATAATATCTGTAAATCAATAAACATGATATATCACATAAACAAATTGAGAGATAAAAATCACATAGTCATATCAATTGATGAAGAAAAAGCATTTGACACAATCCAACACCCTTTATTGATAAAAACTCTCAGCATGGTGGGAACAGAAGGATCATACCTCAACATCATAAAAGCCATATATGATAAACCCACAGCTAACATCATACTCAATGGGCAAAAACTAAAACCATTTCCCCTAAGAACAGGAACAAGACAGGGATGCCCACTTTCACCACTCCTGTTCGACATAGAACTGGAAGTATTAGTCAGTGCAATTAGACAGGAAGAAGAAATAAAAGGCATCCAAATTAGAAAAGAAGAAGTAAAGCTATCCTTATTTGCAGGTGACATGATACTGTACATAAAAAACCTGAAAGACTCCATAAAAAAACTAATAGACTTAATAAATGAATTCGGCAATGTAGCAGGATACAAAATTAATGCCCAGAAATCTATGGCATTTCTGTACACTAATAGTGAACTTACAGAAAGAGAGACTAAAAAAGTAATCCCATTTACCACTGCACCAAAAAAGTGAAGATACTTAGGAATAAACTTAACTAAGGAGGTAAAAGACCTCTACGCAGAAAACTACAGGACACTGAAAAAAGAGATAGAGAAAGATATAAACAGATGGAAGTGCATACCATGCTCATGGATAATCAATATCATTAAAACGTCCATACCACCCAAAGCAATCTATAGATTCAATGCACTCCCCATTAAAATACCAACGACATATTTCACAGACCTAGAAAGAACTCTCCCAAGATTCATCTGGAACAAAAAAAGAGCAATCCTGAGAAAGAATAATAAAGTAGGTGGGATCTCAATATCAGATTTCAAGCTGTATTACAAAGCCACTGTTCTCAAAACAGCCTGATACTGGCACAAGAATAGACATATAGACCAATGGAATAGAATAGGAGAATCCAGATATCTACCCAAACCACTATGCTCAATTAATATTTGACAAAGGAGGCATGAACATACAATGGAGTCAAGACAGCCTCTTCAATAAATGGTGTTGGGAAAATTGGACAGATACATGCAAAAAAATAAAACTAGACCACCACCTTACACCATATACAAAAATAAACGGAGTTAAAAATAAAATGGGAAACCATAAAAATACTAGAGGAATCCATAGGCAGCACAATCTCAGACTGCTCCTAGGGCAATGGAAGCTAAAAAGAAAATAAACAAATGGGACTACATCAAAATAAAAAGCTTTTTCACAGCAAAAGAAACCATCAACAAAACAACAAGAAAGCCCACTGTATGGGAGAACATATTTGCCAATGTCATCACTGATAAAGGTTTAATCTCTAACATCTACAGGCAATTTATACAACTGAATAAAAGGAAGATAAATGATCCAATAGGAAAATGGGCAACGGACTAAATAGAATCTTTTCTAAAGAAGACAGAAGGAAAGCCAAGAGACACATGAAAACATGCTCAAAGTCACTAATTATCCGAGAGATGCAAATCAAAACGACAATGCAGTACTATCTCACACCTGTCAGAATGGCTATCATCAACAAATCAACAAATGACAAGTGTTGGCGAGGATGGGGAGAATAAGGAACCCTCATGCACTGCTGATGGGAATGCAGACTGGTGCAGCCACTGTGGAGAACAGTATGGAATTTCCTCAAAAAACTAAAAATGGAACCCTCATTTGACTCAGCAATCCCATTCCTAGGAATATATCCTAAGAAACTAGAAACACCAATCAGAAAGAATATATGCACCCCTGTGTTCATAGCAGCACAATTTACAATAATTAAAATTTGGAAACAGCCTAGGTGCCCATCAGCAGATAACTGAATCAGACAACTGTGGTACATCTACACAATGGAACACTATGCTGCCATAAAAAAAGAATGGATTCTTACCATTTGCAGCAACCTGGATGGAAATGGAGAGCATTACGCTAAGTGAATAAGCCAGTCAATGAAAGAAAAATACCACATAATCTCACTCATTTATGAATAATAAAGAACATTATAAACTGATGAACAAAAAGATAGATTCAGAGGTAGTAAAGTATCAAATAGACTGTCAAACTACAGTGGGAAGGTTAGGGAGAGATGGGGTAGATAAGAGATCAACTGAAGGACTTGTATGCATGCATATGAGCACAACCAATGGACACAAGTCACTGGGGGGTTAGGGCATGCATGGGAATGGGGAGGGGGGCAATGGGAAGATATGTACATGTACACATGTAACACATTAATGAAAAATAAAAATTAAAAAAATACTCTAAGATGCAGATAAAGAGATTAGTGAAAGGCTTTAGGAATAAGGTGGCATTTGAGGAGATAAACTTTGTCGGGCAGAGTTAGTGAAGAGGATATCCTAAACAGAGGCAATGGGGTAAGCCATGAGTATTTGAAGCAAGAAAATAAAAGCATACTTGAAGTACAGTGAGTAGATCACAGTATCTGTAGCATAGCTTACTTGCTTGGTAGAATAGGAGATGGGTTGAAGGGCTGGTTGTAGCCATGGTTTGGGAGTACCTTAAATACCATGTTGAAGGGAGGAGTTTTTTGGTGTTTTTTTTCCAGACATTAAACAGATAGATTGAAGTCACAATGGTAAATAAAAAGAGACATGAACTTTGTAACTTGACATTAATATAATGACCATAGAAATACATGCAGAGTTGCAATTGTGATAAATGGTACCAAACAAGCCAATAAAAATAGGTACTTGGTGCTGTGAAGGAATTAAGAAAACAAATTAATTGTCCTTGATAAGGAAAGCAGAAAAGGTTACCTTGAAGACATGGCAAATTGAGATTATAGGAATGAGTATGAGTTAACTAAGTAAAGAATAATAAAGAAGGACAGAAAGAGTATTTTAGATAGAATAGCATGTACAAAGACCCTTACTGGGTGGAAGGAGGGAACACTGCAAGTATGAGGGGCTGAAAGAGGGCCAGGGAGGTAGGAACAGTAAAGGGCCAGACTTTGTAGACTTTAAGGACTAGTGTCTTTATTCTAAGAAGTGATAGGGTATAATTAGATTTTCATTTTGAAAATATAATTCTGGCTCTGGTGTGAAAATGGATCAGTAATTTCTAGTTAAGATGATTCCATTGGCCTAGCAAGTTTGGCTTAGTAGATGAGTGATTTCCTCAGACTGAAGGGTCCTGGGTTCGATTCCAGTCAAGGGCACATAACAGGTGTGAGATGATACTTCATTGTCATTTTGATTTGCATCTCTCAAATGATTAGTGACTTGGAGCATGTTTTCATAGGTCTCTAGGCCTTTTGTATGTTCTCTTCGAAAAGTATCTATTGAGATCCTTTGCCAACTTTTTTATTGGATTGTTTATCTTCCTTTTGTTAAGTTGTACGAGTTCCCTGTAAATGTTGGAGATTAAACCCCTATCGGAAATAACATTGGCACATATGTTCTCCCATGCAGTGAGCTTTATTGTTGGTTTGTTGATGGGTTTTTTTTGTTGTTGTTATGCAGAAGCTTTTTATTTTGATGTAGTCCCATGTGTATTTATTTTCTCCTTAGTTTCCATTGCACTAGGAGTTGTATCAGTAGATATTACTACAACATATATCTGATATTTTGGTACCTATGGATTCTTCAAAGATTTTTATTGTTTCCTATCTTATATTTAAGTCCTTTATCCATTTTGAGTTTATTTTTGTGTATGGTGTAAGTTGGTGATCTATTTTCATTTTTTTTGCATGTATCTGTCCAATTCTCACAACACCATTTATTGAAGTGACTGTCTTGACCCCACTGTATGCTCTTGCCTTTGTCAAATATTAACTGAACATAATGGTTTGGGTCAATTTCTGGGTTCTCTGTTCAGTTCCATTGGTCTACATGCCTGTTCTTGTGCCAATACCAGGCAGTTTTGAGAAGAGTGGCTTTATAATACAGCTTGACATCTGGTATTGTGACCATTCCAACTGAGTTCTTTCTAGGATTGCTACAGCTAATTGGAGTCTTTTTTCAATGCTGGCCTATGAATTTTTGGAGAATTTGTTCTAGGTCTGTGAAATATGGCATTGTTATCTTAATGGGGATTGCATTGAATCTATAGATTGCTTTGGGTAGTATAGACATTTTAATGATGACTTTACCAATCTATGAACACAGTATATTCTTTCATTTGTTTATGTCTTCTTTTATCTCTGTTTTCAACATCCTGTAGTTTTCTGAGTACAGTTCTCTTACCTCCTCAGTTAAGTTTATTCCTAGGTATCTTAATATTTTTTGGTACAATGTTAAATGGGATTTTTTCTTCTTAGTATCTCTATGAGTTCATTATTGGTGTATAAAAAAGCCATAGATTTCTAGGAGTTAATTTTGTATATTGCTACATTGCCAAATTCATTTATTAAGTCTAGTAATTTTTTGATAGAGTCATTTTCTATGTACAATATCATGTCATCTGCAAATAATGACAGTTTTACTTCTTCTTTTCCAATTTCAGTACCTTTTATTTCTTCTTATCTAATTGCTATGGCTAGCATTTCTAGTACTATGTCAAATAGGAGTGGTGAAAGTGGGCATCCCTGTCTTGTTCCTTTTTTTAGGGAAAATGGTTTATCATAAATGGCTTTTATGATGTTGAGATATGCTCCTTCTATTCCCACTTTGCTGGGAATTTTTATCAAAAATGGGTATTGGATTTTGTCATATGCTTTTTCTGCATCAATTGATATGATCATGTGATTTTTGTCTTTCAATTTATTTATATGATATATTGCATTTATTGATTTTCAAATATTGTACCAGTCTTGCATCCCTGGAATAAATCCCATTTGATCATGGTGTATGATCTTTTTAATATATTGCTAGCCGAGACCGGTTTGGCTCCGTGGATAGAGCGTTGGCCTGCGGACTGAAAGGTCCCAGGTTCGATTCCAGTCAGGGGCATGTACCTTGCTTGCGGGCACAACTCCAGTAGGGGGCGTGCAGGAGGTGGCTGATCAATGTCTCTCTCTCATTGATGTTTCTGACTTTCTATCCCTCTCCCTTCCTCTCTGTAAAAAAAAATCAATAAAATATATTCAAATATATATATTGCTAGATATGATTTGCTAATATTTTAAGGATTTTAGCATCTATGTTCATCAGGGATATTGGTCTGTAATTCTCATAAAAAGAGTTTGGAAGTTTTTCTTCCTCTTGGATTTTCTGAAATAGTTTGAAGAGTACAGGTGCTAATTCTTCTTTGATGTTTGGAAAAACTCCCCTGTGAAGCCATCCAGACCTGGGCTTTAGTTTGGGGGGATTTATTTTTTATTACTGCTTCTATTTCATCAGTTGTTATTGGCCCATTCAGTTTTGATTCTTCCTGATTCAGACTTGGGAGATGGTAATTTACTAGTAATGTCTTTTTCATCCACATTGTCCATCTTGTTGTCATATAGTTGTTAATAGTATTTTCTTACAATCCTTTGCATTTCTGTGGCGTCAGTGGTTACTTCTCCACTTTTGTTTCTGATTTTATTTATTTGGGTTCTCTCTGTTCCTTGATGAGTCCGGCTAATGGTTTACCAATTTTGTTTATCCTGTCAAATAACCAGATCTTGGTTTCATTGATTTTTTTTGTATTTGTATTTTTAGTCTCTGTTATTTATTTCTGCTCTAATCTTTATTATTTCCTTCCTTCTACTCACTCTGCATTTTTCTTATTGTTCTCTTTCTAATTCTGTAAATTGTACGATTGAATATTTTATTTCTGATTTTTTTTTTTTGAGGTATGCCTTTAGTGCTATGAACTTCCCTCTCAGTACTGCTTTTGCTGTGTCCCAGAGATTTGGGGTTGCTGTGTGTTCATTTTCATTTGTTTCCAGGAAGTTTTTTTATTTCTTTCTTGATCTCATTGGTAACCCATTCATTGTTTAATAACATGCTATTGCCTCCATTTCTCTGAATGTTTTGGGGTACTGTTATTGTAGTTGATTTCTAATTTCATTTGTGCTCTTTTCTTATTTAAATTTAGTTTAAATTTTGTTTTCTACATTGTATATATTATTATAACCATCTTACATCTCTTATAGAACAAAGAGAGGCAGAAAAAAAAACTATAAATAAACAATATCTACTTTGGAGGTGAATACTATATATCCTTCCCAACACTATCTAGAAAAAAAAAAACCCACCACGTCTAGATGAAATACTGTAATAAACACCTAAGATTTGAACCAATTAATCTTAACTGTATTTAACTGGGAGAAAAATTATCCTTTACAAGAGTGAAAAGTCTGGAATAGAAAATATTTTAACAGAAAAAAAGTTTCTTAAAATAAATGTTAATAAAAACTTGGTAAGGTGTTACCATTATAGTAAAATTAGGAAAAAATAATTTATATATCTTCAAAACATGTTTAAGTAAATTTACTATTCACTCTGGAATTGCTGCTTACCTTATAGACCTAACAAATATTTTTTTAAATATTTAAACAAATATTGTTTAAATTGGGTATATTTTCACTAAAGATCCAGTGCACAAATTTGTGCACAGGTTTGGTCCCTCAGGGTGGTCTGAGAGGACTGGGCCCCAGCTCACACCCCCAGCCTCGCAGCCCTGCCTGGCACCCCACTCTGGTCTGGCACTTCCCTCTCACCTGCTGCCTCATCCTGCCTGCAGGGCGATCGACTGGGGCCGGGCCCCCTACCCAACTCCCTCAGAGTGGCCCCATCCTCTGCCCCTGGTCGCCATCTGCAGGGTGATCGGCACCCACCTTGGCCTAGCACTGCTAGCTCACCTGGCTCCACCACCATCCTGCCCTACTCCTGCTCTCGTCAGGGCTCACTAGGGCTAGCAGTGCCTTCACTGCTGCCTACTGCCAGCGCCATGTTGCCAACACCTGCTATGTTGTGTGCATCCCCTAGCAGTCAGTGCACATCATAGCAAGCAGGTTGAAGTCCTGTTCAAACAATTTGCATGTTAGGCTTTTATTATATATGATAGAATAGGTAGCCTCTACCTATCATGTTCCTGAGAAGTGTGTTTTAAAACACTGTCATAGAAGCAAGGTACACACAATAATGATTCACAAACACAATCTCACCACACCTCAAATAGTTATCATACAAACATTATCAGTGACACATCAAGAAGAGAATCAACATGCTATTAAGATTTTGCCAGAGAAAAAGAAAACAGGTATGGGAGCTTGGCAACATTGTATTCCTAACATTGCTGCTCTAAGATATCGGACACTTGACTAATGCAATTGGGGAAATCTTGATTCAAACATTATGCAAAGTGTATCCTTTGGAGATATTTAGAAAACTATATGAGGCCAAATTCACTATAGCAACTTTGCCTCCATCTTTCTACTTATGCCCTTGATCACATCACTAAAAACCCACCTATCTGACATTTGATCATTTACTGCATTAGCAGTAAGAGTAATTTTATGTGGTATAGACTTTTCCGGCAGTCACTTGACAAAACAGAACTCCTACAACATGTCATGTAGGTGGAGTAGGTAGAAAGGCACATGGATGGAAGGAAATACTTATTCAGTCTGGCACTATTTGACGTAGGGCAAGATGACTTCCCTGAGTTATTATGTTATGAAAGATGAATAGTGAGGGGAAAAAAGACATATTTCTTGTGTTCTTCAGTGAGTCCTTGATTGGCATCCACTAATGCCTATTTATTTCCTCAAGTCTCTTAGATTAGTCATATATAACTCTTTTAAATACAAGGAGCAAAGATTAGATCTACTTTTGTCCCCACCATGTAGTAAGTTTATAGAGAATTCATATCAGCCCTTCTTAAACCCTAATGAAATAGTACTTAAATGTTACTACCAGATTAACTGCCTTAAGACATCGTCCACGTGTATGATTTCCACTGATTTTTTAAAAATCTCAGGCTTATGAGTAAATACTAATCCTGACATATTTGAATGATTATTTCAGATATTCTAGAGAGAAACATGCAATTGCATTGGTTTGACAATGCATATAATTACTCTCAGTTTCAGGTTTCCCCAGTTAGCACATTCTCTTTTGGATAGTAAACATATTATTATCATCATTATTATTATTCTCATCCAAGAATATGTTTATTGATTTGAGAGAGAGAGAGAGAGAGAGAGAGAGAGAGAGAGAGAGAGAAGGAGAAAAAGAGAGAAAGAGAGAGAGAGAGAAAAACACACACATTAATATGAGAGAAAAATATTGATCAGTTGCCTCCTGTACACACCCTGACCTGGTATAGAACCTGCAACCTTTTTGGTGAATGAGATGATGTCCTAACCAATGGAACCATACTTTAAAAAGTCATACTCTAGTCTGGCTGCTGTAGCTCAGTGGTTGAGCATCGGCCTATGAATCAGAGGTCATGGTTTGATTCCAGGTCAGGGCACATACTTGGGTTTGGGGCTTGATCCCCAGTAGGGGGTGTGCAGGAGGTGATCAATAATTATCTCTCATTACTGATGTTTTACCTCTCTCTCGCTCTCCTTTCCTACTGAAATCAATAAAAAAAAATTTTTTTAAGTCATACTCTATTTAATATAATGCTAATATAACTACTTGATAACTGCTGGAAACATGATAAACTTCTATTTTGAAAGTGGAAGAAATATATTATTCTTAGGACCAAGTTTCAGTACCTTAAAATGAGTTACATATGTTTAGTTTAAAAAACAAATTCCCAATCTAAGAATCACTAAGACTTCAAATGATTTTGAGTATTTGACTTATACAATTGATTGTTTTTGCAAAGCAGTATGAGTGCACTTCTGAGAAACTGTTTTATTTAATAATAGTGGTTCTTGAAATATAATCCCCAAACCAGCAGCATTAACATTAACTAGGAACTTCTTAGAAATGTAAATTTTTGGCCCCACCCCAGACCTATGAATCAGGAACTCTGGGTGTGGACTAGAAATCTGGTTTGGCAAGCCCTCCAGGTCATTCTAATGCACATTCAAATTTGAGAATCAATAGTATATAACAGAAACATTAGTAAATTTAGAATATTAAAAAAAATTTAAATGGTTATATCTTTAAAAATATGAGATTTTTAAAAAATATAATAAGTAGCTATAAAAATATGTAACTGTATAAAATAAAAATTAAGGGAATTTCCTAGATTAGAGTTTAATCCATAAATAATTGGATTAATAATTGTTCTGTAATTCCTATCCTTAAAAACACAGAAAAAAAACTACTCTTTAAGTTCCATTGGGAAGAAACCATTGCTAACCAGTTGACTAAAATTAAGAAAGTGTTTGGAAGCAATCTTCAATCATTAGTAATCACAAAACTTATGAAAATAAACTGGGAAAAATAACACTAGAGATAAATATTATTCAAATACATTCTCAGAGCAAGACATAAGGCAGTATGTTCTTTGAAGGCAATATAGTAGTATTGTAACCCACCCCTCTATTCTTAAAATATTGTTTCTGTTAAAAGTGTTTTTACAAAAGATGAATTGTTAACTAACATGTAACCCATAGATAAATAGCATATTTGTGAAAGTGTTCCAGAAACTAACTTCAGAGGGAGCTCACTCCAGCAACTGGACATCTCATCTCCAGAAGACTTGCTGAATAAAAACCTGACCTCAAGATAATCATCATGCCAACACCAGTTTGGCTCAGTGGATAGAGCGTTGGCCTGCGGACTGAAAGGTTCCAGGTTCAGTTCTGGTCAGGGGCATGTACCTTGGTTGTGGGCACATCCCCAGTAGGGGGTGAGCAGGAGGCAGCTGATCAATGTTTCTCTCTCACAGATGTTTCTAACTTTCTATCCCTCTCCCTTCCTCTCTCTAAAAAATCAATATAAAATATATATATTAAAAAAAAAGATAATCATCAGAATAGTGTGAACTTTCAATCCCTTTCCACCTTATATCTTTGTTCTGCTTCCCCTATCCCTCCTAATAAAAATCCCTGTCTGCACTGAGATATTAAGATGGTCTTTAAGCCCGGCTGGTGTGGCTCAGTGGTTGAGCATCAATCTATGAACCAGGAGGTTACCATTCGATTCCTGGTCAGGGCACACACCAGAGTTGTGGGTTCGATTCCCAGTAGAGGATACGTAGGAGGGAGATCAATGATTCTCTCTTATCAATGTTTCTGTTTCCCTTCTTCTCCCTTCCTCTCTGAAATCAATTGAAAGAAAAAAGAAAAAAAAAAGGATGGTCTTTAGGACAGGAATCCCCCAACTTCTCAGGCTGCGAGCACTTGAATAAACCATATTTCCTTACATCAGCACCTGTCTCTCAAGTATTGGCCCCCCAAAACTTGGCATGACACTAAAGTTTTGAGACCCAATGAAAGAGACTATCTCTAAAACCCTTCCTTAAGAGAACAGGAGGAATAATTATATGAAAAATTTAAAAATTGAGGAGGTATAACAAAAATTCCACTTCAATACTTAATCTAAAATTTGCCATTGCAAACACAATAAGGTATTCATGAGTTTTCTTGATATTTAAACATTACCAAAACATAATTTCAAACACAGTTAGTATCAAACTCCACAACACATTTACAATTTGGGGCAAAAAACATGCCCAGAATTATACACACAAAAACACTGAGCATAATTTATTGTACCTTAGGTTCTTTATGTTATTGGAACATTTACAAGCGGTTATGTAAATCAACAGAAAGAAATAAAATAACTTGAGTGGTAGGGAAAAATGAAAACTCAGTGCCAAGTAAATGCTACTGCCAAAATGACCTTTAATAGCTAATGCCCTTGCCTGCATTTTCCTCTCACTGTGGTAAAACCAACTAAAAGATGGCAATCAAAACAAATTCTGCAGTGTTTCCACCAAACTACTTTCTATTCAATGGCTCAAGCATGCTGTAAGAAGGAAAGCATTCATTGTTGATGTGTGGCCATAATTCTCTTAAATTACATTATAAGTTTTCATTCTGTGAAATCATTTTAATTTATTCTCAGTTATCTACAAAAATAGGGAACCAAGTTTTGAACAGCCAGAAAGATTAACTAAAGTGATGTACTTTCCCCAAATATACCATCTACAAGATGAACTTATGAACAACTGAAAGTCCCAAATGCAAACTGGAGGAACAAAGAACAAAAATATTAGGAATGAATCATGACATGGTAGGATGGGGTGAGAGTGAGGAGGAAGGAGAGGCAGGGAGTGATAATGAGAGAGAAAATGCAGGGTAAGTAGCTTTCCACATTATATCCTTTTGTTTTCTAGGTGAAAAGTTAGTGTGTTGTCTCTATCCCCTCAAGGCAATCTCACATCACCATTTATTGATGACTTGGTGGCTCAAAAGAAAAACTCAACTTAAAAGGAAAGCTGTGAAAGTATGTATAAAGTATGAATCACAAAGACTTTAGAATTCCTATCTGTTAGAAAAAATCATCAACAAAGCATCATTCTTTCCACATAAAACAGCAGGTAAGGAATTTGATATTGAAAAAAGAAACCCACACAAAGATAATATTCATTGCCATGTTGAAATTCATTTATATTACTGGGCTAGATGTGACCAATTATGTGGTATGTGAGAAGATGGGCCCCTTCCCAAGTTCAACTCTCCCTTCCACCCTGTGGGAATATAATAAAGGCCATCTGTACGAGTGCTGTGGGGCCCTGGGAGCCTGGCCAGCTCCCTTGCTCAAGAAATGGCCAAAAAGGAGGTAAATGCTGGTACTCACTGCCTCCCACAACCACATAAAAATTACAACTAAAATACAAAATAACCATGATTCAGAACCACTTGAAAGTTGGCTGAATGGAAGTCCTAAACTAGAGAAGTAAAGAAAAAAGCACATCAAAACTGTCAGGAGGGGCAGAGGCATGGAACAAGCTGGTACAATACCCACAAGTGCCGTTACTTTAATCGGGAGGGATATCTAAGCTGCAGAGCTTCCCTACCTTCTGTGAGAGCAAGGGGTCCCAGTCCCACACCAGCTTTCTAGAGCTGGAAAGAGAAGTCCCTGTAACTTCAGGTTGTAAAAACCAACAGAGATTATGGCTGAATGACACAGAAGCTGCTGGAGACACCGGTGTGCCTCCCAAAGAGCTGGTGCATGAATTTAGACTAGATCCCTCAGACTTCAGACTTGCTAAAATCTCTCAAACAGGCAGCAGCTAATGTCATTATGTCCCAAACCTATCAATAAAAGGCCCAACACCAGGCACTAGTACCAACCTCCCTTGCTTCAAAGTTGGGCCTCCCTAGACACTTCACAAGCCCAATACAAGTAGCAGCCATCTGCAGACCTCTCTGTAGCTGCTGTCGGGTGCCCTCAGGGCCAGTGCAGTCGGTGGACAGCTTCAGACCATACCAGGTTATAGCTTTACACATCCACAGGCAACACATTCAAGGGGAAGACTCAGAGAGCACCAAAGTCCCAATGAAGCAAGTCCTGCTCCGTGTGGGTGTCTCCTGCATAGCAGTTCTCCCACTGTAGTCGCAGCTGATCCTTACAGCCAATTGGCCTGGAGGTCAATTCCTCCCTATGATGCCAACAGCAATCAAGGCTTATCTACAAGATTGTGTACACAACCCACACAGGGGCGCACCTAGAGTGCCCAGCCCAGGTGGGCTCTATAGGATACTTACTATACAAGATCACTAAAGCAATATCAGGAGACATAGCAGCTCTACCGAATACATAGAAACAAATACAGGGATGCAGACAAAATGGTGAGACAAAGAAACATGTCACAAATGAAAGAAATGGAAGCAAGCAACTACTGGGTCAGAATTCAAAACCATGATTATAAGGTTACTCAAGGATCTTAGAGAGAGCTTCAAGGCACTCAGTGAGACTTTCAAGGATCTTAGTGAGAATGTCAAAGACATGAAAAAGGACCAGTCAGAAATTAAGCATACACTAACTAAAATCAAGAATAATTTACAGGGATTCAACAGTAGAGTAGAAGATTCTGAGAATCAAATCAACGATTTGGAATATGAGGAAACAAAAAGCACCCAATCAACAGCAAAAAGAAAAAAGAATCCAAAAATATAAAGAAAGTATAAAAAGTCTCTGGGACAAGTTCAAGCATACCAACATTTGCATTATAGAGGTACCAGGAGAAGGAAGAAAGCAAGATACTGAAAAATTATTTGAAGAAATGACAGAAAACTTCTCCTACCTGGTGAAAGAAATGAACTTACAAGTCCAGAAAGCACACAGATTCCCAAATAAGAGGAATCCAAAGAGGATCACAGCAAGACACATCATCCTTAAAATGGCAAGGGTTAAAGACAAAGTCTTAAAAGCAGCAAGAGAAAAGCGTTGGTTACCTACAAGGGAGCACCCATATGACTCTAAGCTGATTTCTCAACAGAAACTTTGTAGGCCAGAAGGGAGTGGCAAGAAACATTCAAAGTGATGAATAGCAAGGACCTACAACCCAGATTACTCTATCCAACAAAGCTCTCATTTAGAATTGAAGGTCAGATAAAGAGCTTCACAGACAAGAAAAAGCTAAAGGAATTCATCACCACCAAACCAGTATTACATGAAATGCTGATGGTTATTCTTGAGGAGCAGGAGGATGAAGAGGAGGAGGAGAAGGAAGATAAGAGGAAAAGATTAAAAAAATATGAACATTAAGATGGCAATAAATAAATACTATCAGCTATTAAATCCATAAATCAAAACAAATGAATAAGAAATCTTATGAACACAATATACTGGTGAATAACATAGAATCAGAGGCATGGAAACATGGAACCGACTGATGATTCTCAGAAAGGAAGTTAGCCAAAGATCTTACATGCATATATGCATTGCCTATGGACACAGACAATAGGGTGGTGAAGTCCTGGGGTGGCGTGGGCACCAGGTGGAGAGGGGCAATGGGGGGGAAATGAAGGGGACCTCTGTAATAATCTCAACAATGAAGATTAAAAAAAAATAATAATGAAATGGCCAAACAGAAACTATTCTAGTATATGAGAAGGGACTGTAAGCAGCTTGCGTTTTGATCTTATACAACTTGGGCACACATGAACACATCCATCCTGCATGCCCTGTTTGCTTTGTTTTCTGTACTCTATATTACCCTGTAACAAAAAAGCCTATGCTGTGGAGACTTTATCCGCAATTCCCCAACCCCACCCCTCCATGCCCACATAATACCTAATAAACCCATGTCTTTCATAGCCAGTTCTCCAGGTTATTTCTTTAACATTGGCAAGCAATACGCTAAGGTTTCCTTGGACCTCAGCTCTTTGCATAACACCAATGTAATAAGCAAGATATTACCAACCTCAGTGTGGTAGTCATAAGGGGTATTTAAATATATGAATTCTCTTTCTCCTTTCAGAAACACAGAATTGCATTCCCTACCCTACTAACTATAGGGTAGCTATGTAACTTGTATTAGCTGCTAATAAAAGATGGGCTGAAGTGATGGGTTTTGTGTATGAGCAGAAGCTTTATGTGTCAGTGTGTGCTTCGCCACTTTCCCTTTGTCATAATGACTGACAATATTTCAGAAAGTTATTCTGGATTCTGGACTGTGGATGATGATGACATAGATGACCAACAATGGACATATAGCATGAAGAGAAAATAATTTGTTGTTTTAAGCCACAAAATGTGTGTTTATTACGGCAGCATAATCTACCAGGTGTACCAGTTAATAATGTGAATTTTGTAATTAAAAAAACACCCATAATTTCAAGAGAAACATCAAAAGAGCTTTATGCAAAGTAATGTCCATCGCTAGCTACACATTTTCCCCATCGTTCAGGTAATTTGTGGTTACTGTCCCAATAGAACTTTCCTTGTTTTGAGGCAAACCATTCAGAAAGTGAGTGTGCCATCAAGCAGAACAAGTGGTAATCTGAAGAAGCAAGGTCTGGTGAATATAGCGGGTGAGTTAATACTTCCCAGGCAAGATCTTTTAACATGTCTTTAACTGGTTTTGAAGTGTGTGATGGTGCATTATCATGAAGCAAAATTACTTTGCCATGTTTTCTGGCCCATTCTGGTCGTTTCATGATCAAAACGTGGTTCAAATTGATTATTTGTGGTTGGTAATGATCTAGTATTAATGGTTTCACCTGGTTTTAGAAACTCATAGTACACCACACTTCCTGATCCCACCAAACGCAAAGCATTGTCTTCTTTCCAAAGCAATTTTGGCCTTGCAGTCTATGTTGATGGTTGACCTGGATCAAACCATGATTTTGGGATTCTCAAAATAAATCCACTTTTCATTGCCAGTCACAATTTGATACAAAAAAGACTTACTTTTGAAGCAACATTTTACTGATGACTTTTCGGTTTCCCATTTGTCTTTTATTCAGTTGATGTGACACCCAATTGTTTCCTTTAAAATCTTTCCCATTGCTTGTAAATGACTGGAAATTGTTTGCTGAGCAACATTTAATCTTTTGCAAGTTGTTTTTGAATATGACACACATCTTCATCCAATAATACTTGTAACTGTTGCTTTTCAAACTTTTTTGGTTGACTTGGACATTCTTGGTTTTTCACATCGAAATCATCACTTTTAAAGCATTTAAACCAGTGTTCACAAGTATCTTGAGATGGAGCATGTTCACCATAAGCTTCCCAAAGTATACGATAACTTTCAGCCATACTTTTCTTCAAAATAAAGTAATGAATTAAAACTTCTTGCAAATGCTTTTTTTGGCATGAAATTCAACATTTTTAAGTGTAAAAATATCTATGATACTAACACCTTCATAAAATTTGACATATGAAGTTTTGAAGCTTGCTGTCAATACAACAAAATAGTATACATATAAATCAACATATGTGTAACTCCATCTATTGAAAAAAATCCACATTATTAACTGGTACATCTGGTAGCCTTATTTTAATATAATCAGTCTTTTATTTTTCTATACCGTTGATATATTTCTCATTTAGTTAGAGAACTTAGCCTTTATTTAAACATTCTACTTCAGATTCTAAGTATCACTTCAAAAATAATAAAGACCCCAATCTGAAAAAAACTGAGAGTAAACTGTCAGTTATTTAAATTAGGAGACCAGGAGACTAAACATATCATAAAAACTACCACACTTTTACTTACACAAAGTAAAGACCATGGACAACTAAATGCACTCACAAAGTTGCCGTGTTTTTTTTTTTCTCTTTCAAACTTAGTGAACCACTAAAAGCCCCATGCACGAAGATTCATGCTAGAATGGGCTTTCCTTTCCCTGGACTACCTTTCTACTCCAGCCCAGACCCTTTCCACTCAGGCCCCAGAGCTGCCTCTTTCCACTCCGGCCCTGCCTTCCCACACGGCCTAGAGGCCCTGAGACACCGGGAGAGGGCAGAATGCCTCCAACTTGTTAAAGCCCGCCTTCGTCACTCAGCATCTGTGTATGAAAATTAATCATCATCTTTGTTGGGTTAATTTGCATATCACTCCTGACTGGCTGGTGGCATAGCCAATGTTTGTCTATTATTAGGTGAGATGTGCCAGATAATGCCATAACAGCTTTTCAATAGCTCATTTAATCTTTACATAGGAACCCAGAAGTTAAATAACTTAGACCAGGTCTCATAGGTAGCAAGTGAAGTATGAGTAAAACTCAAGAAGTCTAGTCTTTCAGAGTTAACCCTGTAAAGAAGATTTTATTTCTAATAGCTTATAATTTACACACACACACACACACACACACACACACACACACACAGCCACACATTCTTTCATTCATTCACTAAGTATCTAATGAGAACTTACTATGTTCAAGGCCATTTTCCGCTGAGGATTAACAGTGAGCAAGACACTGTTTGAGAGCATTTACAATAGAAGACAGGTAAAGAAAAAAAATAAATGTGTATTAGTCATTGTAGATATCAAATGGTATGAAAAAATTAAATCAGTGATCTATTGCTGTGTAATAAACCACCATAAAACTTAGAACTTTGGTTAAAATAACCACTTATTTTCTCACAGTACTATGGATTGGATTCAGCTGGACCGTTATTCTGCTCCACAAGGTATTGGCTAGGCTCATTCATGTATCCACAATCAGTTGGAAGGCTGCCTGGTCCTAAATGACCTTACATGTCTTGGGATGACTGTGAGCTTCTATTTCTCTCTTCACTCTTCACCCCCTTCATATAACATCTCATCCTCAAAGAGATTAGTCTGGGTTTATTCACAAGGTTGAGTAGTTCCTAGAGAGTGACAGCATAGCTCCATGGCCTCTTAAGTCCTTGCCTGAAAGTCCCACAATATCACTTTTACCACATTTCACCAATCAAAGCAAGTCACGAAGCAAGCTCAGATTCAAGAAATGAGAAAATAGATTCTATCTCATAATGAGAGAAACTGAAAAGAATCAGGGGCCTTTATTTTTATTTTTATTAATTTCAGAGAAAGAGAGCGAGAGAGCAGGAGGGAAGGAGAGAGAATCACTGATTGACTGCCTCCTGCATGCCCCACACTGGGGATCAAGCCCCCAACCTGGGCATGAGCGCTGATGGGAAACTGAACCTGACCTCCTGGTTCAGAGATCCACACTCAACCACTGAGCCACGCTGGATGGACTTTGTAACTGAAAATACAAACAGAGGTAGGTGAGCAGAGTGGAGTTACTTTAGAAAAACCATGGAAGATATTTGAGGTGCTGATAATGATCCAGCCATTTGAAGAAGGAAGAACATGAAAGGATGAAGGAACATGAGGCAGGAACAATTTCAGTTGGTTAACCCAAGTGCCTCATAAAGGTTGGCTCAAGTGCTTACATTAAAGGGTTTATACCTAACACTTTTTAGTTTAGTCATTGTTTCTACAGAATTACAACATATTTTAGAGAACTGAATGTTACAAAATCGATTTTGCAATCGTTATTCTCTAAAAAATTCTTATCCAAATATTTTGGATAAATATTCTCCATTCTAACACTCCAAAATAAATTTTTAAGAAAAGAGTCATACACAGACACAAAAATACTGTTTCTAGACAACAGGATGTACACTACACTATGAACTTCATGTTTAGATAATGTAACCATTAGTCTAAATCATGTTCCTAGCATTGTCATTATGGGCTTATAGTCATACTAGAGGGTCCGGTGCACAAAATTTAAGCATGAGGGAGGAGAGGGAGGTCTCCTCAGCCCAGCCTGAACCCTCTCCCAATCGGACCCCTCAGGGGATGTATGACTACAGGGCCTCTCACAATCCCGGACGGCTGACTCCTAACTACTCATCTGCCTGCCTGCCTGGTTGTCCCCAACTGCCCCCACTGCCAGCCTGGTTGCCCCCAACTGCCCCCCCCCAAACCCACAGGCCAGGTCACCCTTAACTGCACCCCTCTGCCAGCCTGGTTGCCTCTAACTGCCCCCACCGCCGGCCTGGTCGCCCCTAACTGCCCCCCTCTGCCAGCCTGGTCACCCCCAATTGCCCCACCTGCAGGCCTGGTCGCTCCACACAGCCTCTGTTCAGTTGTTTGATCATCCCTCACTAACCTTCCTGCCGGCCTGGTTGCCCCACGCAACCTGCTGTTTGGTTGTTACTGTTACTGTGATGGCCTCCTAGGCAATTTGCATATTCCTCCATTATTCATTTAGATCCTTATACTTTAAAACTGTTTCTAGAATGGAATAGACGTTCAATACACATCTACTGAAATCTACATTGTAATTCCCTGTTAAGATACTTTGTCTTTTGTCTTCTGGAATTGGAGGCTATATAATTAAATCTGCTAGCCACTTCTTAGAAATAAAACTACAAACTTTTCTTCTGAAAAGTTGAAACCAAATAAATATTTTTTAAAGCAGGATATACTTTACACTTGAAAAACATCTACAGACTAAAGAGTGAGCAGCAAATCTTATTTTGCCCAGATTTATAAAAGATTACACAAATGAATTAGAAGGGGCCAAAGCTAGCCCCATCTAAATCTCACTATACTATAAATTATGTTGACTTATCACCTACCCAAGATTAACTGTTTTTCTAAAAGTGCAGATACTATAAATGTAGTAACTAAAACTCTTAGAAAAAAAAAACAAGCATAAATATTCATGACCTTAGATTAAGTAATAATTATTTAAATATGACAGCAACAATGACAGGCAACTAAAGAAAAAAAAACCAGATAAATTGGACTTCATCAAAATTTAAAACTCTTGGCCCTCGTTGGTTTAACTCAGTGTGTAGAGCATTAGCCTGCAGATTGAAGGGTCTAGGGTTCAATTCTTGTCAAGGGCACATGCCCAGGTTGCGGGCTTGATCCCCAGTAGGGGTGTGCAGGAGGCAGCCAATCAATGATTCTATTTCTCTCTCCCTCCCTCTTCCTTCCTCTCTGAAATCAATAAAAAAATATACATATATTAAAAAAATTAAAACTTTTATACTTCAAAAGATACCATCAAGAAACTGAAAAGATAGCCAGGTGGAGGGGAGCTATGGAGGGGAAAAAAGAGAAACAAATGTAATAATCTAAATAATAAAGATTTAATTTAAAAAAGAGAAACTGAAAAGATAATTCAAATGGGAGAAAATATTTCCAAATCATACATATGTTAAAGGTCTAGTATTCAGAATATATAAAAAATTATAACTCAAAAATAAAAAGAAAATGAACCCTATTAAAATGCAGATTTTAATAGATAGTTCTCCAAAGAAGATATACACAAAAAGATGATTAATGACCTTGTGTCATTAGGAAATGCAAATCAAAGCTACAATGAGATACCACTTCATACCCACCAGTATGGCTATAATAAAAAGACTGATGTTAACCAGTATTGATGAGGATGTACAGAAATTAGAACTCTTATACACTGTTGATGGGGATATAAAATGGGACAGCTACTTTGGAAGCTTTCCAGCTCCTTTAAAGGTTAAACAGCAAGGAGAAACCAAGATGGTGATATAGGTAAACACCTGAACTTGCTGCCTTGAGCAACCACTTCAAAACTACAATTAAAAGACAAAACGGACATCATCCAGAACCACAGGAAAGCTGACTGAGTGGAAAAGCTACAACTAGAAGGAAAAAGAAAAGCACACTGAGACTCAGAGGAGATGCGGGAATAAAGTGCAGAGGTATGGAGGCGTGCACACAGAAAGGGTTGGCAACCGAATACATGGCTGTCTTTTTCAATTGGGAGGGAGACAGAAGCTCCTTACTGCTCTGAACTCCAGTTCCGGGCGAGACTCTGGGGACCCAGACTCATATGGGGAGAAACTGGACTGTCTGGCTTTGGCGGAACTCAAGGGCTGCTTTCTCTCAGAGGTGCTTGCAGGGATTACTCAGTGAATAGACCATTGGCCTAAGAACTGAAAGGTCTCAGGTTCAATTCTTGGTTGCAGGTTCCCCAGCCCTGGCCGGGATGCATGCAAGAGGCAACCAATCAATGTGTCTCTTTCTCACACAGATGTTTCACGCTGTCTCTCCTTTCCACTCTCTCTAAAAATCAACAGAAAAATATCCTCAGGTGAGAATTAATAAAGAGAGAGAGGGGGGGGGAGTAGGGGGGAGAATAGTCAAGGGGATATTTCCTTTTAAACTATTTTAACATGGTTTACAAATTTTTTAAATGTCTGACCTAAAAACTGGCCCAGCTTTTTTCACTTAGCAGATTCATGGCACAAGTGTAACTAAATAGTTGAAGCAATCATGTAATAAGAAATCTTAAAGAAATGTGTTCTATTTGCACACTTTTTTACATTGTTGTTAGGAGCAAATGGCTACAATAATTTGGGTAAGCAATTTGGCAACATGTAGTGAGACCTTTGCAAATATCCATACCCTTTAATTCAAGAGTTCTATTTCTGGGAATCTATTCTAAAGAAATAATCTGAAACATTCACAGTAATCTTCTTCAAAGCATTATTATTTACCATAGTGAAAAATGGGAAACAATCAAATAGGCCCACAAACAGGGAAATGATTAAAATTTATGGTATATCCCTAAGATACAGAATATTATAGTTAATTCAAAATATTTACCAAGAATGCATTTTTACTTTTTGTAATGTGGATTTATGTCTTATTTTAAAATAATATGTATTCATTGTTAAAGAAAATTTAAGAAATTGGAAATAAAAAATTGAAATCTCTCATTCTCTTATACAGATTGGGGCAAAAGTAGGCTTCCAGTGTTCATATGGAAAATAACACAATAATTAATAAATAATAGTATAAGAATAAACTCTGTGTTTCATGTACTCATGAG
The DNA here is from genome assembly GCA_011751065.1 of Lasiurus cinereus. Classification (NCBI taxonomy): domain Eukaryota; kingdom Metazoa; phylum Chordata; class Mammalia; order Chiroptera; family Vespertilionidae; genus Lasiurus; species Lasiurus cinereus. Next base: position 659,459 of record JAAGEH010000032.1, on the reverse strand, counting down.
CCTACTCAACTCCAAAAGTTAACTATTATGTTTTTTTTTTGGAAAATATATTTTTATAGCTTTCAGAGAGGAAGGGAGAGGGAGAGATAGAAACATCAATGATGAGAGAGAATAATTGATCAGCTGCCTCCTACACGCTCCCTACTGGGGGTCAAGCCTGGAACTCAGGCATGTGCACTTGAGTGGAATCGAACCTGGGACCCTTCAGTCTGCAGAACAATGCTCTACCCACTGAGCCAAACTGGCTAGAGCACTATTACGTTTTTATGTGTGTATAATTCCTATAAATTTTCTAGACATATACAAACTTATTTAACAAACATTTATATATTGGTAATCCTTTGGTTTTGTTTTTAACACATGTGGGGAACTAAGCTTGCCGTTCTTCAACTTGCTTCTGAAACTTATTTTAGCTTTTATTCTATATCAGCACATATACCTGGAGTGGCCAGATTATTACTATCTCTGAATGCATAATAACCTGGCCATTCAGTGTATATCCTATATAATGAAAGGCTAATATGCAAATTGTCTCCTTGACCAGGAGTTGGACCAGCAGGCAGGCCAGCCAACCACCCATGTCCCCTCCCCCTGGCCAGATCCCACCCATGCACGAATTCATGCACAGGGACTGAATGTACACACACACACACACACACACACACACACACACACAACACATACATACACATACTGAGTGACCAGATTATTATGCATTCAGAGATAATAATTTGGCCACTCAGTATATATCGACTTTATTTTAAATGGATGTTTCAATATATATCAAACTTGTCCCGGATTGATATTTAGGTTGATTAGTTTTCTTCTTACAAACAATGCTATAACTAACATAACTGGATATATAACTTAATGTACTATTGTAAATATATCAGTTCCTACAAGTAGAATTTCAACATTTTAGGCATTCAAAATTATTGCCAAATCATCCACCACCTACCTCTCCAAACCACTCAAAATACTGGATACTAGCAACTTTTAAATCTCTGCCAATATGGAACATAAATGTTTTAATTTGCATGCTTGTAAATATGAATAAAGTTAAACTACTTTTCTATTGCCTGGCTCATCTTTTTTCTTACAGGCGTATAAGAGTCTTTTGTACAGTCAGGAAATTAGCCTTTTATTATGTATGTTGTAAAAAAATTTTTCTATTTGTTGTTGTCTTTTAACAGTGATTGTAGTATTTTTTACAGTCTAGGAAATTTCTCTATTATTTCCATAGGGGATCTTGGATTTTTTTTTTAATATATTTTTATTGATTTGGGAGAGGGAGAAAGAGAGAGAAACATCAATGATGAGAAAGAATCACTGATCAGCTGCATCCTGCATGCCCCACATGGGGGATTGAGCCCACAACCCACGCATGTCCTCTGACTGGGAATCAAACCATGACTTCCTGGTTCCCGGCTGGGCAGAGATCTTGGATTTTATGTATATTTCAAAAGTCCTTCCCATTTTAAATATGACAGTGATTATTGCTGAATGGTAGAATTATATATGATTTTCTCTTCTGTAATTTACAATTCTCCTACAATTTCTTGCATTACTTTTTAAATATATATATATATGTTATTGATTTTTTACAGAGAAGAAGGCAGAGGGATAGTGAGCTAGAAACATCGATGAGAGAGAAACATCGATCAGCTGCCTCCCACACTCCTACTGGGGATGTGCTGGCAACCAAGGCACGTGCCCCTGACCGGAATCAAACCTGGGACCTTTCAGTCCGTAGGCCAATGCTCTATCCACTGAGCCAAACTGGTTTCAGCTCTTGCATTACTTTTACACACAATAACTTTATAATTGGCAATCATGCATTACTTTTTTAATTAGAAGAAAATTAAATTAAATTATATTTAAAAATTTTCTTAAATTTTTTATAGTATTAGACCTATTTTGAGTAACACTAAGGCAGAGTTTTGCATTTTCTTTTAACTCTATTGACATGAATGACATGATAGAAAAAAATTTTATACTGACAAATAAGGGTCTATTGAAAGCAAGAATTATTGTTTCATTTGGGAAGTTCATTTGAGTAGTAATCGCTTACACTTATTACGTACTTATTATGTGCCAAGCTTACATACATTAACTTATTTACTCTTCACAACATCTTTATAAGATTAGGCACTGTTATTATCTTTTTTTTTTACATGCTAGGAAACTAAGGCACAAAGAGGGTAACTTGCTCAAACTATGAAAGGTTCTAAGTAGCAGAGTCATTATTGGAATTCAAAGAATTCCAGAATCCTCATTCTAAACTTCTAAATGAAAATGCTATTTAAAAGATAAATGGAAAAAGTGGGAAGCTACTTCTCATAACCCAGAAAGTGTTAAAGAATGAGATAAAGGGCCTTAGATTTATCCAAGAAATAAAGGGAAAAGCCTATGGAAAATACTATAGGCATTTATTATTATTATTATTTACTATGATTATTATTATTATGAGTTTTTTTTTTGTGTGTGTGTTTTTACAAATCTCTAGCTTTAGAGATTTGAAAAAAAACTTTATTTCCTCCTTTCTTACTCAGGTAGCATCTCTAATCTGAATCTGAATTAAGGTTTCCCAAATATAATGTCTGTGCACTGCTACAAGACAGCAGTGTTCTAAAGAGTTGGGTAATAACATTACATATTTGTCATGTAAACTGTTGCCAACATAAATTTTTTTTTTTTTACTTTTTTTATTGATTTTTAGAAAGAGAGGAAGGGAGAGGGAAAAACATCGATTGGCTGCCTTCCGTATGTACCCCAACCAGGGACAAACCCACAACTGTTGCCTTGACCAGGAATTGAACCCTGGTGACCTTTTGGTGCAAGGGACAATGTTCAACCAACTAAGCCATACTGGCCAGGGCCAGCATAAAATTCTCTTAAGAGCAAAAGCTAAAAGTAGTGGTAGGTGCTTATGATTTCCCTGGTTATTTTGCTCTTTTCCTATTTGCCACAATTTGCTAGAACAAGCATGTCAAACTCAAAGGCTAACATGGGCCAAATAAACAAGGTATACGTTTATGTGGGCTGCAAAAAAACAAAAGCTTCAATTTTCTAGAAACGTAGGTTTATTTCGATAGAAACATGCACACAAAGGGCTGAAATAAATGTTAACATAAAATAATAGAACATTTTAATAAAAATTAATAATTTTTTCTTGAACATTAACTTACCAGACACTGAGTAACTGCACAAATTAATAAGCATAATGCAAATAAACCTATTTTTCTTGTTCTCCAAAATCAAAATATTTCTAGTTGTGCACACTAAACAAGTCAGTTCAAGACTAATGACGTGGCAATCGGCTGCTAAAATATTCGCTGTTAGTATTAGTGGAGAGAAATGGTGTGCCTATGTGAAAGGCGAGTAAGGGAAATGAATGCAACACGATTACAGTAACCAGTCATTAGCGAACATTGTAGTTCGTTATTAATAATTCTGCATAACAGAGTATTGTAAAAATTAAGTTATAAAATTTTTACTAAAATGTTTCTTACATACTGTTATATTGGCTGGGCCACAAAAATATTCATAACTCAAAAGTGAGTTTTACATGCTTGTGCTAGAATCTTTCAAAATGTGCACATTTTCTTCCATAACGCCAGGAAATGTGTCAACTACATCACCTTCAACATTTTGAAGTTGAAAGTCAAACAAAAGATAAACAAATATGACACTTTCTAATTCTCCTTGGCTTACAGAATAGGATGTAAAGATTTTGACATTTCATTTTCATCATGACTATAATGTGTCAATTTCAGACTAGATGATGAACTCTTTAGAACGAGCCTTTCTGATTCTAGCTCTACCAAGAATTAGTGATAATTATGTGTTTCCTTTTGCCTTTGTCAATGTTACTGCCTCAAAGGCCCCTTCAAGTGCCTAAGAGACAAAAATATGTTCCACTTGCTTTGCTTTTAAAAACATGACTAAAAAGCATATACTTGACCATGAAAAGGTAGGTATAAATATAAAGAAAAGGTATATAAAGAAATTTCTGTAAATCAACCTTCTTCTTTGTTAGTACTTGTATTTTCTGAGTGTAAATGGCAAAATATTTTAGTAGAATCTCTGAGAAACCACTTTTAAGTTGGCAACAATTTTTAGGAAATAAAAGAATTTAACTACAGATGAATGACCATAGATTGCCAGCAGGAAGAGCCACAAGCCTGAAATTTTAGAGCTCTCTACAAACTAATTTTGATGTTATGACTGCTTTTTATGGATTTGCTGTATAAAATTAGCCTCAATTTTCTAATTTTCTGAACTGCAAAATGCGAATTAAAATAATTGCTCACTAAATAACTGCTACAAAAATTATTATATTCCAATTAGAAACTACGACATCTATAAACTGATTGAAAAAAATGATTATTTTACAAAAAAACCTGCTTATGTTAATTTACAAACATATTATGTTTGAAAAAACAAATGTGAGTAATGAATGATTAATGAATCTTGACAGTATATGCTGATGATTTTCAAATAAGGGATGTGACCTACAAGAAAATGATAGAGTAAATGGAGATTAGAAAGTTAGATATAGGTTACAAAAAGGGCTGAACTGGCCCTTTGTTACATGGGCTTTTTAATCTCTCATTCTTGCTCAGCCTATCAGAGCCACTTATTTTCCAGAGATGAAAACAAAAATCTTAGTTGAGCAATTGGTTGCTATGGCACCTTTAAGAGCTTTATTTTTAAAGGAAGGAAAAATGGGGAGCTATGAGATTCGAGGAAGATCACAAGGGGGTACAAAAAATAGTTTCTAGAGATTTGGAATAACAAAATAAAGCTTGTACTTACAACTTGAGACTCACGAGCTTTAGGAAACATCTTGGCAACATTGAGCCCATCAATGACGACATCAAAAGGATGACAATGTTCCAAAAAGTTCTGAAATCTCTTAAGTTCCTAAAAGAGAAAAATCAGACAGAACATTAATAAAGATATAGGGCTTTTTTAATAAACATACTGCTATGACTTTTATTAGTTTTGGGAATTCAAAATATTTATCTCTTAAAAAATACATAAAAACACAAAGATACTTTCAAAATGAAATCTGAAAAAGCCAACATAACAGTTGCAACTGCATATTCTTATCTGACACACCTTATAATCTCATAGTGCTTCACATTTCACAAAGTATTTTTCCATGCTACTTCACTTTATCTGTAAGCAGCTATCTATCTAGTCTGCTAAACTGACACACATAATAGTCATGATGAGAATAAAATGTGAAATCTCTATGTCCTGTTCTGTAAACTAAGAAGTAAATTTAAGATATGCCAGTCTACCAGTGCAACTGTGTTGAAAGAACAAAGCTCAATAATTTGTAGCTCCTCTTTTGTCATCAAGAGGCTTTTGCTTACTTATGGCTGATATTGTTTTCTAAGTACCTTTAAGATAAATTGGGCAAGATCTGATGTTAGGTAGGTTAGGTGTATTAAATGCATATTTTACTTATAATATTTTAATTTATGATGGGTTTATCTGGACGTAACCTCATTGTAAGTTAAGCATCTATAGAAATTATAAAAACATTCTAGAACTAAAAAGCACAAATATGAAATAAAATAATCACATGCTGGATTTAGCTGACTGGAGATGGCAGAAGTAAAAGTCAGTGAACACAAATCACAGAGCAATAGAACAATTTAATATGAAGGGGGGAAAAAAGGTGGAAAGTAAAAGATGAATTGAGCCTCGGTAACCCATGAAACAATATGAAACAAATTAACTTATGTAATTAGGCTCCTGAAAGAGAGGATAGAAAGGAGAAGGTAGGAAAAAAGTGTATGAATAATGGTTAAAGGAGGAAACAACAAAAATCTGTGTATAAATCTGTCCCAGATTTTTGTTTTTCCTAAATTTGATGAAAAACATAAGCTATGCAACCCAAGAAGCAGAGCAAATTAAAAGCATAATAAATATAAAGAAATCTATAACTAGACACATCTATAACTTTGAATTTGATCTTTTCTTGGGTTAGCAATATGTAGTATAATACTCTCTCGTGATGCTGGGCAGTGACAGTGAGCCATAGCTGAAAAGCAATGATAAAGAGAAAATCTTCAAATCATCCAGGAAAGATACAGCTATATATATAAAACCCTAATATGCAAATTGACCAAAAGCCAGAACAATCGGTCGCTATGACATGCACTGAGCACCAGGGGGTGCATGTGTAACATGGCAGGCATTGGCAGTAGGTGGCAGTGCGGAACATGGGCATTGGCTGTGACAAGATGGAGGAGCAGGTAAGCAGGGGCACCAGACCAAGGCAAGGCACCAGTCGCTGTCATTAGAGTGAACCTTTGATGGTTATTGAAAATTCTTTGCTCCTCCGCCACGGTCCCACCCAGCACTCGCACCTGCTACCAGTGCCAGAGCAACCACTCACACCCACTGTTGGCGCCTGGTGTCAGCCCCGATTGTCCCTCAGGGCTCCTCCACTTCCCTCTGTCCCTGATGGGTGATCGGGGCCAGCAGCCACCTCTTGCAACCGCTGCCGGTGACAGCCCCATTTGCAGCTACTGCCAGTGCCAGAGTCGCCACTCGCATCCACTGCTGGCACACCCACAGCCAATGCTGGAGCCACCACTTGCATCCACTTCTGGCACTGGTCCTAATCGTTTAGCGCCAGCAGTAGGTGCAAGTGGGGCCGACACATGAGAGCAGTGGCGGTGGGAATGAGACTGCCATATATAGAGGACTGGGGAATGTGGCGGGAAGCAGCACAGAGGATGGGCCAAGACCTGCCCACAGTTCCTTTCAAGGTGCATGAATTCATGCACTGGGCCCCTAGTTACATATAAGATAACGATACAAATGACAGTTGAATTCTCATCAGACAATGGGGCCAGAAGACAATGAGAGCATGTTTTAAAGTGATGACAGAACACAAACAAAAACCCTGTCAAACTAGACTTATATCTGGCAAAAAAATTTTCAAGCGCTGAAGCAAAAAAGTAAAGTGAAACTAAGAGAATTCATCACCAGCAACCCTGAGTCATAAGAAATGCTAATGCAATTCCTTCAGGATGAAGGAAATAATATCAGATGGAAATTGGATGTAGAAGAAGAGATGTAAAACACCAGATGAAGCCCATATAATTTTGTTAACAAGTGTCATCCCAATAAACTCAATAAAAAGGGGGGGAGAGAAAAACATTAGAAATGGTAAACATATGAGTAATTATAAAAAAGAATATGTTTCTTCTTTTAATTTCTTTAAAACACCTGACCTGTAAATAAAAATATTATGACACTGTACTATCAGGCTTAAAACATACACAAATATGGTATGTATGACAATAATAAAGACCACGAAGTGGTAAATAAAATTCTATTGCTATTAAGATTCCTACTTTTACATGAAATGGTAAAATCTAAACTCTAAGTGGACTGGATTAAGTTAAAGATTCATATTGTAATCCCAAATCATACATGAAAAAGCAATAGAGAAAAAGTATAGGTAAAAATCCAGCAGAATTAAATAAAATACTAAAAAATTTCTGATTATCTACCCTTTACCCCCCCACACACACATACACACACACACACACACACACACACACACACACACACACAAAAACCCACATGAAAGGAGAAATAGAGTGAGCAAAAACAAAAATAGAAAACAGAACAAATATTTAAATTCAATACTATCAAAAGTGCTTTCTGTAATAGATGTACTTTTAAATATAAAGATAAACTGAAATCAAAAGGCAGGGAAAAATATATATTAGTAAGCTTAAGAAAGTTGGAGTAGTAATAAAGAAAACAGGCTTCATGTAAAGGAGTATTACAAAAAGTAAAAACAGACACTGCATAATGACAAGATCAATATTCTAGGAAGTATATTCATATATAAGAAATAACTTTGAAATACATGAAGGAAAACTTGACAGAACTAAAAAGAGAAACAAATAAGTTTACAATTATAGATGGAGGTTGCAATACTCTTCTCTCCATAATCATACAACAAATAGATAAAAATCAGCAAGGATAGAGACAACACAAGCTAAACTAATAACTACTTGATCGATATCTGAAGGATTTGAGACCCAACAATGGCAGAATATTTGTTCTTTTCAAGTACACATGGGACCCTAAGACATTCATAAGCTCTAGACCATAAAACACATCTCAAATACTTCAAAATATTACAATCTGGAAGAGTATGTTTGCTAATCACATTCATAATTAAACCCGAAACCAATAACAGAAAATATCTGTAAACGTCCCAACTATTTCTAAATTACACTTCTAAATAACCTCTAGTCAATAAAAATTACAGTCAATTAGAAAATATTTTAACTAAGTGATAATAAAAGATTACATATCAAAATTTGTAGTATATAATAAAGCAATATTTAGAGAAAATTGTACAGCTTTAAATGTTTATACGAAAAGAAGGTCTAAAATTATTAATCTAAGTTTTCCCCTTAAGCTAGAAAAGAAGAGCAAATTAAATTAAAAATAAGTAGAATAACATAGTGCAGAATCAAAGAAATAGAAAACAGATAAAAAGCCAAGATGGAGGCATAGGTGAACACCTAAACTGCTGTCTTGCACAACAATTTCAAAACTACAACTAAAAGAAAGAACAGACATCATCCAGAACCACAAGAAAGCTGGCTGAGTTGGAAATTCTACAACTAGAAGGAAAGAAAGGGGCTCATGGACACTCAGAGGAGCTGCAAAAACCTGAGGTACGAAGACATGTGCGTGGAGAGGACGGGCAGCGCAGTGCCTGGCTGGTGTCCTCTTGCGGGAGGGAGACAGAAACTCCCAACTGCACTGAACCCCAGTTCCGACTGCACTGAACCCCAGTTCTAGGCGAGACTCATATGGGGAGAGATTGGACTGTTGGAAAAAGTGAGGAGTGCACAGAAACTCAGGGGAGCTGCAAAAGGCAGAGGTCTAGAGGAGCACACGCCAGTGCACGCAGAAAGGACTAACTGCTGATTGTGCCACTGGCTTTCTTTAGCAAGAGGAAGAGGGAACCTCCTGACTGCGCTGAACTCCACTTCCTACTTTACTAAACCCCAGTTTCGGATCAGACCTTGAGGACCCAAACTCATATGGGTCCCCAGAGTGCATGGAAACTCAGGGGAGCCACAAAAGGCAGAGGTCTGGAGGCACGAGAGTGCGAGTGTGCACAGAGGGCTGCAGCGATTAACGAGGAACACTGAGACCCAGGGACCTCATAGGGCAAAGCTAACGGAAAGCCAAGGCTGTCTGCTCAGCCTTGAGACTGCGTTCCATCCAAGCTGAGCACAATTTTGCAAGTCTTGTCTCATAAGGCTGACTCCAGCACAGAAGTTCTCCCAGCATAGACACAGCTAATCCTCACAACCAATTGGATTGGAGGTCAATACCCCCCGGTGATACCAACAACAATCAAGACTTAACTACAACAAGGCTGTACACACAGTCCACAAAGGGGTGCACCAAGAGAGCCCACTTCAAGTAACTGGGGAGGAGGAGCTACTGAGCCATATAGGACACCTAGCATATAAAGCTACTCTACCAACTCAGGGAAGCAGCGAAAATGCAGAGATAAAGGAACAGATCACAAACAAAAGAAATGGAGGGGGAAAAAATGACTGGATATTGAGTTCAAAACCACGATTATAAGGTTTTACAAGAATTTCCTAGAAAAGATGAATAAATTTAGCAAGACCCAAGAGGAGGTGAAAAAGGACCAACTAGAAAAAGGACTCTGGGGTTTGGTGAACGTGGCTCAGTGGCTGAACCAGGAAGTCACTGTACATGCCCAGATTTCGGGCTCAATCCCCAGTAGGGGGCATGCAGGAGGCAGCTGATCAATGATTCCCTCTCATCATTAATGTTTCTATCCTTCCCTCCCTCTCTCTGAAATCAATAAAAACATATTTAAAAGAAAGAAAAAAAGGGAGGAAGGAAGGAAGGAAGGAAGGAAGGAAGGAAGGAAGGAAGGAAGGAAGGAAGGAAAAGTATTCTCAGGTAAGGATTAAAAAAACAAAACAAAAACTTACTGAATCCTAGTTGGTTTGTCTTAGTGGATTAAGTGTCAACCCATGGACTAAAGGGTCAGAGGTTAGATTATGGTCAAGGGCACATAACTCAGTTGCAAACTCAATCCCTGGAGGCGATCACATCGAAGTTTCTCTCTCTCTGCATCTTCCCCCATCCTACCACTCTCTCTAAATATCAATGGAAAAATAGCCTCAGGTAAGGATTAACAACAACAAAAAAGTCACCGAATTGTATATTGGCAAATTTTAGTATTTATAAATTATCCTATATAATAAAAGGGTAATATGCAAATTGACCGAATGGCGAAACGACGACTGGATGCTGTGACGTGCAATGACCACCAAGGGATAGATGCTCAACATAGGAGCTGCCCCCTGGTGGTCAATGAACTCCCACAGGGGGAGTGCCACTCAGCCAGAAGCCGGGCTCACAGCTAGCGAGTGCAGTGGCAGTGGTGAGAGTTTTTCCCACCTTCCACAGCAGCACTAAGGATGTCCGACTGACAAAGCCATAAGTTGGACATACCCTGAGGGCTCCTAGACTGCACAAAGGGTGCAGGCCAGGCTGAGGGACCCCCAGCCCCTCAGTGCACGAATGCCGTGCACAGGGCTCTAGTACTTTAATAAAACTGATCAAAAAGCAAAAGAAAGGAAATCCTAATACTATACATAATATACTTTATCTTTAAAATAACCATTGATCCATGTGCATGCTTTCATTTCTCATTTGACTTTTCTATCCTCTTCAGCTCCAGTTGTCTGGACCAACCTCTTTCCTTTCTATTCACCTTGTTTTAAAATTTTTCTACCCAAAATGTATTTCCTACAAATGTTCAGAAAGTTCCATTATATCAAATTAAATATTGGTTAGAACAAGGATACTATTTTTTATAAATGAAAATAAAGCTATCATATATGATAATAAAGTTTACATATAATTTGATTGTTTTTGTTTTACGCTGAATGAATCAAGGAAAACAAAACAAGTGCATTAACTTTGGAAAATTCAGGTTTCACTAATAATGAACATGAACATGAAGATTTCCCACTACAGTTCCAATTTGTCATTTTAGTGCTGTTCTTAGTACTACATTATATTCACCTCAGGAGTAATGACAAACTAAGATATCACAGTATTACTAGCAAAATGGACATCTGTAAAAATCAAGAGTTAAACTAGATAACTCATAAAATCCCCCTTCCAGTTCTGATATTCTATGTTAACAAGACTTGGAGATCCCTTAAAATCACAGAATGGAAAAGGGTATACTTAAGATGGTTTGTTTGAAAGTGAGTGGCAGGGGGCTCACAGAATGTGTAATAAAATAAAATTAAAAATCAAATTCAAAGATTGTTCTCTTGATCCAAGTCTTCCAATAGACAGAAAAATCCAAGATGTCAAGCTGGGCTATTTTTCCCATTACTAAAGCTTTGCTCACTAAAGTATATTTCTAGTCTGGGACTCTGTAATACTTCCTTCCAGTGAGCCTCTAAAATGCTCACTTTTCTAACTACCCAAATTTACATATGCTATTGCAGTCAAAAGCCTCTCTGAGTGGATCATGCTAAAAAGGCACAACAAAGAGTTGACCTAGTGAGATAGCAAATTAACTATGGCATAGGGCATTTCCAATTTGCAAGCTTAGTTATTTTAATGGAGGGTAAATTTAAACGAAGAACAAATTATTTCTTTGTAGAGCTACTGCTAAGCTTGTGCTTGATTAAAGACTGGTTAATGATCTAGCATATAAAAATCCACAAATCCACACCATTCAATTATTTGAAGTATATTAATTCAATTCACAGGTTTTACAACATCACAATTGATTTTTAGAACATTCTTAAAGGTTCATCCAGAAGACAAGGACTATTATCTTAAAAGTGTAAGGGGAAAATACTAAAATTTATATAGTTAAACTATCATTCAAGTAAACATTTTCAGACAAAGAATAAAACAGTTTACTATTCTTATCCTGTCACTGAAAGAATGATATTCTGGAAGATGCCCAAAAGAAAGTATAGGATTCAATGAGAATGTGAGGGCTGGAATTATAAAGATGTGTGTGTCACTGGCATGCAGGTGGTAGAGAAAACCAGAGGAGTGAATGAAAATGGACAAGAAGAGGGGTAGAGTAGGAGAGGAGGAAAGAAGCCCTGGGAAACACCAGGAACTTAGGGGATAGGCAGAGGACATTTTTTATTACTGTCTTCTTACTATAAAAGGTTAAAACTCAGTTTTATCTAGTAAGAAAGAGCAATGAGCTGTAAGGACAGAACAGCAAGAGATGCAAAGGGATCTGGAAAAATATATATAAATTTAAGAAAAACAAAATCCAACAGCAAAATTAAATCTTCAGAATATACTAGAACATGGATTATTGTGAAAGGCAGCACAAACTTTGACATATTCTATTAGAATGAAGAGAAGAACAAAAAGAGAATATTTAAGAGAAAAAATGTTAATAGGTAAAAAGGCCAAAGAATAGAGCTCCAACTGAAATCTCATAAGGATATTTCTAATAAATAAATCAAAACAAAAAGATGAGAACTAATCATTAAAAATACCTAAAAACTTTCATAGGATAAAAAAAGCTATAGATTCAGGTAAACTTAATGAAAAAAAAAATCCTACCTAACCAGTTTGGCTCAGTTGGATAGAGCGTCAGCCTGCATACTCAAGGGTCCCAGGTTCGATTCCAGTCAGAGGCATGTGCCTTAGTTACGGGTACATCCCCAGTAGGAGGTGTGCAGGAGGCAGTTGATTGATGTTTCTCTCTCATTGATGTTTCTAACTCTCTATCCCTCTTCCTTCCCCTCTGGAAAAAATCAATAAAATATATTTCTTTTTAAAAAAAAAAAAGAAAAGAAAAAATCTGCCCTAACCAGTATGGCTCAGTGCAGGGAGCATCGGCCTGCGGACTGAAGGGTCCCAGGTTCGATTCTGGTCAAGGGCATGTACCTTGGTTGCAGGCACATCCCCAGCGGGGAGTGTGCAGGAGGCAACTGGTTGATGTTTCTCTCTCATCGATGTTTCTCATTCTTTAATCCCTCTCCCTTCCTCTCTGTAAAAAATCAATAAAAAATATATTTAAAAAACAAAAGAAAAAGAAAAAAATCTACCTACTCTTCTTCCCCCAAATGTTTTAATTGTGAGGTTAAAGAAGAAAAATCCTATAATAACAAGAACCTTTACGTTGTATTCCATATACCATGTAGGTCACAAAAATATGAAAAGACAAGAATTCTAAGTGCTTTCATGTATTAACTCTTTTATTCAATGATAAAGGTAGATATTACCATTTCCCCCACTTTAACAGATTAAGAAACTACTAGTAAAGCACAGAGAAATCATATACCCAGAAAGTGGTAAGTTTAGAATCTAAAACCTAGAAATCTATCCTCTCATCATTCCACTATCTCTCAGAACAAAAGTTAAGCTGGGAAGCCCAAAACCAGATCACAACACTATGTTTGAAGATGGTGGGAGCTATCCTCACATGGGTCTGAACCTCCTAGCACCTGTCTTCTTTCTGGACAGTACATATTAATAAGTTATGGCCTATATTCAGAAGCAAACCATGTCAATCAAGACTACTCTCCTTTCTTATAGGATACTTGCAAATAAAAGGAGAGAAATGCAAATGCCCTTCAGGAGGCCTTTTGTTGAGAAATCCTACTTGTTTTGATATAGTGTCCTAGTTTATGTAGGAATGGAGATCTCTCCTTTTGCTCCCCACCCTCAAAAAAGACAAATGAGAAGTACTGAGATTTCACCTGAATACAAGTCTAATGAGAGAGATATTGTTCAACTACAGGTCATAAACTATTAAAATAGAGTGCAACACATGCATTAAGAATAGTAATATTTTGTATGTAAAAAATTATTTTCAGCTATAAAAATGGGATGTTATATAAAATGTATTTTGTACTTAAGTTGTGGTCAAAACTGTTTAAAAGCCACTGGTAATGAGACTCTGTCATATATACAAAATATGATTTTTCCCAGGAACATTAATATATTTTATCATCCTAATATATAAAAAGCCAGGAGTCATCACAAACTAAATGACCAGACAGATGACCAAACAGGGAACTGTGTGAGGCGACCAGGCCAGCAAGAGGGTTACTGAGGGGACAACCAAACGACTGAATAGCAGGCTACATGGGGCAACCAGCCTGGTGGAGGGAGGAGGCAGTTAGATCAGGCTGGCAGGCAGGCAGGTGAGCAATTAGGAGCCAGTGGTCCCGAATTGCAAGAGGGATGTCCAACTACCGGTTTAGGCCCAATCCCCCGGCAGTTGGACATTCCCTGAAGGATCCCAAATTGAAGAGGGTGCAGGCTGGGTTGAGTGGACTCCCTCCCTGTGGATGAATTTTGTGCACTGGGCCTCTAGTCCTATATTAAAAGCCTAATATGCTAAGTGTCCATTCATTCAGTAATCCATTCAACCAATCAAAGCATAATATGCTAATGATATGCTAAGGCCATTCAATTGCTCGCTATGACATACATTGACCACCAGAGTGCAGTCAACTGGTCAACTAATGGCTAGGACGTGTAATGACCAACAGGGGGCAGATGCTCCAACCAGTAGGTTAGCATGCTGATGGGGTCCAGCTGATCGGACCTGAGTGAGACAGGCCAAACATGCCCTGGAACACTCCCGCAGTCCCTTCCCAGCTGGCCAACCTCCCACATCCCACCCCAGCCCCAATGGTGAACCAATGGGGTTCCTTGGCCTGCCCTGTGCCTTCTCACAATCCGGGACCCCTCAGGAGATGTCAGAGAGCTGGTTTTGCTCTGATCCTGCAGGCATAAAAGGCTAATATGCAAATCGACCAAATGGCAGAATGACCGGTTGCTATGGTATGCACTGATCACAAGGTGGCAGACACTCAAAACGGGAGCTGCCAGCTGGTGGTCAGTGTGCACCCAGAGGTGGTGCACCACGCAGCCAGAAGCCAGGCTCACGGCTGGAGAGCAAAGCAGCGGTGTTAGGAGACTCTCCTGCCTTTGTGACAGTCAGACATCTCCTGAGGACTCTGGGACTGAGAGAGGGTGCAAGTCAGGCTGAGGGAACCCCCCCCACCACCACCACAAGTGCATAAATTTTGTGCCCCGGGCCTCTAGTGGGTTTATAATATTTACCATTTGAAAGTTTATTAAGGGGCCAGAACCTTAGTTCTAAGGATGAGCCCTACAAAATATTAAGATATGTAATACAACTACCCTGTTTCCCCGAAAGGAAGACATCCTCCAAAAATAAGACCTACTTCCAGTTTTGCCTCTCGCTGTAATATAAGGCATCCCCCTGAAAATAAGACCTCCCCGATAGTAAGGCCTCCCTGGAATATAAGGCCTCCGAAGCTACTGTAAGGTGTCTGACTCCTGATTTAAAGAGACCTCACACTGCCTGAACTGCTCTGGCTGTGCTGTGGCCAATCAGTGAGCTGGTTTGTGATGACAACTACTACCATACCATATACAGGTAATAAATTTCCTTTTTTTTTTTGTTCAACAATAAATGTGTACTATATATTCTTCTTCATGGAAAAATAAGACATCCCCTGAAAATAAGACCTAGAGCATCTTTGGGAGCAAAAATTAATATAAGACACTTTCTTATTTTCAGGGAAATAGGGTATAGCAGGCAATCAAAATTGTATGGTCATGCATACACTGGACATCATGCCCCAAAGAGTCTTGGTTCAATCCCCAGTCAAGGGCATATGTCTGGGTTGCAGGTTCAATCCCTGGCCCTGGCTGACAATCACGAAGGAGGCAAAACAATTGATGTGTCTCTCTCACATTAATGTTTCTCTCTCTCTCTCTCTCTCTCTCTCTCTCTCTCTCTCTCTCTCTCTCT
>JAAGEH010000032.1:619890-634725 GCA_011751065.1 Lasiurus cinereus | reverse complement strand
GAGTTCATCAACTCCAAACCAGTATTATATGAAATGCTGAAAGGTACCCTTTTAGAAGAGGAAGAAGAAAAAGGTAAAAGACAAAAAATTATGAACAACAAATACACATCTGTCAACAAGTGAATCTAAAAATTAAGTGAATTAAAAATCTGATCAACAGAATAAACTGGTGAATATAATAGAATCAGGAGCACAGAAAGGGAGTAGACTGATTGATAATTCTCAGGAGGACAAAAATCATAAAGCATCAAACAGACTGTGAAATTATAGCAGAAAGATTAAAGTTAGGTGAGGTAAATAAGTGATCAATCAAAGGACTTGTATGCATGCTTATAAACATAACCAATGATCACAGACACTGGGGGGTCGGGGTACGCCTGGGAGGGAGGGGGGGTAATGGGGAGATATGTATAAAAAAATTAATAAAAATTAATAAAAAAAAAAAGAAACTAGAAACTCCAACCAGAAAGGATATATGCACCCCTATGTTCATAGCTAAGATTTGGAAACAGCCTAAGTGCCCATCAGCAGATGATTGGATTAAAAAACTGTGGTACATCTACACAATGGAATACTAAGCTGCGGTAAAAAAGGATCTCCTACCATTAGCAACAACATGGATGGAGTTGGAAAGCATTATGCTTAGTGAAATAAGCCAGGCAGAGAAAGATAAATATCACATGATCTCACTCATCTGTGGAATATAATGAATGACATAGACTGATGATCAAGATCAGATCCAGGGAATGAGAAACATCGATCAAAACATTAAACCTCAGGGAGGTGGGCGGTGGTGGGAGTAAGGGGGAGAGATCAACAAAGGGACTTTCGTACATGCATATGAGCATAATCATTGGGAGACAATTGGGAGGGTGGGGCGAGAGAGGAAACGGGGGGGGAGGGTAATGGGAGAATAAGAACATAAGTAAAAAAAAATTAAATTTTAAAAAATTATTATTATAATAAAACATTAAATCTAATCCATACAGTGGTCACCATAACCTTAAGAGAAATTGCTTCATGAGACAAAGATTTTTAAATGAAACTCTGTAACATGAAAATCATTTTAGAAGGAAATAAAGAGAAGTTTCCTTTAAATGTGGTAAGGATTGTAATTGAAACTCAATATATTTGGCCTCTTGAGCTAAGGTAAGTAATCTGTGTTTTTGCCTCCCTGAAAAAAGTTTATATAAAGTTAAAAAAGAAATTGACAGCCCGTTTGAAATTGAATTGCCATGGCCTAGAGCAAAAAATATCCTTACATGATATTATTCTATAATGTCATTTAATTATTGATATTTCGCAACAGCATATTGTACAACCATCCCAAACAAACTTACAAACTAATTCTTTGAATGTTTAGCAGCAATTTAAAAGAAGGACATGACAGGGTTTAATCCCTTTCAGAAGGAATTAAAACACTGGGAAGGCACTTGAGCATTCTATACTGGCCCCTCTTTCCTCTTTTGCCAAGAGGGACCCTCTTCTCACAATCCAATGGCCCCGGAGGATGACTGGTTAGTCAGAGATGGGTAAGATTCCTCAGGGAATGAACGACCTAAGACAGGCAAAGTCACGGAGGGGCCATCAGGTGAGAACTTGTGGATCAACAGAGGGAGGGCACAGACCCTCACCCCCCAACCTTGCAGGGGTCTGAACCCTCACCCCTTCTGAGGGAGGTCTCCTGCCCCCATGGGCACTTCGCTTCCCAAGCTCAGCACAGATGGGGATCCAGGTAACAGAGTCGTGGCCCAGCTCAGATTAGGACCCAGGTAACAGACAGAAACATGCCAACAGCAGCTGTCCTATACAGTGGTACCTCGAGATACGAGTTTAATTCCGTAACCTTGCTCATATATCAAGTTGCTCGTATCTCAAAGCAAATTTACCCATTGAAATCAATTGAAATGCCGTTAATCCGTTCCAGCGCCCAAAATGCCACCCCAGTTGTTCTTGTTATGTGTTTTTGAATAAGAAAAATGTATTTATAAATGACAAATATTGCATAAAAACATAATAAAAGAAAATGTAAAGGAATAAACTGGTTTTATAAAGTGTATTTACCTACTTGTTACACTCTTAATGCTACACTTTATCCCTAAACTGAATGTAACTTAACTAATCTTCACTGGACTTAATTGCTACTGGTCTTTGCATTTTTGGCTGATTTCAAAAAAAACGTGACCAACGAGGTTTGCCTCTTCCTCCCTTTCAGAATGTTTCTGAAATGGGTGAGGCAAGTTTCATTGAACAGCTCCAATGCACGACCAGTAGCAACTTTTTCGGGTGTTTCTTTTCCACGAAGTGTGACACCCTCTCCCACATTCCTAAGACTCCTTTATCTCCCTTGTAGAGATCTCCTCCTCCTCTGGCTCCTCCTCGAAACCAATTTCTTGGAGAACCTCCGCATGTTGCTGAGACTGCAACTCTTGTAACTCCTCCGTGGTGAGTTCCAGAGAGTGCTCCTCGACGAGCTCATTCACGTCTCTCTCATCCACCTCCAGGCCCATGGATTTTCCCAGAGACACTATCTCCTCCTCCACTGGCACCTCGGGTTCGAATCCTTCGAAGGTCCTTTCGGCTACGGCCTCAGGCCACAGCTTCTTCCATGCAGAGGTCAAAGTCCTCGTTGTAACACCCAGCCAGGCCTGATCAATAATTCTGAGGCATATCACGATGTTCAAGTGGTCCTTCCAGAACTCTCGAAGGGTGAGGTTTGTGTTCTCCATCACCTCAAAGCAGCGCCGGAACAGGTGCGTGATGTACAGCTTTTTAAAATTAGAAATCACCTCCTGATCCATGGGCTGCAGGATAGGAGTGGTGTTGGGAGGTAGGCAGACAACCTTTATAAACTTGATCTCTTCGAGGAGTTCATCTTCGAGGTTCGGTGGGTGAGCAGGAGCATTGTCGAGGACGAGGAGGGCTTGCATGGTTAGGTTGTTTTCCTGTAGATATTTCTTAACAGAAGGGCCGAAAACCAGGTTTACCCACTCCACAAAGAACTGCCTGGTGACTCACGCCTTCAGGTTTGCGCTCCACATAACTTGCAGTTTATCTTTTAAAATCTTATGTGACTTAAAGACTCTGGGGTTTTCCGAATGGTATACGAGCAGAGGCTTGATCTTGCAGTTGCCACTCGCATTGGCGCACAGTGCGAGAGTTAGCCTATCCTTCTTGGGTTTGTGGCCTGGCATCGCCTTCTGCTCTGCTGTTATATAAGTCCTATTCGGCATCTTCTTCCAGAAAAGCCCTGTCTCGTCACAGTTGAAGACTTGCTGGGGGATATATCCTTTGGCTTCTATCAGTTCGGAAAAGGTTTTGAGGTAATCCTCAGCTGCCTTCACATCCGAACTGGCTGCCTCACCATGCCTGACGATGAGTGAATGCCAGACCTTTTCCTGAAGTTATCAAACCAGCCTCTACTGGCTTTAAATGAGTCTTTTGCTGCTTCGTCCATGGAAGTGCGCAGGGTCTGCTCCAGCAATCACCGTAAATCGCTCGCGCCTTCTCGCATATGATGCCCTGTGTTAATGTATCTCCTTTAAGCTGCTTCTCTGTCACCTACACCATCAGTAGATTCTCCATCTTTTCATGGAGAGAGCTACGGAGCTTAGAAATTATTGTAATGCCCGTAGCTGGCGTTATACCCTATATCGACTCCTTCTGTTTAAGCACAGTGCATATCATTGAAGTACTGCGCCCGTACTGCCTCGCCAAGTCAGCCACTCGCACACCTTGCTCATATTTTTCTATGATTTCACGCTTTAATGCAATAGACATCATCCTCTTCTGAGCACTGACCTTTCCACTCGCTTTCTTCGGACCCATGGTTATAAAAAGAAATGTGATAAAGTATGTAAATGCACAAAAGATGCTTCGACAATGAGGTAAACATTGTCATTTCCCACTGACTGAGGCGTGGGAAACTATGAAATGCTCGAGTCTCGATAAACTGGTGGGTCGTGTGCAGCCGGCCGATCCACGCGATTACTCGTTTCTCAAATGTTGCTCATATTTCAAAGCAAAAAATTGCTCGCTCGACGGCTCATATCTCAAAAATCTCGTATGTTAGGGCACTCATATCTCGAGGTACCACTGTATCTAAATTCAGCCTACCGCTAGGAATGCTCAGTACCTACTCAAGAATGCAAATAAACGTTTCCACTAATACATAGAGGGAAATCTAAGATTGTTGGTAGAGTATTAAATTTGACGTAAAAGAGTTATCAAGCTTTCGGATTAATTTAAATTGGCAAATTGAAATAAGTGAACACCCAAGAAAATTTAAGTTTACTGGACAAAAAGCTGTTTCTAAAGTATTAATTAAAATTTCTATGGATAGCTCATCTCATGATAAAATTGCTTAACATTCAATGAACATAAAACAGGCATAGTTGTGTGCAAAAAATTTAAAGTTATCAAGATTGCATTAAAAAATTTTACCGAATTCTTCATTAATCAAAAAAAAGGTGGGGAGAAAGTAGGATATCATGTAAGGAAAAATATCTGATAAGTAAATTACATCTAGAAAATTTTCACTTTAGAAAATTAATTTTCATTTGTAATACTAACAGCAAGACACCCATGAAAAGCACACATGGTGTCAAAATAAGCCAAAGGGAAAGTGGGTAGGCAAAAATAAAAAGGACCCCAAGTCAATTTTATAGAAAAGATTCCTTTATTAACTTTTGGTCAAGAATATGTTTATATACTTTCGGAAAGCAACTCCAAGACCAAGTGGACTCCTGCAACAGAGAGGAACTGACAGGTTTTCTCCAGTCACAAAGACAAGAGGAAAAACAGCCCAGAGATGGAAGATGCCATGCAAGAAGTTAGCAGTTGTGCATCGCTCCAGGATGCCTAGGACCAAACCAGAGAGGGTTGGACGGCATTGCCACCATTTGTCCACTATCCAGATACCATTGATGATGTGTACACATAAGGAACTATTTGACATTGAAACTGGGACTCAAAGCTATTGGACATTGAAATTGGGACTCAAACATTTTTTTGCTCTTGTGGGTTTATTTCTAGCCTACAGGGGCAAGATGTTTTTAAAGACAAGAATCGAGGGGTTGAGGGTAGCAGATGCAGATGCAGAGGCAAAGAAGCAATGAACAGACTGTCGTGCTACAGTGGGAAGGCAGGGGAGGTTGTAGGGGAGGGGCCTGTAGGAGATCAACCGAAGAACTTGTATGCATGTGTGTAGGCATAGCCAGTGGATACAGGGTATTGGGGGGCAGTGAGGGGGAAGATGGATGAAGGCATGTACTAGGGGGTGGGGAGGGTCGGGGAGGGCAATAGGGAAAAAAATAAATTAAAAATTTTTTTTAAAACTATTAACAAAAAATGGCAACAAATACCTATCAACAACTGAATCTAAAAATAAAAATAAAGAAATAAAAAAATCTAATGAACAGAATAAACTGGTAAATGGAATAGAATCAGAGGCATGGAAATGGTGCAAACTGATAACTCTCAGAAGAAAGGAGGGTAGGGGAAAATATTAAACAAAGATCTTATACGCACACATGCATTACATATGGACACAGACAATAGGGTGGCGAAGGCCTATGTTGGGATAGGAACCAGGTGGAGGGAAGCAATGGTGGGGAAAAAGGACATCTGTAAAAATCCCATCTAATAAAAAGGGAATACACTAATTGACCCTCATGCCATTGCAAAGATGGCAGAGCCCACCGCCAATACGGAGATTATGCTAATTGACTGCCCCGCCCTCAAAGAGGGCACAACCCATAGCCACAAGACGGCAGCAGCCAGTTCCCTCAGCCCCGCTGGGGTAACAGGTCCATAGCAAGGCCAGGCCTGCCCTCAGGTGGGTCCAGCCACTCAGCGCGCCTACCTCCAGAATCCCCCAGTCCCCTCAGTCCCCCAGCTGCCCAGGGCCAGCCTGAGGCGCAGGGAACCATGGCTTGCCAAGGCTTGTGCTACTGGCAGTGGCAGCAGCAGAGGTGTGATGGGGAGTTGCCTTGCCCTGATTGCCAGGTCATCTCCTGCCCCTGAGGGCTCCTGGACTGTGAGAGGAGGCAGGCTGGGTTGAGGGACTTCCTCCACTCCAATGCATGAATTTGATGCACCAGGCCTCTAGTCTTAACAAGAAAAATTAAAACACTAGAATAATTTTTTTTTAAAAAGGAGTAAAAAGGTCAAGAGAGAAAGTCCTTAAAATAGAAAACAGGCAGAAAAGATTTAATATATAACTTACTAGATTCTTGAAAGAAGGAAAAACAAAGCAAGGGAACAGGACTATGTTTATAACTATAATCTAAGAACTTTGTGTAAATAAAAGAAAAATGGTAAAAATTGACCTGAAATGATCAACTTAGCAAAACTGTTGGACATTAGGGAAAAATAAAAAATCATTAAGCCAATCTATAATAATGAAAGTGTAATATACTAATTAGACCAGACATCCTTCCAGACAAAGCCGTGGCAGCAGGGGCCAAGGCAGAGGCAGTTAGGGGCAATCAAGTAGGCAGGCTAGTGGTTAGGGTGATCAGGCAAGTAGGCAGAATGGTTATGGGCAATTAGGCAGGTAGGCAGGGGAGCAGTTAGGAGCCAGTGGTCTCAGATTGCAAGAGGAATGTCCGATCCCTGTGGAACATCCCCCAAGAGGTCCCGAATTGCAAAAGGATGCAGATTGTGCTGAGGGATGCCCCCCCAACACATGAATTTCATGCACCATGCTTCTATTAAATAAATTAATAAGTAAGTAAATAAATAAGAAAGAAAGAAATCAGAAAGTAAACACTTATCAAATAGTGGGCAGAAGTATTACAGAAAATTTTAACACTGTATATGGATGAAACCTAACTAAAAACCCTCAAAAAGAATTCCTAGAAAAAAAGCAATTACAAGAAGGTTGAGAGAAACCAAGATGGTGGCATAAGAGAACACCTAAACAGCTGCCTCATACAACAGTTTCAAAACTACAATTAAAAGACAGAATGGACATCATCCAGAACCACAGGAAAGTTGGCTGAGTGGAAATTCTACAACTAGAAGGAAAGAGAGGGGCTCACAGAGACTCAAAGGAGCTGCAAAAAGCTGAGGTACGGAGACGTGCACATTCAGAGAGTGGGTGCCAGAGTGCCTGGCTGGCTTCCTCTGGTGGGAGGGATACAGCAACTCCCAACTGCACTGAACCACTTATCCTACAGCATTGAACCTAAGTTCCAGGTGAGACTCATATAGGGGGAATCTGGACTGTGAAAAGGGAGGAGTGCACGGAAATTTAGGGGAGCTGCAAAAAGGGCAGAGGTCTGGGGGTGCGCACATTTCGGCGGGCAGAAAACAAACTGCTAATTGTGCTGCTGGCCTTCTCTAGTGGGCGGGAGACAGAGCCTCCCAACAGCGCCACTTCTAACTGCATTGAACCCGTTTCAGGTGAGACCCTGGGGACCCAGACTCATATGGGGCCCAGAGCGCAAGGGAACTGGAAAGATAGAGGTTTAGAGGCACACACACACATAGAGACAGCTGCAGCAGTTACCAAGAGAGACTTGAGACCCAGGGGCCGCATAGGGCAGGGCTGACTGGAAGCCAAAGCCATCTGCTAAGCCCTGAGACTCCACCCCATCCAAGCTCAACAGAAAGGCTTTTGCAGTTTTGCAAGTCTTGTATGATTCCAACACAGAAGTTCTCCTGGCATAGTGAAAATGTGGAGACAAAGAAACAGATCACAAACGAAAAAAAATGGAGGAAAACAAATGACTGGATATAGAGTTCAAAACCACGGTTATAAGGTTTTTCAAGAATTTCCTAGAAGAGATGGATAAATTTATCGAGACTCCAAAGGAGATGAAAAATGACCAACTAGAAACTAAACATACACTGACTGAAATAAAAAATATTATACAGAGACCTAACAGCAGACTAGAGAGTCGCAAGAATCAAGTCAAAGATTTGAAATACAAAGAAGCAGAAAACACTCAACTGGAAAAGCAAAGAGAAAAAAGAATAAAAAATTTGAAGATAGTGTAAGGAGCCTCTGGGACAACTTCAAGCATACCAACATCAGAATTATGGGGGTGCCAGAAGAGAGAGAGCAAGATACTGAAAACCTATTTCAAGAAATAATGACTGAAAACTTCCCACATCTGGTAAAAGAAATACACTTACAAGTCCAGGAAGCACACAGAACTCCAAATAAAAGGAATCCAAAGAGGATCACACCAAGGCACATCATAATTAAAATACCAAGAGCAAAAGACAAAGAGAGAATATTAAAAGTAGCAAGAGAAAAACAGTTAATTACCTACAAGGGAGCACCCATATTATTGTCAGCTGATTTCTCAACAGAAACTGTGCAGGCCAGATGGGAATGGCAAGAAATATTCAAAGTGATGAATAGCAAGAACCTGCAACCAAGAATACTCTATCCAGCAAAGCTATCATTCAGAATTGAAGTGCAGATAAAGAGCTTCACAGATAAGAAAAAGCTAAAGGAGTTCATCAACACCAAACCAGTATTACATGAAAGGTACATAAAGGTACTCTTTAAGAAGAGGAAAAAGAGCCAAAACCGGTTTGGCTCAGTGGATAGAAAGTGTAAGAAAGTGGTTCAATATTTTTTTTTTCTGTTTTTTTTTTTTTATTAATTTTTTATACATATCTTCCCATTGCCCCCCTCCCTCCCAGGCATACCCCAACCCCCCAGTGTCTATGTTCATTGGTTATGATTATATGCATAGATACAAGTCCTTTGATTGATCTCTTATTTACCTCACCTAACTTTAATCATCCTGCTGTAATTTCACAGTCTGTTTGAAGCTTTACTGTCTCTGTATCTATCCTTTTGTTCATCAGTTTATAATGTTCTTTATTATCCTCCAATGAGTGCGATCATGTGATGCTTCTCCTTCATTGACTGGCTTATTTCACTAAGCATAAGGCTCTCCAGTTCCAACCAGGTTGCTGCAAATGGTAAGAATTCCTTCTTTTTAATGGCAGCATAGAATTCCATTGTGTATATGTACCACAGTTTTCTGATCCACTCATCTGCTGACGGGCACCTAGGCTGTTTCCAAATTGTGGCTATTGTAAATTGTGCGGCTATGAACATAGGGGTGCATAAATCCTTTCTGATTGGTGTTTGTAATTTCTTAGGATAAATTCCTAAGAGTGGGATTACAGGGTCAAATGGGAGATCCATTTTTAGTTTTTTGAGGAAACTCCATACTGTTCTCCACAGTGGCTGCACCAGTCTGCATTCCCACCAACAGTGCACAAGGGTTCCTTTTTCTCCGCATCCTCGCCAACACTTGTCGTTTGTTGATTTGTTGATGATTGCCATTCTGACAGGTGTAAGATGGTATCGCATTGTCGTTTTGATTTGCATCTCTCGGATGATTAATGACTTTGAACATGTTTTCATGTGTCTCTTGGCCTTCCTTCTGTCGTCTTTTGAAAAGGTTCTATTTAGGTCCATTGCCCATTTTTTTATTGGATCCTTCATCTTCCTTTTATTAAGTTGTATAAGTTGGTTGTAGATTTTGGAGATTAAACCTTTATCAGTGATAGCATTTGCAAATATGTTCTCCCAAGCATTGATCTTTCTTGTTGTTTTGTTGATGGTTTCTTTTGCTGTGCAAAAGCTTTTTATTTTGATGTAGTCCCATTTGTTTATTTTTTCTTTAGCTTCCATTGCCTTTGGAGCAGTATCAGTGAAGAAGTTCTTTCGGCATATATCTGAGATTGTGCTGCCTGTGGATTCCTCTAGTATTTTTATGGTTTCCCTTCTAATGTTTAAGTCCTGTATCCATTTTGAGTTTATTTTTGTATTTGGTGTAAGATGGTGGTCCAGTTTCAATTTTTTGCATGTATCTGTCCAATTTTCCCAACACCATTTATTAAAGAGACTATCTTGGTTCCATTGAATGTTCATGCCTCCTTTGTCAAATATTAATTGAGCATAGTGGTTTGGGTGGATATCTGGGTTCTCTATTCTATTCCATTGGTCTATATGTCTGTTCTTGTGCCAGTACCAGGCTGTTTTGAGAACAGTTGCTTTGTAGTATAGCTTGAAGTCTGGTATTGAGATCCCACCTACTTTATTCTTTTTTCTCAAAATTGCTGTAGCTATCCGTGGTCTTTTTTTGTTCCAGATGAATCTATGAAGAATTCTTTGTAGGTCTGTGAAATATGTCGTTGGTATTTTAATGGGTAGTGCGTTGAATCTGTAGATTGCTTTGGGTAGTATGGACATTTTAATGATGTTGATTCTCCCAATCCATGAGCATGGTATGCTCTTCCATCTGTTAACATCTTCCTCTATCTCTTTTTTCAGTGTCCTGTAGTTTTCTGCATAAAGGTCTTTTACCTCTTTAGTTAGGTTTATTCCTAGGTATCTTAATTTTTTTGGTGCGATGGTAAATGGGATTGCTTTTTTAGTTTCTCTTTCTATAATTTCATTGTTAGTATATAGAAATGCCACAGACTTCTTAGCATTAATTTTGTATCCTGCTACATTGCCGAATTCATTAATTAAGTCAATTAGTTTTGGAATGGAATCCTTTGGGTTTTTTATGTACAATATCATGTCATCTGCAAATAAGGACAGCTTTACTTCTTCTTTTCCAATTTGGATGCCTTTTATTTCTTCTTGTTGTCTAATTGCAATGGCTAATACTTCCAGTACTATGTCGAACAGGAGAGGTGAGAGTGGGCATCCCTGTCTTGTTCCTGTTCTTAGGGGAAATGGTTTTAGTTTTTGCCCATTGAGTATGATGTTAGCTGTGGGTTTATCATATATGGCTTTTATGATGTTGAGGTATGATCCTTCTATTCCCACTTTGCTGAGAGTTTTTATCAAGAAAGGATGTTGGATTTTGTCAAATGCTTTTTCTGCATCAATTGATATGACTATGTGATTTTTATCTCTCAATTTGTTTATGTGATGTATCACATTTATTGATTTGCGGATATTGAACCATCCCTGCATTCCTGGGATGAATCCTGCTTGGTCATGGTGTATGATCTTTCTGATGTACTGCTGGATCCGGTTTGCTAGAATTTTGTTGAGGATTTTGGCATCTATGTTCATGAGAGATATTGGCCTATAATTCTCTTTCATTGTGTTGTCTTTATCTGGTTTTGGTATTAGGGTGATGCTGGCTTCATAGAAGGTATTTGGTAGTATTCCTTCTTCTTGAATGTTTTTGAATAGTCTGAGGAGGATAGGTTTTAATTCTTCCTTGAATGTTTGGTAAAACTCTCCTGTGTAGCCATCTGGACCCGGGCTTTTATTTGCTGGAAGCTTTTTGATTACTGCTTCAATTTCTTCCATAGTTATTGGACTATTGAGATGTTTGGCTTCCTCCTCATTGAGTTTTGGGAGGTTATATTTTTCTAGGAAAATGTCCATTTCTTGCAGGTTGTCCAATTTGTTTGAATAGAGTTGTTCATAGTATTTTTTAACAATCCTTTGTATTTCCACAGGGTCTGTTGTTATTTCTCCTCTTTCATTTCTGATTTTGTTTATTTGGGTCTTCTCTCTTTGCTTCTTGGTGAGCCTGGCTAGGGGTCCATCAATCTTGTTTATCCTTTCAAAGAACCAGCTCTTTGTTTTGTTGATCTTTTGAATTGTTTCTTTGGTCTCCAAGTTGTTTATCTCTGCTCTGATCTTCACTATTTCCTTCCTTCTGAGTACACTAGGCTTTTCTTGTTGCTCACGTTCTAGCTCTTTGAGTTGTAGGTTTAGGTGATTTATTACCATTATTTCCTGTTTTTTGCAGTAGGCTTGTAGGGCTATGAACTTCCCTCTCAAGACTGCTTTCACTGTGTCCCATAAATTTTGTATTGTTGTGTTGTCATTGTCATTTGTTGCCATGATGTTTTTTATTTCTTCCTTGATCTCTCTGGCTACCCAGTCGTTGTTTAATAGCATGCTGTTTAGTCTCCATGTGTTTGATTTCTTTCTATTGTTTTTATTATAGTTGATTTCCAGTTTTATGCCACTGTGGTCTGAGAAAATGCTTGATATGATTTCTATCTTCTTGAATTTGAAGAGACTTTTCTTATGACCCAACATATGATCTATCTTTGAAAATGACCCATGTGCACTGGAGAAGAATGTATATTCTGTGGCTTTGGGGTGAAATGTTCTGAAGATGTCAATTAATTCCATCTGGTCTAGTGAGTCATTTAGGATTGATGTTTCTTTGCTAATTTTTTGTTTAGAGGATTTGTCCAATGGTGACAGTGGGGTATTAAAGTCTCCTACTATGATTGCATTGCTGTCAATCTCTCCCTTAATGTCCTCCAAGAGTTTTTTTATGTATTTAGGTGCTCCTATATTGGGCGCATATATGTTTACCAGAGTTATTTCTTCTTGTTGGATTGTTCCCTTTAGTATTATGAAGTGGCCTTCTTTATCTCTTGTTATGTCCTTCACTTTGAGATCTAATTTGTCAGATATAAGTATTGCAACCCCAGCTTTTTTTTCATTTCCATTTGCCTGAAGTACCATGTTCCATCCCTTCACCCTCAATCTGTGTGCGTCTCTTTTCCTGAGGTGGGTTTCTTGCAGACAGCAGATATATGGATCATGTTTTCTTATCCAATCGGTTACCCTATGTCTTTTGATTGGAGCATTTAATCCGTTTACATTTAAAGTTATTATTGATAAGTACTTATCTGTTGCCATTTTTAGTCCTTACCCCCGAGTTCCTTCTTCGCTTCCTCTTTCTTTTTATTACAGCAGACCTTTTAACATTTCTTGCATTGCTGGTTTGGTGGTAATATATTCCCTTAGTCCTTTTTTGTCTGTGAAGCTTTTGATTTCACCTTCAATTTTGATTGAGAGTCTTGCAGGGTACAGTATTCTTGGATTCAGACCCTTCCTTTGCATGACTTTGTATATTTCATTCCATTCTCTTCTGGCCTGACGAGTTTCTGTTGAGAAGTCAGTAGCTAGTCTTATGGGGGTTCCTTTGTAGGTAACTTTCTGTTTCTCTCTGGCTGCTTTTAAGATTCTTACTTTGTCGTCGGTGTTTGCCAATTTAATTATAATGTGCCTCGGTGTCGGTTTGTTGGGGTTCATTTTGCTTGGGACTCTGTGAGCTTCTTGGATTTGTGTGGGTTTTTTCTTTTCTGTATTGGGGAAATTTTCTGTCATTATTTCTTCAAACACGTTCTCTAATCCTTGTTCAGTTTCCACTCTTTCTGGAACCCCAATTATGCGGATGTTATTTTGTTTCATGTTATCCCAAAGTTCCCTTAGACTCTCCTCTTGCTTTTTAACTTTTTTTTCTAGAAGCTGCTGTACTTGGGTATTTTTTCCTACCGTGTCTTCTAGCTCACTGATGCGGTCCTCTGCTTCTTCTAGTCTACTTTTGATGCTTTCTATTGAGTTCTTTATAGCAGTGATGTCATTATTCATTTCTTGTTGTTTATTCTGCACCTCCTCTAGTTTCTTCTGCATTTCTTCTTGTTTATTCAGCACCTCCTCTAGTTTCTTCTGCATTTCTTCTTCACGCTTCTTCGCCTCCTCTAGGTTCTTATTCGTTACCTCTTGGCCCTTACTCATATTGTCAAATTTGTCTTCCAATCTTTTCAACCACATTATGATAATTTCTCTGAACTCTTTCTCCGGTAGGCTTATTTGTGGCTCTATTTTGTTTACTTCCTTTTCTGGTGAAACCTGCCTTTCTGTCTTTTGTGGGCTGTTTCTTTTTCTGACCATGGTCTTTCTTCTCTGGGTGTCTGGTTATGTAGTGCTCTCTCCTACGTTGACTGAAAGGCACAAACTACAACACGACCAGGTACAGCACACAAGGCACTGAGTAGAAATGTATTCAAGATGTTAATAATCACAAATAAGGTGACCACCAATGAAGGGCAAATTAGGGGTAGATAGAGAAAGAAGAAGAGGAAAATGAGGAAGAAAGAAAAGAAAGAAGTGCCAAAATCAAATTGGGAGAGTGAGAGAAAAAAAAATAAATAAATGAACAATAAAATAAAATAAAATAAGAAAATAAAAAGGTGAAAAAGGAGAAGAAAAGAGGAAGAGAAAAAAGTCAGAGAGAAAAGAAAGTGTATAAGAGAGAAAAGAGGAACAAAATATAGATGTCAGGAGAGAAGTTCAATAGAACAGTCACTAATCCCAATAAAGGCCAGCAACCAGTACCTAGATATTGATTCAAATTGCAATTAGCAACTGGTATCGAGGGAGATGAGGGAAAAGAGAGGTAGAAAACAAAGCAAGCAAAAAGCAAAATAAAACAAGTAGAATAAACTAAAACAATCTCTCAAAAAAAAATTTCAAAAGATCGATATAATCACTTTTCAGGCAAATAGCAATAAAAGGACATCGAGAAAAAACAACTTTTTGGCTAGTGAAGACAAGAGGGGAGAGGTTTGTGTGGACTTGTAGTAGGGGATTTGAAATTAGATATATAAATGGGGTGAAATTTTAACCAGGTAAAGAGAAAAATAGGGAGAATCAAAAGTTGGAAAAGGGAAAGAGAGACAAGACAGCAAAATGGGGAAAGTTAGGAGGAAAGTGTTGGCATAAAGGTGGAGTTGAGTTGGAGTAAAATTATGCTAAAGGGAAGATGAAAATAGAATGTAGAACTCTAATCCCGAAATAAAATAAAGAGAAAACAAAATGACACTTTTTTTTCCAAAAACGGTAAATTACTAGTAGTAATTAATAATACTAGTTTAAAACAAAAATGTAATAATTATAAAGGTAAAATCAATTGAGGCAGAAAGAAAAAAAATATTCTTTTAATTAAAATATGTGAAAATGAAAAATAAAGAATTAAAAATTAAAAAAAAAGAAAAAAGGAAAAATAAAAAAAAAAAGAAGAA
>JAAGEH010000032.1:522623-619790 GCA_011751065.1 Lasiurus cinereus | reverse complement strand
CCCCATATAAAAATAAAAAAAAAAAAAAAAGGAAAGAAAAAAAAAAAGAGACGTTTTCTGGAGCTCTCCTCCGTCAACAGCTCAGAAGGTCTGCCTTCACACTCAGGGATCACGTCCTGACCACCTCCGTGGGCCTCTCCAGAGGCAGCTTTCGCGCAGCCCGGCTCCCACAGTGCGCGTCTCTGCCCTGCGGGGGTAGGAGACCGCACCCTGGCCCAGGCTAAGTCTGACCCTTCCGCGCACGCGCGCAGTGTGGATCTCTGAATCCTCCGCCTGCGCGTCTGTGCCGCCTGGGAAGCCGCGCTCTGGGTCCCTGGCTGCTCTGTGGGTGCCTCCGTCAGCCGCAGCTTTCAGACCTCAGCAGACATCCACCTCCCCCTTAAGTCAGGCGCAATCTGACCTTTCCGTTCGCTCTGTGGATCTCTGATTCCGCCGCGTGTCTGCGCCGATTGGAGAGCGGAGTTCTGGGTCCCCGGGTTCCTGGCTGCTCGATGGGTGCCCAGCCGAAGGCTTCAGAGCGCCGCAGACATCCACCTCCCACTGCAAGATGGCTCGGGCTCCGCGTTCGCGCTGGTGGCTCCGGCAGACAAAAACCCCGTGGCAGTGGGGCTGCCTGGCCGGGAGAGCCCCTTCCAGCAGTTCCCCGCCTTCCCCTGGGGGACAACTGACTCCTAGCTTGCCAACAAACACTCCCAATGCAACTCTCAGCCGCTCTCTCTCCCTCTGCCCAGCGACAAAGCTCCAGACGCGTCCGTCTACTCCGCCGCCATTTTCTCCTCCCGGTTCAATATTTTAATGACCGGATTGGCAGTATTGTGCATATGGCTGGCTATCAGTCCAGAGATAGGGATTATGTATGTCTGTCTACCAAGAGCATATCCTCCTGCTGAAAAAGGCTTCTCCCATCCCCATTTAAGCAATCCTATCCTATATAATCTATCTATACTAATAAAAGGGTAATATGCTAATTATACCAGGCTGACCAGCCATCTTCCGGACATATGATTTCCTTCTGGACAAAGCCATGGTGATGGGAGCTAAGGGAGAGAGGGCAGGTGGGGGCCAGCAGGCCAGCAGGGGAGGGCAGTTGGGGGCAATATCAGGCCAGCAAGGGAGAGCCATTGGGGGCAAGATCAAGCTGGCAGGGGAGGGCAGTTAGGGGTAATCAAGCAGGCAGGGGAGGGCAGTTAGGGGGGATGAGGCAGGCAGGCAGAGGCAGTCAGGGGTGATCAGGCAGGCAGAGAGGTTAGAGGCAATCAAGTAGGCAGGCAGGTGAGCAGTTAGGAACCAGTGGTCCCAGATTGCGAGAGGGATGTCCAATAGGACAGGGTACAGGTTGGGCTGTGGGAATCTCCCCATACACAAATTTCATGCGCCAGGCCACTAGTCTACACTAATAAGAGAGAAAGATGCAAGCTGACCATACCTCCTTCACGATGCCCACCAGCCAATCAGGAGTGAGTATGCAAATTAACCCAACAAAGATGGCAGATTAATTTGCATACACGGGTGCCCAGCAGCCAGGGGCACTTTGCACTGCCTCAGCTACTCCTGGCCTCTGAGCAACATAGAAAGGAGGAAAGGCAGAGCCAGGTGGAGCAAAGGCAGAAAGGCGGCTCTAGGCCGGAGCAAAGACTGTGCTGGCAGCCAGGGTAAGAAGGCCCATTCTGCTCAAATCTTTGTGCATCAGGCATCTAGTATATATATAAAAGCCTAAGCAACTGTAACAACCAGTCAACTGAACAACTGGTTGCTTGATGCATACAGACCACCAGGGAGCAGATGCTCAAAGCAGGAGCTGCCCCCTGGTGGTCAGTGCACTCCCACAGCCAACCTCCTGCAACCAGCCAACACCTCGCGGTCCCACCCCCACAGGCCGACCCCAACCGCTGGTCAGACCAAGTGACCCCGCCCATGCATGAATTCATGCACTGAGCCTCTAGTTTATTTATAAAACAGAAGAAATAATTTATCAGTTGTATCTGCAAAAGCTATCAAAATTTACAATTTTCTCATAGCAATGAAGCAGAATTTACTGTCATCTATCCTCAACTTTCTTGCTAATTTATAAAGAAAATAGTTTGGATTGTCTTTTTGTCTTCTTTTAATGAAAAAAAATCAAGAATAAAAAACGGATAACAGAGATGGATAATTTTTTAATTCTTGGAAATTCTAAGATAAGCAATACTAAATCTGACTCATGTTAAGTAAGCATATAGTTAATCCTTGTGCTTCACAGTATAAGAAAGTAGCCTATGGAAGCTGTCCAGATGGAAAGCATAACGGAAATAGGAAGTGATTTTACTCTGAAAAAAATCCGAACAGTGAAAGAGTCAAACAGTAAATAGGAGGCAAGAAAACTGAGGTAAAAGTCTTGGGGATATCCCAGGAACAGTCATTAGCTCAAATGACGTTTCTTATACACCTCATCAGTGTTTTTCCCTCCCTTGTCTAACTTAAACAAATATTGAATAACTTAAGAACAACGCACTACTGTAAGGTGAGTCATTCCACCAGTAATCAATGAGATTAAGGGAAATTCTATTTTCCTGTGAACTCTGACATAGTTTGCAACTGTTTTATTGTTCCTGCTAGCAAGTACTGCTTATTCATGTTAGCACACCTTTTCTTCTGCTGCCATTAATTAGGCAAGTATCAGCAAGCTAAATTTTAAGCACTCTCTCAAACTCAAAAAAACATGGTGACAGGAAAAGATTTTACTTTGGGTAATGGACACACAATGCAATATACAGAAACCCACATAGAAATTTATATGATATTAACCAATTTCATCCCAATAAATTTAATAAAAAAGAAAAAAACATACATCAGACTAATAAGGAGGTAGAATTACTAGTACTTGTAAATAGCATCTGTAATAGAATCCAAAGATCTGGGTTTGCATACAGCTTTTATGACTTAAACTGTGTGGTTCTGGCCTCACTGAACTTCTCTGAGCCTCAGTTTCCTCATTTGTAAAGTATATAAAATATACTTTGTAACTGTAATGATTAAACAATATAATTAAATAAATGGTACCTTTGACATAAGAAATGTAAAATGAATGGCAATGTATAAATAACAACATTTATTGCACACCTACTGGAGGTCAAGCATTGTGAAAAATACAAAGAAGGGAGCTCTAGCCCTCAATCAGTGCATAATGTAGTTGAAAGGACAAAAGATACTGATGTGAAAAACTAAGCACAAAATAAGAACACATGGTACAGATTAATAGCCAAGTGTGTGCCAGGGTTAATAAATGCTACAAGTTCAAAGGAAGAAAAGATAAACAGACTAGAGAGGTCAGGGAAGACTATGTGACACAAAACAGACTTGAGAAAGCCTTGACGAAAAAAATAGGATTTGGAAACAGGAGTACAGAGTAGATAAAGGGGAAAAGCAATCCAGAGCCAGTGAAGAGCCAAATCTAGCTGAAGTAAATGCGTGTAGAGGAGAATATTAAAAGATGAGGCTTGAAAATTAGGTTGTAGAGAAACTGTGAAGGAGTTACTTTCAGGACAAGAATGGAAAACTGCAGATTTTGGGACAAGAGAATAATGTAATTAAATCAGTGTTTTGAAAAGACTGATGTGGCAATAGTGTAAAGAAAAAAGATGGAAGAAGAGAGTAGATGTAACCCACCCCACCATTCTTTTTTTTTTATTAATATATTTTATTGATTTTTTACAGAGAGGAAGGGAGAGGGATAGAGAGCCAGAAACATCGATGAGAGAGAGACATCGATCAGCCGCCTCCTGCACACCCCCTATAGGGGAGATGCCCGCAACCAGGATACATGTCCTTGACCAAAATCGAACCTGGGACCTTTCAGTTCGCAGACCGACGCTCTCTCCACTGAGCCAAACCGGTTTTGGCCCACCATTCTTTTGACATTGTTTCTGTAAATGCTGACTCTAATATGTAACTTGTAGATAAACAGCATGTTTGTATAAGAATTCTAGGAATTAACTTCAAAAGGTACAGATTCCAACCTCCAGTTATCCCAGCTCTAGGAAATTTGCTGACCTTTCAATCATAAAACCAGGATGATGAAGACCAGGAGGCCAAAAACCAAGATGACGCACACCACACCATCACTTGACCACTTTCAAAGTCCTAATAGAAAAGACTCTGCTGATGTGCACAGAGACATTTTTAACCCCCTCCCTTTGATCTCTTCGTTGTTTTCCCTCTTCCTCCTTATCAACCTCTGCCTGCACTGAGATGTTAAGATGGTCTCTGGGATGAGAGTCTCCTACCCTCATTTTATTAGCCTGTGGGATCTTGAATAAACCACCACCAGCTGCCTCTTGAGTATTGGTTTTCAAAGCATCAATACAGCCAATGGGAGTAGTGAAAACAGAACAGAGGCAGAATTGGGAAATGCTGCACAATAAGATTAGAGGCTGATACCACACAAAGTTTAAGGATAAAAGAGTCAAACTAGTTTGTTTCTTGAATTCAAGTCCTTTTAAAAAAAATGTTTTTGTTTTTTTAAGAGAGAGAGGGAAACATTGATGGAGTTGCCTCCCATATGCACCCAGTCCTGGACCAAACCCACAATTTGGGCCTGTGCCCTGACAGAGAATTGAACTGGTAAACTTTTGGGGCATGGGACAATGCTCAATCAACTGAGCCACTCCAGCCAGGGCAAAAAATCAGTTTAAATTTCTCCAATCTGAGTGGCAAAGAAGAAAATAAAAAAAAAAATTTTTTTTAATAAAATAAATAAACACAACTCAGTGGTATGTGATTGAAGGTTAAAATTTATTTTTGACATACTGAATTTAAGTTCATTATGGCATATTCACATAGAAATGTCTTAGAAGCAATTGGTTACATTGATCTGGCATCTAAAAGAGTAACCAGGATTGAAGAAAACTTGGGAGTCACTTGGACAAGCAAGAGCTAGAGCTGAGGAAAAAAGTCCCATTAGGAACACAACTCTGGGACCTCTTCCATGAGAAAAATTATATGTCCTCACCACAGGGAAATGGTTCTTTCCTCTAGTGAGGAGAGGATAAGGAGTCCAGGAGAGCCCAATATTCAAAAAAGTCCAAGGAGGCATGAAGATTGTGATATAAGTCTTTGTGAACAGTGGTGTCAACCTAGATATAAAAGATCTATGATGCAATGTGACTAAAGATGAAGAGATCCTACACTGGATGCACATTTCCACTCGTTACTCAGGAACTCTAGGGGCCTAGGAGAACTGTGTTGAAATTCACTGCACCTGCTTCTGCTCTGGCCATTTTCTAATAAATTTAGGTGTCCTGCGCTATCTAAACTTGGTATTTAATATAATTTTACCTTATATGTACATATGATGTCTACCTACCAGGCTATAACCCACCTAAAACAAAGGCTGCACATATATTTATACAAAAATTTACCAAAACTTCTGGGAGTTCAGCATCCTATCCTATCTAATAAAGAGGGAATATGCTAACTGATCATCATGCCCTCACACAGATGGTGGTGCCCATAGCCAATGAGGAGGGAATATGCTAACTGACTGCCACACCCTCAAAGATGGCAGTACCCACAGTCACAGATGGCAGCATCTAGGCCCTTCAGCCCTGCCGGGGAGGCAGGCACACAGTATGACTGGGCCTGCCCCCATGCAGGTCTGGCCACTCTGCACACCTGCCTCTGGAGTCTCCCAGACCTTTCAACACCCCAGCTGCCCAGGACCAGCCCGAGGCACAAGCAAACCTCGGATGGCAGCTGCCCAGCCGCCCAGGGCTGCCCAAGGCTCAGGTAACCAGGGCCAGCCAAGGCTTGCACTGCCGGCAGTGGCAGCAGCAGAGGTGTGATGAAGACATGGCCTTCCCCTGACTGCTGGGTCACCTCCCACCACTGAGAGCTCCTGGACTCTGAGTGGGGGTGAGCTGGCGGAGGAAACCCTCCTCCAGTACATGAACAATATCTGAAAACAAACAGGGTTAATCACAAAACAAGAAAGAGAAGAATTATGGCCCTTTCCTCTTCCCCCAAGTCTATCACAGTGGTACCTCGAGATACGAGTGCCCTAACATACGAGATTTTTGAGATACAAGCTGTCGAGCGAGCGATTTTTGCTTTGAAATACGAGCAACATTTAAGATAGGAGTAATCGCGCAGATCGGCTGGCTGCACAGGACCCACCAGTTTACCGCGACTCGAGCGTCTCATAGTTTCCCACGCCTCAAGGTTACGGAATGAATTAAACTCGTATCTCGAGGTACCACTGTATTATTATTTTAGTAGTATTTATAATGGTATTCTACTATAAAAGTTTTATCCTAATATAATAATGATAAATTAAAATTTAAATATTAATTTAGCTTCACTGGTGACATAGTTGACAAGGGAATATGAATGCAGTACTATGGGCCTGATTATTCAGCTCTGCTAGTTCTGAAAGTGATTTTTCAGGTTATTTTGGTACTTAATTATAATCAGTTCCTTACACATATGGAATCATTATGTTGTACACCTTAAACTAATACAATGTTGTATGCCAATTATATCTCAATAAAACTGAAAAACTGGTGTTTAAATCATCTATGTAGGTAACTCAATCCATACACATTCCACTCTTTCAATTATAATTCTCCAAAAGAAAAGCCAGCAACCCAAAGGCAGGAAATTACATTTTACTTCCCTGCAGCTGCTTCACAGCTGAGAGAA
Organism: Lasiurus cinereus; assembly: GCA_011751065.1. Taxonomy (NCBI): domain Eukaryota; kingdom Metazoa; phylum Chordata; class Mammalia; order Chiroptera; family Vespertilionidae; genus Lasiurus; species Lasiurus cinereus. Next base: position 613,115 of record JAAGEH010000032.1, on the reverse strand, counting down.
ATGCAAAAACAAAGAGGAAATGCGCCTGGAGATCTTATTAACAAAGAGTGGAAATCCTTGTACTTCACATCTCCCAATTAACACTGCTAAGGACACAGGCTCTCAGGTTCAAATTTCTCTTCATGGAAGGCCTGACCACACCACAATTAGTCTATAATTGCCACTTGCATCAAAGGCAGGGGTAGAAGCACACTGGCGCATTCCAGATTGTCACTTTAGCTATAGTTCTCACTACATAATGGATTAACATGTACAGGATTTTTTTTTCACTCGAGAACTAATGTTAATATCCCTTTTGTAAAGGAAAAGCAATGCAGTTCAGTATAAAATCTCTCTCCAGTTCTTAATCTAAAGTTCATCTTTCATGCATTTCTAAATCAGAAACAGGAACAGATTACTATGTGCAAATGACGTAACAATTTTCAGTATTTAAAAATATATATATGTTTATTGACTTCAGAGAAGAAGGGAGGGGGAGAAATAGAAACATAATTGATGAGAGAGAATCACTGATCAGCAGCCTCCTGCGTACCTCACACCAGGGATCAAGTCAGCAACGCAGGCATGTGCCCTGACTGGGAATCAAATCGTGGCTTCTTGGTTCATATGTCGATGCTCAACCACTGAGCCATGCTGGCAGGAACAATTTGCAGCATTTTAAAATTATTTGTTAAAGAAGGGGTCTTTCACTTTCTACAGTGACATTTCTGAACTACTTTTTGTCTTTTATAATGAATATTAGAAGCCCTATAACCACTGCTGCATTCACCGGAAATTTAGGGGAGTTGCAAAAGATCAGAGGTCTGGTGGCGCGCACGGCACTGCGCAGAGAACAGATTGCTGATTGTGCCGCTGGCTTTTACAAGCAGGCGGGAGACAGACCATCCCAACTGTGCCACTTCTGACTCCAGGGTCGGGTGAAACCCTGGGGAGCTAGACTCGTGTGGTCCTGGAACACAGGGGAGCTGGAGGGGCAGCGGTCCGGAGGCACTGCGGGTGGGCACGCGCACAAGGACTGCTCCAGCAATTACCAAGTCACGTGAGACTCAGGGGCTGTGGAGGGCGGAGCCAAATGCAAGGCAAGGTGGTCCCTTAAGCCCTGAGACTCCACCCATCCCAAGCTCAACAGAGAGACTTCTGCAGTTTTGCAAGTCTGGTATCATAAGGCTGAATCCAACACAGAAGTTCTCCCAGCATAGTGAAAATGCCGAGACAAGGGAAGGGATCACAAACAAAAGAAATGGAGGAAAACAAACGACTGGATATAGAGTTCAAAACCACGCTTATAAGGTTTTTCAAGAATATGCTAGAAAAGTTGGATAAAGTTAGCGAGAGCTAAGAGGAGATGAAAAAGAACCAACTAGAGATGCAAAAGAGCCAACTAGAGATGGAAAAGGTCCAACTAGAGATGATAAAGGACCAACTAGAAATTAAATATACACTGACTGAAATAAAAAATATTATACAGAGTCCTAACAGCAGATTAGAGAAAGGCAAGAATCAAGTCAAAAATTTGAAATATAAAGAAGCAGAAAACACTCAACTGAAAAAGCAAGAAGAAAAAAGAATCCAAAAATGTGAAGATAATGTAAGGAGCCTCTGGGACAGCTTCAAGCATACCAACATCAGAATTGTGGGGGTGCCAGAAGAAGAGAGAGGGAAAGATACTGAAAACCTATTTAAAGAAATAATGACTGAAAACCTCCCACATCTGGTAAAAGAAATAGACTTACAAGTCCAAGAAGCACACAGAACCCCATATAAAAGAAATCCAAAGAGGACTACACCAAGACACATCTTCATTAAAATACCAAGAGCAAAAGACAAAGAGAGAATATTAAAAGCAGCAAGAGAAAAACAGTTCACTACCTACAAGGGAGCACCCATACGACTGTCAGCTGATTTCTCAACAGAAACAATGCAGGCCAGATGGGAGTGGCAAGAATTATTCAACATGATGAATAGCAAGAACCTACAACCAAGAATACTCTATCCAGAAAAGCTATCATTCAGAATTGAAGGGCAGATAAAGAGCTTCACAGATAAGAAAAAGCTAAAGGAGTTCATCAACTCCAAACCAGTATTATATGAAATGCTGAAAGGTACTCTTTAAGAAGAGGAAGAAGAAAAAGGTAAAAGATAAAAAATTATGAACAATAAATACATATCTATCAACAAGGGAATCTAAAAATTAAGTGAATTAAAAATTTGACCAACAGAATAAACTGGTGAATATAATAGAATCAAGAACATAGAAAGGGAGTGGATTGATAATTCTCAGGGGGAAAGGGGTGAGGGGTGTATAGGGAGAGACTGGACAAAAATCATACACCTATGGATGAGGTCAATGGGAGGGAGGGAAGGGCAGAGGGAAGGGTGGGAGCTGGGTCGAGGGGTGCTATGGAGGGGAAAAAAGAGAAACAAATGTAATAATCTGAATAATAAAGACTTAAAAAAAAAAAGATGCTGCCTCTTCATGAAATTCATTAATGGGCATTGCTTTATAATCTCCCTTTTCATAACTTCTATCTTAAAAGCATATTTGTGTTTATTTAATATGTCAATTTTTAAAACAGATTTTTACAATATAAATTCCAAACATATAAAAAGTAGATAGAATAATATAAGTCCCAATGAACCCAAACACTAATTTTATCAACTAATGGCCAATTTTGTTTCTTATGTAACCCCATCTACTCCATCCCCATTTCCATTATTTTTGAAGCATATCTCAGACATCATTAATTTCATCCATGTATGTTTTGGAGTGTAGTTCTAAAAATATAACAAGTTTCAAAACACCACCCACTAGCATTATAACATCTAAAAAAATCCAACAATGTCTTAATATCTCCATCAACTGATATTCAGATCTTTTTTTTTTTTTAAATCCTCACCCAAAGACATTTTTCCCATTGATTTTTAGAGACAGTGGAAAGGAGGAAGAGAGATGTAGAAAGACAAACAGCGATATGAGACACATCAATCGGTTGCTTCCCACACGAGCGACGATCAAGGCTGGGGATTAAGCCTGCAACCAAGGGGTGGGGGTGGGGGGTGTGCAGGAGGCAGCCAATCAATGATTCTCTCTCATCACTGATGTTTCTCTCTCCCTCCCTCTCTCTGAAATCAATGAAAATATATTTATACTAAAGGCCTGGCACACAAAATTCATGCAGAGTTGGGGTTGTCCCTCAGTCCAGGATGCACCCTCTCCAATCTGGAACCGCTCAAGGGATGGCCCTCTCACAATCCAGGGCTGCTGGTTCCCAACTGCTCGCCTGTCTGCCTGCCTGATTGCCCCTAACCACTTCTGCCTGCCAGCCTGATCACCCCATAACCACTCCCGGCCAGCCTGATAGATGCCTAACTGCTCCTTTGCCAGCTGATTGCCCCTAACTGTCCCCCCACACACACCTGTCACCCCTAACTGCCCTCCTCTGCCAGCCTGGTTGCCCCTGTTCTCCCCTGCAGGCCTGAATGCCCCCAACTGCCCTCCCTTGTTGGCTCAGTAACCCCTAACTGCCTTCCCTTGCCAGCCTGGTTGCCCCTAACTGCCCTCCCCTGCCGGCCTGGTCATCCCTAACTTCCCTCCCCTATAGGCCTGGTTGCCTCTAACTGCTCTCCTCTCCTGGCCTCGCCCCCTCAACTGCCCTCCTCCCCTGTAGGCCTGGTTGCCCCCAACTGCCCTCCCCTGCCAACCATCTGGTCCCTCCCAACTGCCTTCCCCTGCTGGTCTGATCCCTCTCAACTGCCCTCCCTTGCCAACCATCTTGTGGGGGCCATTTTGACGGTCATCTTTGTGTGTTGGAGTGATGGTCAATTTGCATATTACTCTTTTATTAGATAGGATACAGGTAGTCTTTAGATTATGTTGGACTCGACTTACATCACTTTGTGGTTATGTCGCTATCTCCTATTTACAGTATTGATGAAGAAAAAAATAGTTCCATCATTTTTACATATGTACATATGTGCTTTATGTTTTTTATTATTTATTTACTACAAGTAAAGGTCAGGAATTGTTAACTTTCTTTTAATTTTTTTTTTTTTTTACTGTTTCACTTCATTAATGCTATGTATGTGCTCCATGTGAGTAATGTAGGTGCTTAGGTAGGTGGGTTTTGACTTATGGCAAAAATTGAGTTACTTCACACTATAGGAATAGATCTCTGACATAACGTGAGAACTGCCTGTATGTAAAAGCCTAAGTGACCATTACAACTAGATGACCAGCCAGTAGTTATAATGCACACTGACCACCAGGGGACAGAAGCTCAACCCAGGAGCTTCCCCCTGGTGGTCAGTGAGCTCCCACAGACAACTGCCTGCATTCCCTCCCTCCACTGTCCTCTCCACACACACACCCCCATGCCGGCCAGCCCTGATTGGCCTCAATTGGGAATGGGGGAGGTGGCCCCAACTGGCCCCGACTGCTGGCCAGGTCAAGGAACCCCACCTATGCATGAATTTATGCACCAGGCCTCTAGTCACCAAGCACAGGCATGGGCATTAGGAAATAGGGAAACCAGTTAGGAAGCTATTGTAATTGTCTAGTTTCGTTGCTTGAATCAAAAAGTGGCAATAATTATATTTACTAAGATAAGAAAGACTGCAAGAGGGGCATCTTTATAAAAATCAGTTTGTGCTATGGAGAATGGAGGAGACCTTTGCCCTGACTGTCAACATCTCAGCTGCTATTCTTTCAAACTAATCATTTTCTCTTACCTCAGAAGTAGGCTATCCTTCTTCGGTACCAGTGTGTTATTTCTAATCTACTGTCTTATTTACATTATTCTCTAGGAAGACCAAATGAAAAGGCAATAAAAACTGATGCATTTAGTTATCAGCAAAAGAAAAAATGAATCCGAAATCTAAGCCAGCACTTTCTAAGTAAAAGAAAACTAAAAGAGTGGTCACTCTGGATATTGCCTCACTTCCAACATACTGTTTCTAAAACTTCACTTATAAGATGGCTATTTAGAACTCAATACTTTTGCTATAAATACAAATTTTTAAGAAGTGATTTGGTTTCCATGCCAAAACTACATAATAAAGCTACAGTATGATAATAGTGCCAGCCTTAATCTGAGAGAGAAAAAGTCACAGAGTATAAGAAAAAAAACACTTCCTTGTGCTTGGCCTAAGAGAAATATAAGTTTCTCTTTTACACAATCCCATGTTGTTCAAAACTCCTTTATCCCTCTGCCTCTAGTACTGCCATGTGAAAACTCCCACTCTTGCATCTTCCTCAGATCTCTCCCCCAAAATGTTCTCCATGTCTAAAAATCACCCCAAAATTCTAATTCTCACAATTTTGTAAAGCAGAAGTCAGGCAGTAGGAGGAAATGCACTACTTTAAGCTAGTTCTAAAAGAAGACGGCCCGGTTGGTAGGATTTCAGCAAGTACTTTATTAGAGAAAATAAAGTAAATTGAAGAAATAAGGGAAATACCAGTATGTGATGCTGAGAAAGCACTGCAAGGAGTCAGCCTGTTTCTCTTTTTATATTTTTACCCTTCCTGCACTTCAGAACTCATTGATTTTTCTAAAAGATTCACATTTTGGCCACAATTCTTATACCAGACACCTTGATGATCCAGAGATAATAAGCCTAGTTTTCAGTTTTCAATTGTGGAGTTGAAGAGGAAATGGGGAATAGCATTACTGATTAATTAAGTATGCACTAAAATGTGCTTAAATAGAGAACAATTTATCTTTAATGGGCTTTTATAAATAGAGAATTCAAAACACATGTTTTTAAAACTATACTTTGCAGATAATTAAATTTCTTTCTTAGTTTTCTGTTTTAACTACCAAACCCCCAAAGTTTGCCATTTACCATTCAACATTTTTAAATCTAGGGAAAAACCTCATAGTTCATCTTAGAGATAACCAAATCTTCAAACCAAGAAGAGATGAGAGCGGAAGGTTCTGAAGACTGTGATGAAGAGCACAGTTAGTTCACATAGTCTGCAGCTGCCACTCTCAAATTAAAAACAAAACAAAAACAAGCCTACATTACATCAGATCTAATACTGACATTTCATTTGGGTCACATTTGCTGTCTAAAATCTGTAATTAGAAAAACACCAGAAGGCCTCCTGTCTGTCAATTAACTGAAAATATATTATCAAGTAGAACAAATTATTTGATTTAAACCTAACCCTTAAAAACTCAATTAAATGTACTACAGGTAATTTGCCTGCCTCAGATTTCTTTTTCCAAAAACAGAATCCCAAGTCATTAAAGTTTTATTTAAGAAGTTCTAAATCACAAGATTATAGGTGAGTACTATTGTAATTAAAGTTTCATTAAAAGTTCAAAATGAGAGGACTATGTTGGGCTATTATTTCCTTCTTTAGAGTTGTCTATTTTGACTGCAGTTTTTAAATAATTAATATTTTTGTAATTAGAAAAAAAAACACTTCTGGTATTTTGGAAAATGAAAATGATGAAAGAAATCTCAGTAAGAACTAAAACAGAATAGAAGAAACTAAACAGAAGACATGCAAAGTAGTGAGATATCTTTGTTTTGTTTGTTACTTTGCTAATATGCTTTCGTAACAAAATTGAAGGAAATACATTTTACTCAAACTTTTCAAACAGCAAGAAGAGGAAACTATTTCTAAAGCATTTCTAGAGTAGTGTTTCTTTTTATTTTATTTTTTCCTGTGACTTGCTTTATTGCAACTTTCTTTTTATGGCAGTAGTCTGGAACTAAACCCACAATATCTCCAAGATATGCCTGCCTGTATAATGTGAGGTATGCATTAACATACTTTATTATTTATTTATTTTTCTTAAAATTAAATTTATTGCGGTGACATTGGCCAATATGAACATATAGGTTTCAGGTGTGGGTTTCTATGTTACAAGATCTGTATATTGCACCATGTGCCCACTGCCCAAAGTCAGATCTTCTCCCTTCTTCTCCCACCCCTTGAGCAGTGGTTCTTAAACTAAGATATTACCTGTCTTTTTCACTCTCATTGTTCACAAATGTGTAGTGGAGTTATGGCATAATATCAAAGAAGAATAACTAAAATGATTTGAAAATGCCAATAAAAGTCTTATACTTTCCAACTACATATTTCTATAAGCCTCTATTTTCTTCATATATTCAACCAAAATAATTTAACTACAACAGACTGAATACAGAAACAAATATAAAAATTCAGCTGTCTTCTAATAAGCCATGCAATTAAAGAGATTTACATGTAAAACAATGCCTATCTCTTCACATATTGTTTTTAGTTTTGGACAACAAAGTTATTATTGAGGAAAATGTATTTTATGAGAACATGGAATAGTTTTTATATTGATATTTTAAATAAATTAATGTATATTTTTAAAGGCTTCCAGTTTTAGCTTCTAATGAAGTAATTATCAGTAAATATAATCCCATATAAACAAAAGCTTTCAGGAGTCCTTAATTTTTAAGAATGTAAAAGGGTCTTGAGACCAAAAAGTTTGATAATTGCTGTTCTAAAGTACTTCTTATTATATAGGAAAAATATCATTCTACACAAAGAAGATAGGGGAAATAGTTGCTTAAAAGTGAATTTATAAATCATAGGACAAATGATTAAGCTCAGATTTGCTTCACAAAAATCTGAAGGGAAAGGGAAAAACAGGAAGTATAAATCAAATAAGAATGGTGACTGAGGTAGGGGTTCATTATACTGCCTCTCTACTTTTGCACGTTTGAAATTTTCCCTAATAAAAAGATAAAAAATTGAATTCATAACTGAGCAATTGCATAAAAAAATAAATCTGTAATTGCTAAGAATAAAGAAAGCTTAAAAAAAATTTTAAATATTAAACTAAAAAAAAATTAGACTAACACCATCCACATAGTTCCAAATTCACTTTTTGATCTTCACTGATGTCCTCTCAATTAGTTTCATGGAGTTAAACCAGCAGTGTACATGGTATAATATGGAGTTCTATTTTGTTCACTTAAAATTCACATATACAGTTCCCATCGTTATCTATTACTAATCTGACTAAAACAAAGATGACACAGAAATCTTTCAGTTTAATAATAAAAGAAGCTCACCAAATCCTTCAACTTGGTTGACTTCTCTATATAACTTAGAATAACGTTTACGTTACACTATCGCCATCTGCTGGCTGTAATATCTAAGTACAGTAAACAAAGGTTTCAGAAAATCTAAATACTTATGATTGAGATTTTTCTCCCTAATTATCCTGAAAAAAACAAGTTGCTATACATAATTAGGGTCCTCCAAAATTTCACATTAGAAGCGGTGATTCTTAACCCTGGCTTCATTTTAAAATCATCTAGGAGCTTTTGAAAGTCCTGATACCTGGGCTTCAAACCAGAGCAATTAAATCAGAATCTTTATTTTGATAAAAAAGTAAGGCAAGCCACAGACTGGGAGAAAATATTTGCAAAAGATATATCTGAAATAGGACCTGTATCTAGAATATATAAACAACCATTATAACTCAATAATAGAAAAACAACCAAATTTTTTATTTTATATATATATACATATATTTTATTGACTTTTTACAGAGAAGAAGGGAGAGGGATAGAGAACTAGAAACATCGATGAGAGAGACATCGATCAGCCGCCTCCTGCATGCCCGCCCTGGAGATGTGCCCGCAACCAAGGTACATGCCCTTGACTGGAATCGAGCCTGGGACTTTTCAGTCTGCAGGCCGATGCTCTATCCACTAAGCCAAATCAGTTTTGGCAACAACCAAATTTTTTAACTGGGGGAATGATCTGAACTTCACCAAAGAAGATATATGGACTAGAGGTCCAGTGGACAAAATTTGTGATAGGGGAGGTGGTCCCCTCAGCCCAACCTGACCCCTCTCTCCAATCTGGGATCCCTTAGGGGATGTCCGACTGCCAGTCTAGACAGGCAGTCGGACATCCCTCTCATAATCCTGGACTGTTGGCTGCCTGGTCGCTCCTAACTGCCTCCCAGCCATCTGGTGGCCCCTAAATGCCCCCCCCCCCGCCTGCCTGGTCACCCCCAACTGAACCCCCCCTGCCAGCCTAGCCATCCTTCACTGCCCCCCTGTCAGCCTAATCACCCCCAACTGCTCCCTTTGCTGGCTTGGTCACCCCCAAGTGCACCCCCACCCCCACCAACCCAGTCACCCCACACAGCCTACTGTTCAGTCGTTTGGTTGTCCCTCACTAACCTCCCTGCTATCCTGGTCACCCCACGCAGCATGCTTGTTCAGTCATTTGGTCATCCCTCAGGCCAGCCATGGGCGGCTGGGTAACCACCATCCCAGTCTTGCCTGTGCCTCAGGCCAGCCATGGACAAGCTGGGGGGCTGAGAGGACTGAGCACCGCTATCTTGTGGCTGTGGGTGCCTCTGTCTTTGGGGGTGTAGCAGTCAATTAGCATATTCCCTCATTATTGACTCTTGGCGCTGCCATCTTTGAGGGCAGGGCAGTCAATTAGCATATTCCCTCTTTATTGGTTGTAGGCAATGCCATCTTTGTGAAAGCATGAGGGTCAATTTGCATACTACCTCTTTATTATATCTAATGGCAACTAACCACATAAAAATGCTCAACATCAACAGTCTCTAAGAAAATGTAAATTAAGAACACAATGGCTTACTACTTCCTATCCATTAGAATGGTTAACGGTAAAGAGATTGACCATAATGAAGTGACCAGGATGTGGAACAACTGTAACCTTCATACACTGATAGTAAAAATGTAAAAAGAGACACCATTTTGGAACATAGTTCGGTGATTTCTTTAACAGCTACACACACACACACACACACACACACACACCAAAAGACCCAGCCATTCCATTCCTAGATATGTACATAATAGAAAGAAAAGTTGCAGTGGATTGAAGAGTGTCTCCTCTAAAATTTATGTTGCCACATCTAAGCAACAATATCTCCCTCCCCTGGACCAAATCTGATTTCCACTCACGCCCTTCAACCTTCAAGAGCACTCAGTCCACTTTTATGTCTACAGTCTCCTAATCCGTGTCCCACCCATCTTACTTCCTATCAACTTTAATCTCAAGGTTCATTGATCTAGCCACCCCTCACCTACACCCTCCATTCCTGTTTGCTCTTTCCCTCAACTGTACTAGACCAGCCAACTCCAATACTATACCATCCAACTGCCTTTTCTGTTTGCATACTTGGATGGTTCAGGACTGTTGGATATGGCTTAGAAAACAATGCTCTCCAGCCTCAGTGGGGGCTTCAGCACCACCCAGCAATACTTGGCCCAATCCTCTCACAAATAATCCAAAACTTCCAAGACTTCAAACTCTCTTCAAGCTCCCTTAGACTATCATGCCTTCTCTCATTTTCAATTAATCTATTTGCCCTCAGAAAAATTAGAGGTCTGAATAAATGCTACAGCTCTTTGCTGCACCTATGTATTTAATGCATCTATTATCCTTAATTCCTTCCCTCTGGTCCCAGAAAAAGAGTTGGCTTTACTTCAATCCACCAGAAGTGCTCTGGATTAATTCCTGCCCCTTCTGCCTCACCAATACTACAAAACCCTGACCCAATTCACTGCTCTTTAACCACAGATGATACCTTTGTTATTCTGATCTTCCTCATCTTCAAAATGGTGATATCATTGCTAGATTGTGAGTGTAACAGGCCTAGAAGTGCCTGATATATGATAATCATTCAATAAATAGTAGCAATCGTTACTATTATGTTAATATCTTAAAGAAGAAAGGCAAGAAGCCCAGCCTTACCTTCAACCAGGGAGACCTTGGATTCCTCCTGGGACCTTACAACCACAATGCCCAGGGGTTAGCTGCCTCAGCTGTGAATCCACAAACACCGGGATTCCAACCTCCTCGACCGCAGGCTGTCCAGAGGGAGACAAAGCAGCACCGAAAATGCAGACAGGCACTACGCCTTCTCACAAAGCAGATAGAAGGAACAGCTGAATTAAACAACACCCACCCAGAACTAGCGAATTAAACACAGCTGGTGAGGTAATCTGCAGACAGAAAGGTCAGATATCACCTAGAGAAAGCGCTGCCTCCTCAAATTCATCTCAGTGTTTGTTGGCTGGATGTTTTTTGTTTGCATTTTTTAGATTTTTGTTGTTGGTAGTTTGCATTCATCTCTGGGTGTTTGTTCTTTGCATTTTTTTTTATTAGTTATTTTATTTTTCTTCTCATATACATATATTTTCCTCTTCTTTTTTCTTCTCTTTCTTTTCTCTCTTAGATTTTTGCCTTTCCTTAATATCATGTTTGCACTCTTTTTTATTGCCTAATTTTCATTTCTTCAGTGGTCACCTTTATATGGGGGTATTAGTATCGTGAATACATGTGTTTGGTACTCTGTGCATTGTATTTGTTATGCTGTATTTTGTGCCTTTAAGTCAAGGCAGAAGAGACAGAGCTACAAAACCAGACACCTTGAGAAGAGTGATCATGGGGAAACAAAGAAATAGCTCGCAAATGAAAGAAAAGGAATCACCAGAAAAGGAAGCAAACAAAATGGAGGCAAGCAACATGACAGAGGAAAAATTTAGACCAATGGTCATGAGATCACTGAAAAGGATGGAAGACAAATTCAACAATATGTATAAGAACTAAGAGGAACTAAAGAACCAAGAAGAAATGAAAAAGGACATTGCTGCAATAAAGAACTCAATAGAAAGCAACAACAGTAGACTAGAAGAAGTGGAGGACTGCATCAGTGACCTAGAAGACAAGACAGGAAAATATACCCAAGCAGAGCAGCATCTAGGGAAAAAAAAAAAAAAATTAAAAAACATGAGGAGAGGCTAAGGAAACTTTGGGACAACCCAAAAAGAAACAACATATGCATAACAGGGGGTACCAGAAGGAGAGGAAACTGAGCAAGGAATAGGACACCTGTTTGAAGAAATAATGACAGAAACTCCCCTGATATCGGGAAGAAAAAAATACACACAAGTCCAAGAAGCTCACATAGTCCCAAACAGGATGAACCCCAAAAGACCAACACCAAGACACATTATAATTAAACTAGAGGCCCAGTGTGTGGTATCACGCAAGACCCAGACCCATTGCACCAACGAGACCCAGACTGACGCCCACCATGCCAGGCAGGACATGGGACCCTGAGTCAAGTCCCACCCATCTGCTCACACCTCAAGTCCCCACCCACCCGTGCACACGTGCCACACACACAACCACACCCACCTTGAATATAATTGTGGACGGAGATAAGAATAGTTTCCTGCCCTGCCAAAACCGGTTTGGCTCAGTGGATGGAGCGTCGGCCTGCAGACTGTAAGGTGCCAGGTTCGATTCTGGTCAAGGGCATGTATCTTGGTTGTGGGCACATCCCCAGTAAGGGGTGTGCAGGAGGCGGCTGATCAATGTCTCTCCCTCATCGATGTCTCTAACTCTCTATCCCTCTCCCTTTCTCTCTGTAAAAAATCAGTAAAATATGTTTAAAAAAAATAAAATAGTTTCCTGCCCTAACCTTTTATTCTCAGGGGCACTTAAATTGACCTTCATTGGAAGATGAGAATTGAATAGAGCAACACTTACTTGTTCCCATGAAGAAATCATATTAGTTCATTTCGGCATTACAGCATCATGGCCACGGGGCTTTTATAATAGAAATTGGCAAACACCATTGACAAAGTAAGAATATTAAAGGCTGCCAGAGAGAGACAGAAAGTTACCTACAAATGATCTCCCATCAGACTATTGACTGATTTCTCAACAGAAACACATCAGGCCAGAAGGGAATGGAATGAAAAACACAAAGCCATGCAAAGCAAGGTTCTGAATCCAAGAATATTATACATAGCAAGACTATCAATCAAATTGAGGGAGAAATCAGGAGCTTCACAGACAAAAAAGGACTAAGGGAGTTTATTACCACCAACCCAGCAATGTAAGAAATGCTAAAGGGTCTGCTATAAAAAAGAAGAAATAGGAAGGAAAGAAAGAACCCAGGCATAAAGAATAAAAATGGCAATAAACAAGTACCTATCAATAACTTTAAATGTAAGTGGATTAAATGCCCCAATCAAAAGACATAGGGTAGATGAATGGATAAGAAAACAGGACCCATATATCTGCTATCTACAGGAATCCCACCTCAGAACAAAGGACTCACAGACTGAAGGTGAAAGGATAGGAAAAGGTTTTTCAGATGAATGGAAATGAAATAAAAACCTGGAATACCAATACTTATATCTGAAAATCAGACCTCAAAGTGAAGGTTATAACAAGAGATAAGGAAGGCCACTTCATAATACTAAAGGTAGAAATTCAACAAGAAGATATAACTCTGATAAATATATATGCAACCCATATAGGAGTACCCAAAAACATAAAACAATTTCTGGAAGATAGTCACAGTAGGGGACTTTAATACCCAACTAAAACCACTAGATAAATCCACTAAACAAAACAGTCAGCAAAGAAACATCAATCCTAAATGACTCACTAGATCAGATGGAATTAAATGACATCTTCAGAACATTTCACCCCAAAGCCACAGAATATATATTCTTCTCAAGTGCACATGGGTCATTTTCAAAGACTACATATTGGGACACAGGAAAAGTCTCTTCAAATTCAAGAAGATAGAAATCATATCAAGCATTTTATCAGATCACAATGGCTTAAACTAGAAATCAACTACAAGAAAAACAATCAGGCTGAGTGAGAGAACCATAGAGGAGAGTGTAGACGTGTGTGGTGTGTGTGTGTATGAACTAAGGACAGTTAGATTCTGCAGGTCCTCGAAGAGGCTGCCAAACCGGGCAGTCTTAGACGGTGGAGTCCTGCGCACAAAGCGGACACTTCTGGGCGACCAGTGAGGACACAAAGACCACACCATCTTGAGAAACAGCTGCTTGAAACTAGGATTTTGGCCTCAGCACCACCCAGTCGCATCTCAGACGCAAACCAGGACCCTGCAGCCACTGGGGACAGAGAATTGTGACTACAACTTCAGACCAACAGACAACAAGAATCCAGACTTCCCAGCCACAGATTTCTGTGAGTCAAAGAGCCTATCCTCCTCCTCCTCTCTCCCCCCCCAGGATTGCAGATAACGCCATAGTAACTGACAGACCTGACCCTTGTTCAGGACACATCGCACATATGAGAATTTGAGCTTGGGAGCAAACACAGGGAATGGAATCTGCTCCTCACAATGCAATCGGGTGACCAAACCTGAAGCCCACGCAGGGCGGCAGTGCCACCTGGTTTTGATTCTGGGCAAGCACACAAGGAAGTCTGTTTTCCGCAGTACAGGCACACCATAGGGCTACTGTGCAACCCAGTCCCCATGGTGACTGGGACCCAGATTCCCCTGGCAAGAGGCAGCACTGAGCACCACTAACTTGACTGTTCCTTATCTTGTGTACCTGGGATCCTTGACTCACAGCGCATTCACACTAAGAGCCAGTGACTCCAATTCTTTGTGTATAGGCCCAAAGGGACACTGATTCTCAGTGAGAAGCCGCAAGAGGCAACAGAGGCTCTGGTACTCAATTCTTGGTGCAAGCACAGGGAAACTCTGACTACTGGCACACACTAGGGGACTCATTTTAGGCACACACCAACAGCACAGTGTAGGCGGGGTCCATGATTCTAGGTGAGCACACAAGACAACAATGAACACTGGTAACACTGACCCTGGGTGAGCCTGGTTCCCACCAACCCATGACAGCCGCACATCATAGTGTCGGAGCACTTCTGTGACACTCAGGTGGTGCAAAGCTCCCACAGCACACAGCCTAGGTACATGCAACTTGAAGTTTGAACCTTCTGGTGATAGTCAGAATGGGGAGACAATACAATTCCCAGAAGAAAGAAAATGAGGAATCACCAAGTAAGGAAATTAGTGAAATTGAAGCATGCAACATGACCATAAAAGAATTCAGAGAAATGGTCATGGAATTCATACATCAGATAAATGAGAAAATCAACAATCTATGCAAAAATCAGGAAGAAATGAAAAGTGATATAGCTATAATCAAAAACACCATGGAAAGTTTCAACAGTAGACTAGAAGCAGAGGACCAAATTAGTGAGTTACATCAGGTACAGAAACAAGCCCAATCTGAACAGCAATTGGATAAAAAATTAAAAAGCAGGAGGAAAGCCTAAGGGAGCTTTGGGACAACATGAAATGAAGTAACATATGTATAATAGGGCTGCCAGAAGGATAAGAAGAGCAGCAAGGATTAGAAAATCTATTTGAAGACATAATGACAGAAAACTTCCCCAATGTGGGGAAGAAAAAAGTTACACAATTACAGAGAGTTCCAATCAGGATCAACCCCAAAAGACCACACCAAGACACGTCATAATTTCAATGGCAAATATCAGCAACAAAAAGAGAATCTGAAAGGCAGCAAGAGAGAGACAGAGAGTTACCTACAAACGAACCTCCATCAGATTATCAAATGATTTCGCAACAGAAACACATCAAGCTAGAAGGGAATGAAAGGAGGTATACAAAGTGTTGCAAAGCAAAGGACTGAATCCTAGAATATTCTATCCAGTAAGACTATCAATCAAAATTGAAGGGGAAATCAGGAGCTTTGCAGACAAAAAAAAAAAAAAAAAAGGCTAAGGGACTTTATAACCACCAAACCAGCAATGCAAGAAATGCTAAAGGGAATACTGTAAAAAGAAGAAATCAAAAGGTAAGAAGGAACATAGACACAAAAATAGATATGAGTACAAATACCTTTCAATAATAACTTTAAATGTAAATGGACTGCCGAAACCGGTTTGGCTCAGTGGATAGAGCGTCGGCCTGCGGACTGGAAGGTCCCAGGTTCGATTCCGGTCAAGGGCATGTACCTTGGTTGCGGGCACATGCCCAGTAGGGGGCATGCAGGAGGCGGCTGATCAATGTCTCTCTCTCATCGATGTTTCTAGCTCTCTATCCCTTTCCCTTCCTCTCTGTAAAAAAAAAAAATCAATAAAATATATTTTTTAAAAATGTAAATGGACTAAATGCTCCAATCAAAAGACATCGAGTGGCTGAATGGATTAAATAAAACACAACCCATATACATGCTGTCTACAAAAGACCCACCTCAGAACAAGGGATGGAAAAATATCATTCAGGCAAACGTAAATGAAAAAAAGTTGGGGTAGCAATACTTATATCTGACAAAATAGACCTCAAAGCGAAGGCCATAACAAGAGATAAGGAAGGCCACTTAATACTAAAGGGATCGATACAACAACAGGATATAACCCTGGTAAACATATATGCACCCAACGCAGGAGCACTCAAATACATAATAAAACTCCTGGAAGATATCAAGGGAGAGATCGACAACAATACAATCATAGTAGGGGATTTTAATACACCACTGTCATCACTGAATAAATCCTCTAGACAAAAAAAAATCAGCAAAGACACAGCAACCCTAAATGACTCACTAGATCAGATGGACTTAACTGACATCTTCAGAACATTGCATCCCAAAACCATGGAATATACGTTCTTCTCAAACGCACATGGGACATTTTCAAAAATAAACCACATATTGGGTCCCAAGCAAAGTCTCCCCAAATTCAAGAAGATTGAAATCATACCAAGCAAGCATCTTCTCAGATCACAATGCCATAAAATTAGAAATAAACTACAATAAAAACAATTAAAAATCTCAAACACTTGGAAGCTCAATAGCAAGCTATTAAATAATGACTGGGTTACCAATGAGATCAAAGAAGAAATTAAAAGCATCCTGGAAACTAATGACAACAAAAACACAGCAATACAAAATCCATGGGATACAATGAAAGCGTTTCTGAGAGGGAAGTTCATAGTTCTACAGGGCTACTTCAAAAAGCAAGAAAAAATGGTAGTAAATCACCTAATTTTACAACTCAAAGAATTAGAAAGAGAGCAACAAGAAAAGCCCAGAATGAGCAGAAGGAAGGAAATGATAAAGATCAGAGCAGAAATAAATGACATAGAGACCACAAAATACAATACTAAAGATCATTGAAATCAAGAGCTGGTTCTTTGAAAGGATAAACAAAATCGATGAATCTCTAGCCAGGCTCACCAGGAAACAAAGAGAGAGGATCCAAATAAACAAAATCAGAAATGAGGCGAAATAACAACAGACCCCACCGAAATACAAAAGATTGTTAAAAATACTATGAACAACTCTACTCCAACAAACTAGACAACCTGGAGGAAATGGACACATTCCTAGAAAAATACAACCTTTCAAAACTCAATCAGGAAGATTCTAAACATCTCAATAAGTCAATAACTATGAAAGAAATTGAAGCAGTCATCAAAAAGCTCTAGCAAACACAAGCCCAGGGCCAGATAGCTGCACAGGGGAGTTATACCAAACATTCAAGGAAGAACTAAAACCTATCCTCCTCAGACTATTCCAAAAAATCCAAGAAGAAGGAACACTTTCACGCTCATTTTATGAAGCCAGCATCACGCTAAAACCAAAACCAGATAAAGACAACACAATGGAAGGAAATTATAGGCCAATATCCCTCATGAACATAGATGCCAAATCCTCAATAAAATTCTAGCAAATTGGACCCAGCAATACATCAGAAAGATCATACACATGACCTAGTAGGATTTATCTGGAGGATGCAAGGATGGTACAGAATCTGCAAATCAATAAACATGACATATCACATAAACAAATTGAGAAATTTGAGACTGGACAAAAGTCATACACCTATGGATGAGGTCAAAGGGAGGGAGGTAAGGGTAGAGAGAGTGGTGGGAGCTGGGTGGAGGGGAGCTATGTAAGGGAAAAAAGAGAAACAAATGTAATAATCTGAATAATAAAGATTTAATTTTAAAAAATGGTCAAAGAACTTAAATAGACACTTTTTGAAGGAGGACAGAAGGATGGCCAAGAGACATATAAAAACATGCTCAAAGTCACTAATCATCCAAGAGATACAAATCAAAACAACAATGTGGTACCATCTCATACCTGTCAGAATAGCTATCATCAACAAATCAACAAAGTACAAGTGTTGGAGAGCATGCGGAGAAAAAGAACTTTGCACTGCTGCATGGGAATGAAGATTGGTGCAGCCACTGTGGAGAACAATATGGAGTTTCCTCAAAAAACTAAATTAGAACTCCCATTTGACCCAGTGATCCCACTTCTATAGATATATCCAAGAAACTAGAAACAATGTGAAAGGATATTTGCACCCCTATGTTCATAGCCATTTACCATAGCTAAGATTTGGAAACAGCCTAAGTGCCCATCAGCAGATGAATGGATTAAAAAACTGTGGTACATCTACAAATGGAATACTACGTTGCAGTAAAAAAGGAGTTCTTATCATTTGCAACAGCATGGATGGAACTGGAGAGCATAATGCTAAGTGAAATAAGATAAATTTAAGCCAGAGAAAAATAAATACCACCTGATCTCACTCACTTGTGGAATATAATGAACAACATAAACTGCTGAACAGGGACAGATCCAGAGACAATGAAGCATGGATCAGACTGCCAAACCTCAGAGACAAGGCAGGGGAGCAGGGGGGGTGGGGGAGATCAACCAAAGGACTTATATTCATGAATATAAGCCTAACCAATGGACATGAACACCAAGGGAGGTGAAGGCATGAGTGGGGGTGGGGGGAGGTTTGGGGGGTTAATGGAGGGATGAGGACACATATATAATACTTTAATCAATAAGAAAATTACAAAAAAACAAAAACAAAACCCAGCTTAGAACCAAGATGGCAGCATAGATGAACACCTATACTGGCTGCCTCTCACAATCACATCAAAACTCCAACTAAAAGACAAAACAAATATCATCCAGCACCATGGGAAACCTGGTTGAGTGGAAGTTCTACAACTAGAAGGAAAGAAAAAAGTGCACTGAGATTGGTAGAGGTGCAGAGGTGCAGAAGTGGGGAGGTATGTAGGTTCACAAAACAGGCTGGCAACTGGGTACGTTGTTGTTTTTTTCAATTGGGAAGGATATACAAGCTCCCAATTGCTCTGATCTCCAGTTCTGGGTAAGACTCTGGGAACCCATACACATAAAGGGAGAAACTGGACTGTCTGGCATCGGGCAGGAACGTAAAGGTAGATTTCTCTCAAAGGTGCTCGTAGTGATCATT
This sequence comes from Lasiurus cinereus, assembly GCA_011751065.1. Classification (NCBI taxonomy): domain Eukaryota; kingdom Metazoa; phylum Chordata; class Mammalia; order Chiroptera; family Vespertilionidae; genus Lasiurus; species Lasiurus cinereus. Next base: position 593,998 of record JAAGEH010000032.1, on the reverse strand, counting down.
GTTCCTGCACAGGGCCATGGGACAATAGACCCGGGGACCTCTCAGGGCTGGATGGACTTGCAGCCATTGCTGTTTGCTCCACCCTAGTAATTTCCTGAGACCCTGCCACACCCAATTTACAACCCCACCCAAACTGTGTAGCAGCTTTTACATATGAATGGTCTGTGCCTCTTGCAACCTAAAACCTAACAAACCTCAGCTGGGTCAAAGAGCTCCAAAACATCCAAAAGAAAGACTAAGGCCCTGCAGCAGCAGCCTGCATTTGCTTCACAGCTGGCCTCATCTGGGCACTTCCAAACCCCAATCAAAGAAGAGAAATCTACAGAACTCTCTGTAGTTCCTTCTGGGTGGCCTCAGACAGTGGCTGACTTTGACCCTCCTTGGAGATCGAAGAGCCAGAGCACCCAGTGGTCAGTGTGAGACCATACCAGATTACAATTCTACACATCCATAAGCAACACATTGAAGGGGCAGACTCAGTGAGCAACAAAGGCCCACTGAAGCAAGTCCTGCCCCATAAGGGTGTATCCAGCACAGCATTTCTCCCATTGTAGACACAGCTGGTCCTCACAGACAATTGACCTGGAGGTCAATTCCTCCCAGTGATACCAACAACAATCAAGGCTTAACTACAACAAGACTGCACACAAAGGGGTGTACCTAGAGTGTCCACCTCAGGTAACTGGGGAGGCTGAGCCACTGAGCCCTATGGGACACCCAGCACACAAAGCTACTCTATCAACAAAGGGAATCAGCCAAAATGCAGAGACAAAGAAACATGTCACAAATGAAAGAAATGGAGGAAACTACTGCATATAGAGTTCAAAACCATGGTTATAAGGTTACTCAAGAATCTTCTAGAAACCTCCAAGAAATTTAGTGAGACCCTCAAGGATATGAAAAAGGAACAATCAGAAATTAAGCATATACTGATTGAAATAAAGAATAATATACAGATATCCAACAGCAGTCTAGAGGATCCCAAAAATCAAGTCAAAGATTTGACATACGAAGAAGCAAAAAACACCCAACTGAAAAGGCAAAAAGAAAAAAGAATCCAAAAATATGAAGATAGTGTAAGGAGCCTCTGGGACAACCTCAACTGTACCAACAACCGAATTATGGGGGTGCCAGAAGAGAGAAAGCAAGATACTGACAACCTACTTGAAGAAATAATGACAGAAACTTCCCTCACCAAGTGAAAGAAATAGACTTACAAGTCCAGGAAGTACAGAGAACCCCAAACAAGAGTAATCTAAAGAGGACCATACCAAGACACATCATAATTAAAATGCCAATGGCAAAAGACCAGACAGAATATTAAAAGCAACAAGAGAAAAACAGTTAGATCCTACAAGGAAATACCCATACAACTGTCAGTTGATTTCTCAACAGAAACTATGCAGGCTTGATGGGAGTGGCAAGAAATATTCAAAGTGATGAATAGCAAGAACCTACAACTAAGATTACTCTACCCAGCAAAGCTATCATTTAGAATTGAAAGTCAGATAAAGAGCTTCACAGATAAGAAATAACTAAAAGAGTTCATCACCCACTTCATATAACTAGTATTATATGAAATGCTGAAGGATATTATTTAAGAAGAGGAAGAAGAAAAAGGTAAAGATAAAAATTATGAAAACAAAGTGACAACAAATACATATCTATCAACAAGTGAATCTAAAAATCAAGTGAATAAAAAATCTGATGAACAGAATAAACTGATGAATATAATAGAATCAGGGGCCTAGAAAGGGAGTGGACTGACAATTCTCGGGAGGAAGGGAGAGTTGGGGGTGCGGGAAGAGACTGGACAAAAATCTTACTCCTATGGATGAGGTCAGTGGGGGTGGGGTAAGGACATGGGGTAGGGTGGGAACCGAGTGGAGGGGAGCTATGGGGGGAAAAAACAATAACAACTATAATAAACTGAAAAATAAAAATTTATTAAAGAAAGGAAGGGAGGAAGGGAGGGATGGTGGGAGGGAGAAAAACAAACATCTGGAGGCTAAATAACATGCTATTAAATAATGATTGGGTTACCAAAGAGATCAAAGAAAAAATAAAAAGAATCATGGCAACACAACAATCCAAAATCTATGGGACACAGCAAAAGCAGTCTTGAGAGGTAAGTTCATAGTACTACAGGCCTACCTCAAAAAACAAGAAACAATGGTAATAAATTAACTAACCCTACAACTCAAGAGTTAGAAAGAGAGCAATAAGAAAAGCCCAGCGTAAGCAGAAGAAAATAATAAAGATCAGAGCAGAGATAAACAAGATAAAGGCCATAAAAACAAAATAAAAGATCAACAAAACTAAGAACTGGTCTTTGAAAAAATAAACAAGATTGATGAACCTCTAGCCAGAAGCAAAGAAGACCCAAATGAACAAAATCAGAAATGAAAGAGGTGAAGTAACAACCAATTCCACAGAAATACAAACAATTATGAATAAATACTATGAACAACTCTATTCCAAAAAAATAGACAACCTAAATAAAATGGACATATTTTATTCTTAGAAAAATACAAGCTCCCAAAACTCAATCAAGAAGAATCAAAAAACCTGAATAGGCTGATAACTACTGAAGAAATTGAAGTAGCGATAAAAAATCTTTCCAGCAAACAAAAGCCCTAGTCCAGACAGCTTTACAGGGGAGTTCTACCAAGCCTTCAAAGAACTAAAAGCTATCCTCCTCACTCTATACCAAAAAATTCAAGAGGAAGGCACATTTCCAAGCTCTTTCTATGAAGCCAGCATTACCCTAATCCCAAAACCAGATAAAGATATCACACAAAAAAAGGGAACTCCAGGCCAATATCCTTGATAAACATAGAGGCTAAAATCCTCAGCAAAATTCTAGCAAATCAGATTCACCATTACATTAGAAAGATTATACACCATGACCAAAAGATTTATTTTGGGGATGCAAGGATGGTACAATATCCATAAATCAATATATCTGATACATCACATAAACAAACTGACAGACAAAAATCACATATATCAATCAATACAGAAAAAGCATTTGACAAAATCCAACACCTTTTCTTGATAAAAACGTTCAGCAAAATGGGAATAAAGGGATTATACCTCAACATAATAAAAGCCTTACATGACAAACCTGCAGCCAACATCATACTCAATGGACAAAAACTAAACTCATTTCCCCTAAGAATAGAAACAAGACAGGGATGCCCACTTTCACCACTCCTGTTCGATAACAGTACTGGAAGTGCCAGCCATCGCGATCAGACAAGAAGAAATAAAAGGCATCCAAATTGGAAAAGAAGTAAAACTGTCGTTATTCGCAGATGACATGATCCTATACATAGAAAACCCCAAAGACTCCATTAAAATAACAACTACTAAACCCAATAAATGAATCTGGCAATGTAGCAGGATACAAAATCAACACCCAGAAACCTATGGCCTTATTATACACCAATAATGAATTCACAGAAAGAGAAGTGAAAAAAAAACAATCCCATTTACCATTGCACCAAGATACTTAGGAATACATTTAACTAAGGATGTAAAAGACCTGTACTCGGAAAACTACAGAACATTGAAAAAAGACATAGAGGAGCACATAAACAAATGAAGAATATACCATGTTCATGGATTGGTAGAATCAACATCATTAAAATGTTCATACTACCCAAAGAAATCTATAGATTCAATGCAATCCCCATTAAAATACCAATGGCATATTTCAAAGATCTAGAATAAAATCTCCAAAAATTCATATGGAATAAAACAGAGACCCCCGAATAGCCACAGCAATCCTGAGAAAGAACAAAGTTGGAAGGATCACAATACCAAATATCAAGCTATGTTACCAAGTCATGGTTCTCAAAACTGCCTGGTACTGGCACAAGAACAGATATATAGAGCAATGGAACAGAACAGAGAACCCAGATATTTACCCAAGCCATTATGCTCCATTAATATTTAACAAAGGAGGCAAGAGCATACAATGGAGTCAAGACAGTCTCTTCAATAAATGGTGCTGGGAAATTTGGTCACATACATGCAAAAAAAAAATGAAACTATATCATCAACTTACACCATACACAAAAACAAACTCAAAATGGCTTAAAGGACTTAAATGTAAGACGGGAAACCATAAAAATCCTACAAGACTCCATAGGCAGCAAAATAGCAGACATATGACATAGCAATATCTTTACAGATACAGCTCCTAGGGCAATGGAGATAGAAGAAAATAAATGGGTCTACATCAAAATAAAAAGGTTTTGAACAGCAAAAGAAACCATCAACAAAACAACAAGAAAGCCACTGCATGAGAGAACGTATTTGCCAATGATATTTCCCATAAGGGTTTAATCTCCCAAATTTACAGAGAACTCACACAACTTAACAAAAGGAAAATAAACGATCCAATCAAAAAATGGGGAAAGGCCCTGACATGTGCCAGAAAGCATAGAAGTACTCAAAAACTGATTGGGGGGGGGGGGGGGGGGGGGGAATGATGGGGAGGAGGAGAGATATGAAAGTCACAGTTGCTTGAAGGAACTCCCACAGGTCAAATTTGGACAATTTGAGCATCAAAAAAAAAATAACGGTGGTAATGAACTCTAACATGGTTAATTAAAAAAAAAGAATCCTGCCCAGCCAGCATGGCTCAGTGGTTGAGAGTTGACCTATATGAACCATGAAGTCACGATTTGATTCCTGGTCAGGGTACATGCCCAAGTTGAGGTCTCAATCCCCACACGCAGGAGGCAGCCAATCAATGATTCTCATCATTGATGTTTCTATCTCCCTCTTTCTTCCTCTCTGAAATTAATAAAAATTTATTTTTTTAAAAATTCCTCATGTCCATACAGATTATTTTTAAATTGGGATGAGTAGAATGAGAGGGGAAATGGGAAATTTTGTATAGAATAATGTCAGCTAATAAATGCAGAGGAAATAAAATAATCACCACTTTGCTACCTCCAAAGGTAGAGAGCATCTCCATGATTTTAAAAACATTGAGTGAAGAGTTAATGGATGACAAGATATCTGCATAGTCTTTTTTAAAAAAATATATTTTTTATTGATTTTAGAGAGAGAGGAATAAAGAGATAGAAACATTGATGAGAAACATCATTGATCAGCTGCCTCCTATATACCCCCTACTGAGAATCAAGCCCATAATCAGGGCATGAGCCCTGATTGGGAATTGAACCAGCAACCTCCCAGTTCCTGGGTTGACACTCAACCAATGAACCACACTGGCTGGGCTAATCTTAAAGTATTATTTCACAGATCACTTAATTTTTAATTACAAAGAGAAATTATAAAGGGAGAAATGTATTTTTACAATGCAGACATCTTGTATAGTGATCAAATTTAACATCAGCAACAGTGAGCACAACTTGATATTATTTGGCTGCTGTGTCAATAAGAAGAATTACAGCATCATTCATGTAATCTACTATTGCAATCATACTGAATTAATGAAAAGAAAATAATAAACAATTATACACAGTTTTGCTACTCAATATATGGTCCAAAGACCATAAACCCATCTCCTGTGATCTTATCAATTTACATACTCTCAGGCCCCACTTCAGACAGCTGAATCATAATTTGCATTTTAACCAGATCCTCAAGTGATTCGTACGTGCGAAGTATGAAAAGCCCTGTACAAGATTAACCACACAGACTTTTCAGAAAAGTCAATGTTATAAAAACAAAAAAAGGCAGAGAAGACAATTATGGATTTAGAGAGACATAATAACCAAAAGCAATAAATAAACCTCAACTGAATCCTGGATCAGAGATGGAAAAGTTATAAAGTACAATTTGGGGTGACAATGGGGAAAATCAGAATATATATTTTATTAAATGACACTGAATTAATAGTAAGGTCCTTACATGTGGTGCTATTTAAATACATAGAATTTTCTTATTCTCAGAAAATATTTGCTGAAACATTTAAAGTAACACATCTATAATTTATTTTTAAATGGTTCATAAAACACACATATAGAAAGTATATAAGTCATAATAACAACTGGTTACTAGATGAAGAGTATGTAGGTGTTCACTGTGCTATTTTTTCATTTTCCTTTAGGTTGAAAATTTTACTAAATAAAAAATTGGAGGGTGGGAAGCATATTCAATTAGTCTACAACAGAAATGGTTTTTGGTAGCAAACAGCATAATTCATACAAACTTGAATCTAAACACCTACTTCAGAAGATACACATAAGTGCTCAAAAGATATTAGATAAGAGAAAGGAAATCTGTTTAATTCATATTTTAGTGGTAGAAATTCCTAAGGCATTAAAGAGCTACTACAATCAATTGGCTGTGGGTTACAGTTGTCACTGTAACTTTTCATTCCATGAGAGGCAGTATTGTAACAACAAAGGTCTTTAGGGTCAAACCTAGATTTTATTAGCAAGGTATCTATCCTCTGGCAGATTTAATCTCCCAAAATCTCAATCAATTTATCTGTAAAACAGAAATTAAATAGTTCCATATAGGGTGGTTGTAAGGGTTAAGATATAAAATAGCCGAAACCGGTTTGGCTCAGTGGATAGAGCATCAGCCTGGGGACTGACGGGTCTCAGGTTCGATTCCGGTCAAGGGATGTACATTGGTTGCAGGCACATCCCTAGTAAGGGGCGTGCAGGAGGCGGCTGATAGATGTCTCTCTCTTATCCATGTTTCTGGCTTTCTGTCCCTTTCCCTTCCTCTCTGTGAAAAATCAATAAAAAATATATTAAAAAAGGAAAGAAAAGAAAAAGATATAAAATAATCAATGTAAAGTACTTGCATCACTTGATATTAACTATGATTTTATCAATAAAGTCAGCTGAAAAGTATTCCATAAAAGGGGGATGTTTTAAAGTCAGACTTTATTCTGTGGCTTAAAGCTTTTCATATATCTAGGGGCATTTTATGCCTGGCCGGTGTGGCTCCATTGTTGAGCATTAACCTATGAACCAGGTTTGATTCTCACTCAGGGCACATGCCTGGGTTGCAGGCTCGATCCCCAGTGTGAGATATGCAGGAAGCAGCATCACTGATGTTTCTCTCTCTCTCTCTCTCTCTCTCTCTTCCTTCCTTTCTGAAATCAATAAAAATATATGATCTAACATTTTAAGTCAAGGTAGGAAGGCAGAACAATTTTTACTTCTTGTTTTTATTTAGTACCTTGAAGAAAAAGCATTCAATGAGATGATGGACAGCTTTTCCTCAAAATAAAAGCATTTTACATCCACTTAATCTTGGTAAACCAGCATAAAGTACTGGAAACTAGCAAAATAAAGCTATTGAAAATAATTCAGAGAATCAAATTCAATACTAAGAAAACTTGGGAGATAACTATGTTATCTTAAACTCTATTGACTAAACAAGTTGTGAGAAACCATACTTCATAGGAGTTTACTGAACACAGTTTTCTGGAAGCACTTAAAGAACAAGCATCATCTTTTTGGCTTAAGTGCACTTGTGCCCAGATGAACTAGGACTGACTTTAATAGATGGATAATAATCTGACCCAATTGTTCCATGAAATTCTAAAGCAGTCTCTCTTAAAGGCTGACAACTATGGCCAGCAGGCCAAATCCAGTCTCCTGCTTATTTTCATAAATACAATTATTACTGAAATACAGCCATACTCATTCATTTATGTATTGTCTAGGGCTATTTTCACTACAACAACAGAGTAGAAAAGTTGCAAAAGGGACTATATGACCCACAAAGCTTAAAATACTTACCATCTGTCCTTTTAGAGAAAAAAATTGCCGTCCCAGCTCTTGACACCAAGAATGCAATAAAATCTGGTTCAGACTCACCTTAGGTGTCGTCTTTTTGTATTGGTCACCTCCATCTATCACATCGCTCAGGATTTTTCTCTTGAGGAGTTCATATTCTTCTGGACTCAAGTGAATAGACTCTATGGTTCTTCCACAGCCCAAACATTGACCACTGTAATTACAACTGTTTGTGTTAAATAGTGTCCTGGAAAAGGACTTTTTAAAAAATGAATAATCCTAAAACATGAGGAAATTGAAAGGTAATTTTAAAAAAAGAATATAGCCTTTATGATCATGCATTATATGATTTTTTTTGTACACCTGGTAATATCACACATTAGTGTGCCAGGAAACACAAAGGAGTAGACTGCTGGGCATCCAGATAGTTTTACAAGTTATTCCTAAAACACAACTAGGAGAAAACATCTCTGATGCTTCACACAGGCTCACAGTACGACCGACTATGCAAAACATGGCTTTTGTCTTGGGTACTCTAACTCTTAATTATTTTAACTCTAAGACATTCAGGAATTAAAAGGTTTTAAACAGGAGCAAAGCAACCTATTAAACCTGAATCAAACAAGTTAAAAATAAAATATTGGCCTTACTTTTTCTGGATTGTGGTAAATTGTCCTTTCCATTGTTCTCCAGGAACACTAAAAATAAAAATAAAAAATAAAAAGACTGCAAAACCAAATCATCAGTTCAGATTCCTACTGAATCCAAAGTTTAGACACTAGATAAGCAAGAACTCTTAAAAGTTCAGACTATTTCCCTAAAAAGGCTTAATTAGAAGAGTGGTTAATATACTATAATAAGGCTAAGAAGCTTATGGTACCTTTCCCCTACTCTGGATCTCCTTCTTCCCTTCACTTCTCTCATGTGATCCTCATCTTTAAGTCTAAATCTACCTTCACAGGACCTGTACAGAAAGCAGCTGATATTAATAGTGTAAGGTCTTAATTAAACTCAACTCTAACTTTCTCCATAAAGTTGCCAGAGATTGTTCCTGCCCATGATACAGGAGTAATTTTTTTATACTATCTTATACCACTATTATTTTTTTAATCCATTTTTATTTATTTTAGAGAGAGGAGAGCGAGAAAAACATTGATTGGTTGCCTCATGTACTCACCCTGACCAAGGATGGAACCCGAAACCTGGCCATGTGCCCTGACCAGGAATCGAACCAGCAACCTTTTTGGTACATGGGACAATGCTCAATTAACTGAGCCACACTAACCAAAGCTACAACTATTATTTAACTGACATGTATTGCATTCCCAATTGTGAATGCCATAAAAAATCTTGTCACAAAATATCCTCAGTGGTTACTGTAATTAGTGGTATTCAAAATACTTATTTGCTCAAGTTATTTCTTCTTTCCTCTTACCTATATCACCATGATTCTATTAATTCTATTGCTTTCTCTTCTTCAGTTCTTAATTCAGAATCTTATAACCTCTCATTCAAACCTATAATTGCCTCCAAACATATTAGTTTTCAATTTTAATCCCTCTCCAATCTTTTCTCCCTGTTTTGGCAGTTACCGTTCTAAAACTCCACTACTAGACAAACACTCTTGATAACAGAATAAAATCTAAAGTCCTTGGAAAAATTTTTCACAATCTAGTGCTTCTGTTGATATTCAATAAGTTTATTAAATAAGATAATTCAGCCCTAGAAAGTTTGGCTCAGTGGATAGAGCGTCAGCCCACAGACTGAAGGGCTGAGAGTTTGATTATGGTACCTTGGTTACAGGCTTGATCCACTGAATTTGTCCACTGAGACAAATCCATTGATTTGTCTCCCTCACATCGATGTTTCTCTCTCTCTCTGTCTCTCCCTTGTACTCTAAAAAAAAAAAAAAAAAATCAATAAAGGAATATCCTTGAGTTAGGATTAACAAACAAACAAAAAATATAATTAAGCTTGATTACCACTTCAAAGCTCTGATGATATATAGTAGACAAAGAGTGGGGGGGAGGGAAACTAGAGAAAATAAATAAAATTTTAGGAAATAGACTGAAGCAAATTAATGGTGAAGAAATAAGAAAGTTAAAGACTGAAGCAATAAAAAGGCACAAAGCCAGTAACATGAATAAAAGCAAAGGAAAGACACATTGGAGAGCTTTGGAGAGAGCAGTTTAATGATAGAAAGATCTAAAATGAATGCAAGGATGAAGATTGTTCATGCTAATGCTTACATATCAGGATTGATCAGGATCTCTTCCTCACCTCTAACTATCTAAGTTGATGAAATATATAAACAGAACACACACACACACACACACATATATATATATATTATACCAGTCACTAGTTTTCAAAACTTCTGAAAATACTAATACGGCCCATAGTTTTATTGCTATGAACTCCAGGCACAAGTGCTATTCATAAGTACTTACATCTTGCCAGATATTTCAGAAAGCAAAATAAGTGATCCTTTTAAATAAATTTAAAAAAAATACATAAAAACTACAAATTCTCTATAATTTCCCTTTTATGTGATCAGTAAAGATTAACACAATTTGTTTATGCTGCTTTTTTTAGAGAAGGAAGGTTTTGTCTTAAAGGGAAACAAATCTTAATGAAAGGTACTATAATCTGAATAATCTCAGCAACCAAAAAAAAAAGGCGGCTCTATAGGTATTAAAAAACGTACAAAAAAAATCAAAATTACCTCTCAAACCATGTTTTTATACTATGTGCAAATGATTCCCCAGGATATAGCTGATTATTTCTTAGATACAAAAGAATGTCTAGCAGTTTCTTTGAATACTGATCATCTTTTATGTCTTTTCCAAAATCAAAGAAGGCTTTTAAAGTTTCCAGCATAGGAATGAGATCATGATCTAACAATTCCTGAAACAAATTCCAAGCCATGTCTACATCTTGATGAAGGAGGGCTCCCTGGATACAGTCATCATAATTCTTTTTTGAAGGGATCATGACTTTTTTGATGTCTTCTAACAGCAGCAAAGCCTCTCTCCATCTGTCTGAATGGACTAATCCTCGGATGAGAAGAGTGCTTGCTGCAGTTTCTAAACTCTTGTATCTGGCTTTCAAGATTTCATAGACATCAAAAACTTCTGATGTCTGCTTATGAAAGACACAGAGATACAAATACTTGACCAGCAAATTATAGCTTACAATACCATTGTTTTTTGCAGCTACCCAGGCCAGCAAAGATTTGGCCACATCTATAGAGCTATTGTTGTCAACCATCTGTACAATGACCCAATTTTCAAAATTAGCTTTTCCTTTGAAATCTTCCTTAAGTTTATCCCACTGCTCTGAATTCAAAGGTGTTCTTGGAAGCTGTAAAATGTTTCTCTTGCGTGACGAGACAAGATCTTGACTCTGAGGATTCATCTGAGATCTTTTCTTAGCCGCTCCAGCTGCAAAAAGGTGAGGAAACTGTTTGCCTTCATCTTCTTTTCTGCGATATCTGGCCTTGGCAATCAGATTTACTGCTTTGGTATTTTGTGGAGACACTGTTTGAAGGGAAAACAACTTCTGTTGGTTCCTGATGCCATAACAATCTTTCGGAAAGGAAAAGTTATAAGAATGTCCTGGGCCTACTCCAAGATGTGGGTTGTTTTTCCAAAGCTTAGGAAAGCTTCTGATACCAGTGAAACAGAACGCCATTGTGCAGTGAGATCAGCAGATGGTGAAGAAGAGCCCCTACTTCTACCGCCTAATGCAGGAATGGGGGGAGGGAGGGCAGGGGAGGGGTCGAGTCGAAGCGCAACTTCTTAAAAGACGATTTTCAATTTCTCACAGGAAAACCAAGGCTCTGCTTTTGAGGCTGCTTAATAGAAATGAAGTCTTGGGAGTTTTCTCCCTGAAGCAATGTTGATCCGGGGACATCCGATCTCGGGCGCAATCGCAGAGCCAGAGCAGGAATCGCTGGTGCGGGTTACATTCCGGTCCGCGAACCTGAGGGGAAAAAGCACCAGGAGGACCGCCCAGTTTGAGTCACGTCAATCACAACTGTCCTTGAAAAGGGATAGGATGCCCACTGGGTGCCTGGCTGAAGGAGAGGCGTGAAGTCGAGTATCGTGACCCTCCAGAGGCCCAGCCCCACCAGCAGCTAAGGCAGCGGCGAAAGCCAGTCTGCCCCGCCTGACAACTGTCCCCAGGCCGCCAAACTCGTCAGACAAGGGGATGGGTTGGGGGAGGAGGGGAGAGCCGGGCCAACACTCAGGTAAGGGAGGGAGGTCCACAAAGGGGCTCTGCCTACAGCGCACACATCAATCACAAACCAAGTTCACTTCATTCAACAACTCACCCGAGCACGCACGCTTTACGAACGCAGCCGGAACCGCGGCGGAAACTACCGTGCCCACAATGCACCGCGACGGCCCCGCCGCGGGGGCGTGGCTGAACGGGACGCGGGCCTGGCGGCGAGGGAAAGGCGATTTTTGAAGCTTTTAGTGGCGGAGGGGGCCTGCAGTGGGGGGGGGAGGGGCGCTAGTCAATGCGTCTACTATATTTAGGGGGACCTTTAGGGCCTCCATATATCCTCAAGGAACAATAAAAAAGAAATTGTGGAGAAAACGCTTCCCGGAAACGCCGAAAGGACTCGAGTCACGTGGTGCGTAACGCGCCAAAGGCCCAAGAGGAAACAAAAGTTCGGGCTTCCCTATCCTGCGCCTTTCCCATCCTGGCGCTGTGACACCGGGGAGCTGCCTGAAGGGCAGAATTTTCCTTCTTTCCTCCCGCCTGCTTCCCCCGCTGTTAGTGTGACCGCCCACTCTCCGCCGTGACTGCACTCACCGTTTTGCCTGCGGAGCCGGCTTCCGCCCGGGCGCAAGGTGGCGGCCGAGCGGCCCCCGCAGCCTTTCGGAGGCTGGCTGCGGGCTGGCGGCGCGGGTAGCGATTAACAAATGCCGGAGCTGCTGCGCGGGAGTCAGTCATGGACTGGAAAGAAGTTCTTCGCCGGCGGTTAGCGACGCCCCAGAACGGCCCAAACAGTGAGTGCGGGCCGGGGCCGTCGGCGGGGAGAGCCCGGCCCTCACCCCCTGGAGGGGAGGGGGGCCCCAGGGGAGGAGCGGCGGCGGGCGCCGCGCTTCCCGCTGCTGGGAAGCCTGGCCGGCGAAAGCGGGCGGCATGCGGTGCAGAGATGCGCGGAGGTGTGACACTTTGCTGGGGAAGGGTTTGCGGGTTGGGAAGCTCACAGATGTGTAGGAGGCATGAGAACGCTGGTTCCAACGACTCTTGCGTCCTGCAAGCACCTACAATCCATTGATCCTGCCGCCTTTTTACTATCACTCTCCCCTTCCCTCCTACTCCATGTAAACGTCATGCGTACTCCACTTTTCTTTGTCCCTTTCCCCGTCCTTCACTCTTGCCCGTTAACCATCCTGTTGACAACTCCTTCCTGTCTCACACCTGCGCCCAGGGCAGCGGGAAGTGCCGGGGACACGGAGCCCGGGCCCACGGTCTCCCCTTCAGTTCTTGCCACCGACGTCAAGCAGGTGTGTCAGCCAGCCAGCCAGGCACTCGTTTACATTCCTTCCTCAGACGTTCACCCTCTCCTCCAGTTCTTCCCATTTCCCAGACCCCCATCCTTCCAACACAGCCTCCCTTACTGCTGACCCTCCGCTGCTGAACTTGTCCGGGTAAATATTTGAGAGTAGAAGCAAGCAACGCACCTCGCCTATTCCCGCCGCCCCCCCCCCCACTTTGCTTAAAAATGGGGAACTGTGCAGGCCCCTATTTGAGACAGCCCCTCCACTCCAGCACTAGATCGGTGTCCCCTTTCTTTTGTTCGCTGACCTCACTCTGGCTTTATTCTCTCTCTTATGTGTCATCCAGTCTTCCTTCTCTGCTGGATCATTTCCACCAGTTCCAACAAACATGCCGTAATATCCCTCATCTTTTAAAAAAAAAAAAAAGAAAAAAATTGCTCTCACATTCCCCTCCAGCTTTAGCCACATTTCTCTACACACCTCATAGGAAAACTCTTTGAAAAATGTTACCTGTACTTGTACTTTTCTCCTTCCCTTCGTTCTTAAAACCCACTCTATTGCATGTTTGTTAACATGCTAATTACTGTTCCAGGCCACAGCAGTACATACAACACACAAAAACCCTTGTTCTTGCAGAACTTACACGTTAGCGTCGGAAGAGATGGTAAACTAAGTAAATCGTACAGGTTGTACAACTTCTATTTAAGACTGCTTCCGTGGTGTGCTAGATAGATCCCGTTTTTGCCTCGTCAAGGATATGTCCTCTCTCCCCCGCATTCTGGGGTTTTCTTTCTCGGTCATTCACAGCAGCATATGAACATGGTGGTATTTCTCTCATCTTAAAGAGACTCTTAACTTCCACTTCCAGCTATGCCTTATTTCTCTGTTCCCCTATATCTTCATTCTACACCTACTTTCTTTTTTTGCTTTCTAGGAGACATACCCTCTTTATTTTTCCTTCTGCCTCACCAGTCTTTCCTTCTCAGTCTGCTTTTTCTTCCTCTTCTCCCCAATAACTTAACATTGAAGTGACATAAGTTTGGGACTTAGAAGTTAAACTATAAAAGGTGAAATGATAGAGGAAGAAGAAATAACAAGAAAAAAGAAGAAATGTCCAAAAAAATAGGAGAATCAACAGCACGGTCTCATAAAAGCCAAGAAAAGGTTAGGATCAATAGTATCAAATTTAACAGAGAACCCAAGAACAGGTGTATCCATCAAACTAAGCAACAGAGTAGAGGGGTAGTGAAGGGTTAAGGGGCCAAACATATGGGGATGGAAGATGATTTGACTTTGGGTGATACAGATTATGTGTCATAAAAATGTACACTTGAAACCTATATGATCTTATTGGACAATGTCAACCCAATAAATTTAATGTAAAAAATAAATAAGCCATTAGGTCATTGGTTGCCCTGGCAAGAAACTCTACAGTTTCTATAGAGTGGTAAGAGTAGAAGCAGGATTGCATAAAGAAGAGATGAGAGATACAAAAGCAGAGATGGCCAACGTAGGCTTTCCTTTTGAAAAATTGTATGTGAAAGGAAGGAATTATGTGTGGTAGTAGGTAGAAAGGGAGGAGTTTTGGGGGATGAGGAGATGGAAGAAACCTCTGCGTGTTTGTAAATTAAAGAAAAGCCAGTAAATATGAAGGAATTGAACAAAACTGAATGGGGGAGGGCCGGAGAAGGAAAGAATAAATGATGGAACAACCAGACAGAGAATTACAAAGGCTGAGATTAAGCCCTCGGGTAAAATGAGAGGTTAGCCTTGGATGAGAGGAGATAACCTCTTCCCTTAAAACTGGAAGGAAGAGGTAAGGTACAGATTTGATACCTTCCTGCCCTCCCACTTCTTTTAGGTGAATATGGGTATCCAGTATACACTTTTGATGAACTGCGAGAGATTGTCATCAGTTGATGGTGAATACAGAGCAGGTTTGAGGAATATAATGACAGTTTGGAGCAGTTGGTCAATAAGAGGAATCAGCAAGAAAACATCAAGGGCAAATAAAATATGTCCTAGTGTTTTGAAAAGCTGATTTACTAATTAGTAACCATGAAATAAATTTGTGGGACCAAAATTGTACAGTTTTCTCCAAAGGTATTAAGCCATGGTAAACAAATTAGATGTTAAGATTAGTCCAAAGGTAAAAATTAACATGGTAGTTGTGGCAGAAATGCAGGAAAAGAGGCGTTTAGGGGAAGGAGTGAGACCAGGAAGAGAAAAAGAAACTTTTGAGAAAATAGATAATAGAATTGGAGACCTTACTGAGGCTAAAGTGCAGGTATTATGGTAGTGAGGTTTTGAATAACTAGGAGAGAAAAATTATCTGAGAATATATTAGAGTTTAAAATTTTAGAAGAAGAGCGGGTAAGATCTGTGGTCTTGCCATGGAACTGAGTGACATAGTAGAGGTGAAAGCAAAGCCTTCAAAGTTGAATCACCCATATGTCTGTTCTTTCTTGATGATTGCAGGACATTGAGGTAAAGAGCGCTGTATACCAGTTATCATGATCCACAAATAATTGTGGAGGAATGGCTAAATGACAGCTACCTGCCAGCAGCAGGCAGGTGGAGAGGTTGGAGAGTAATGGTATCTGGATATGTGAGCTTCAGAGGAAAGGGTTTTTGAAAGAAGAGTGATTACAAGGCTGAAATTTCATGAGGTCAAGGGCTGTACCTTTTTCTCAGCGTCTTAGCATCAGTGACTAGTATAGGTTTCAATATGTAGTAGGTGCTCAATAAATACTTTTAATTGAATGAATTAGAAACATGCCATCCTATTTAATAAAAGAATAATATGCAAATTGATCATCACTCCAAGACACAAGATGGCCACCAAAAGATGGCACGCAGTTGTGCACAGTTAGGGATGACCAGGCCAGCAGAGGAGGGCAGTTGGGGGAGACCAGGCCAGCAGGAGAGGGCAGTTGGGGGGGACCAGGACAGCAGGGGAGGGCAGTTGGGGGGATAAGGCCTGCATGGGAGGACAGTTGGGAGGGATCCAGGCCTGCAGGGGAGGATAGTTGGGGTGAGAACCCAGGCCTGCAGAAAAGGGTAATGGGGTGGAGGGGGGGTGACCAGGCCTGCAGAGAAGGGCAGTTGCACGGGGCAAGCCTGCAGGGAAGGGCATTTAGGGGTGACCACGCCGGCAGGGGAGGGCAGTTGGGGGTAATCGGACCAGCCAGGGAGCAGTTAGGCATCAATCAGTTTGGCAGAGGAGTGGTTAGGAGGTAATTAGGCTGGCAGGCAGAAGAGGTTAGGGGCAATCAGGCAGAGGCAGGTGAGCGGTTGGAAACCAACAGTCCTGGATTGTGAGGGGGATGTCCAACCGCCTGTTTAGGCCCAATTCCACTGGAATTCATGCACCGGGCCTCTAGTATATATATATAAAAGCCTAAACGATTGTTATGATGGAATGACGGACCGACCAGAATGATGTGCACTGACCACCAGAGGGCAGACACTCAACGCAGAAGCTGTCCCGAGCCCACAGGCCCCGATCGCCAGTAGGGCCTTCTGGCCAACCTCTTAATTCCTCCACTGGGCTGACAGGTCCCGATCACCCAGTCAGGGACAGGCTCCAGGCTGGGACCGGGAACCAGAGGAGGAGGGAGGGTGGCAGCAGACAGGTGCAGCGAGGAAGGCAGAGAGCAAGAGGAGGGGAGGAGAGGAGACAGGGAGGTGGGGAACCTGACCAACACTAATCCCTGGCCAGGCCTAGGGACCCCAC
Organism: Lasiurus cinereus; assembly: GCA_011751065.1. Lineage (NCBI taxonomy): Eukaryota > Metazoa > Chordata > Mammalia > Chiroptera > Vespertilionidae > Lasiurus > Lasiurus cinereus. The sequence continues at coordinate 577,001 of JAAGEH010000032.1, read as the reverse complement.
CCATGCATGAATTTTGTGCACTGGGCCTCTAGTAGGTCTATAAGAGTGAGGAAGAAACAAATAGAGTGGGGAAAAAAAAGTAGAGGGAGCAATGGAAAGTGAATATGTAGGAGAGGCTGTTTCAGTAGAAAATAGTGAGTCTTGGTATTTCAAGAAAGTTAATATAAATGTTTAGTGTCTAAACACAACTGTGAAGACCTTTTTTGCACTATAATGAGACTATACTAGATGACCTGAGAAAAGTATTTGATTTTAAAAGTGTTTTCCCCCCTGAATCTATTTTGTTAACAGGGAAAAAAAGTGAACAAGAATTAAAAGATGAAGAAATGGATTTATTTACCAAATACTATTCCAAATGGAAAGGAGGTAGAAAAAACGCAAATGAATTCTACAAGACCATTCCCCGGTTTTATTATAGGGTAAGTGGTATCTAAGCAAATGTCTTGCAGAGTTTATAAATAAAATCCAGTTTTAAAAATGGAATAAGAATATTTTATAAATTGAGGGGTCTATCCTTTTTTATTTTATTTTTTTGTTCTTACCCTGGGATCTTTGATCTTTTAGAGAGAATGGAAGAGAGAGAAACATCAATGTGAGAGAAACACATCAATTAGTTGCCTCCTGCACATTCCCCAACTAGGACCTGGCCTGGGGAGGAGCCTTGCAACCAAGGTGCCCTGGAACGGAATCGAATTCTGGACCCTTTGGTCCACAGGGCAACGCTCTAGCCACCAAGCCAAACTGGCTAGGGCAGGTTAGATTTTTTTTTTTATATGTTTTTATAGATTTCAGAGAGGAAGGGAGAAGGAAGAGGGAGAAATAGAAACATCAATGATGAGAGAAAATCATTGACCAGCTTCCTCCTACATGCCCCATACAGGGAAACAAGTCTGCAACCTGGGCATGTGCCCTGACCAGGAATCGAACCATGATCTTCTGGTTCATGGGTCAGTGCTCAACCACTGAGCCATGCTGGCTGGGCAATGATCATATCTTAAATTTTATATATTTATTATTTCATTCTAGTTGATCTTACCATTATTTTGGAGCTGATAAATCCTGAGTTTTCATATAAATTGGTATAAGATCACAAAAAGTTGTTAATTGCCCCCTCTTTTTGAGTTACAGGCTTTTTCTTCCTAATTTTTATTATGGATATTAGTAATGGGTATTCTGTTGGATTGATTATGTTGTCAGGCTTTTTGTAAGATTTAGGATTACTTGACTGGTAACAATTTTTCTTTTTAATCCTTACCCAAGAATATTTTTTCCAGTACTGTTCAGAGAGAGTAGAAAGGACAGAGGGAGGAAGGGAGGGAAACAACAATGTGTAAAGGGACACATCACACACTCACCCCAACAGTCTGGGGATCAAACCTGCTTGCTACCCATGTACATGCCCTTGACCGGAATCGAACCTGTGACCCTTTGGTATGAGGGCCTACCCTATAACCACTAGTCACACAAGCCAGGGTTGATAACAATTTTTAACTTTGTTTTTTACTTATGTTGTAAGGTATAAAATGTTTTGTTCTAGATTAAACTGAAAAATAAGTTAAGAATGTAAAGCTTGAAGAGTTATACTTATTTGTTTCTTTGTACCAAAATTGTAAAGAAGTATTTGAAGAGGGTTACAGATTAAAACATACCTTAAGAAAATAATTTACATACAGAGAACAAATTAATGATTGCTAGATGGGAGGAGGGTTGGGGGGTGGGTGAAAAAGATGAAGAGATTAAGAAGTACACTGTTATAAGCCCTGGCCAGGTAGTTCAGTTGGTTGGAGGATTGGAGGGTCATCACCTACACCAAAAGGTTGTGGATTTGATTCCTGGTCTTGGCACATTCCTAGGTTATGAGTTCAGTCCCTGGTCAGGATTCATATGGAAGGAAACTCATATCTCCCTCTCTCCCCCTCTTCCTTCCTTTCTCCTCTTCCTCTCATTCTCCCCCTCCCCCCTCCCTTTCTCCCTCTAAAAAAAAGCAATAAAAAAAGAAAGAAACCTATTTCCAGCTAAAATTGAAAGTGACTCAAAAGAATAAGTCCTATTTAATATTATGTAAAATGTAACCACCGTTGGAATTTTAGATAAATGTATTTGTAACCCATTCTTTCTCTTGTTTCTTCTTCTCCACTGCTTCAAAGCACTTATCATCTTTGGTAACCATTTAACCATTAACACACATACACCCCTCCACTGATTAGCTGGTTAACTAGACACTGGAGCAAAATCCTAGACTCAGCCTCACTTCCGAATGTTTTTTCCTTCTCCACTCCTTCCTTTTAAAGGGAAGGATGGCATTTTAGTTTTTGGAAATGAAAGATGAAAACCATAATCTCCGATTTGAACCAAGGGATACTTAGCTACATTTAATGGGTCAAAGATATAGAAAAGGAAAATGAAATCTTTAAAAAAAAAAAGTTTTAAGTTGAGTTGGTATAAGTCATTATAAAGCACTCCTTATGAAAATCACCCCAGTGGGCAGAATGCCTTGGAGGCCAATGTAATAGATACCTGCTTGACCATCTCCAAAGTGAGGTGATCCAGCCTCAAAAGGCATAATTTGATAAGACTATGGATCTTCAGATAGTCTCAATATAATTCTGTGTCCATTTGTGGTTACAGTGGAAACAGTGCTCTAAGAATTGGTCATTTGTTGGTCACTGAATTCTCTGTGGATTTCTTTTTGTTAAATGAACTTTTTAACTTTTTAAAAAAACATGTTTTTATTGATTTCAGAGGGAGGAGAGAGAGAGATTTTAAAAAAATCTAAGATAAGATAGATAATCGATTGAATGTCTTCTGCACACCCCCTAGTGGAGATTGAGTCCACAGTCCGGGCATGTGCCTTGGAATCCAACTGTGACATTCTGGTTCATAGGTCAATGCTCAACCACTGAGCCACACCTGTCAGGCTAAATGAACTTTTTAAATGAATGATGATTTGAAATTAACCAAAATGGAAATACAAAAAGTAATTGAGGAGTGGAATACAAAATTATTTTATGAGCTCATAAACATTTTACTTAATCCAGTAGTCTAGAATTTAAGTATAGAAATTAACTACAATGTATTTTTAGCTGCCAGCTGAAGATGAAGTCTTACTACAGAAATTAAGAGAGGAATCCAGAGCTGTCTTTCTGCAAAGAAAAAGCAGAGAACTGTTAGATAATGAAGAATTACAGGTAAGAATGGAATAATAGCTTGCTTTGGATGTTAGCCATTTTTTATTTGCACTACTTACATCATACAGGATCTCAGGACTGTCTTAATGGAGAGGTGCCTGCAGAGTGGGTGAAAGACAAGCTCTGGAGAGATGGCTCCCACCAAAAACAAGCAGCAGAGCTTATGTGGGCCATCTCCCAAGGATAGTTTTGTTTTTTAAAGTCCGAGGTGATTCTGAAATGGAATGATAAAGTTGAGAAACCCCTACTGTAGAGTCAAACTGCAGGGGTTCAAATCCCAGCCCTGCTTGTGATCTTAGGCAATGTACTTAACATTTTTATGCTTCAATTCTCATCTGTAAAAGTAGGCGTAACAATATTTACAGTACGTAGCTATGTAGATTAAAAAGGCAATGAGTATGTCTATTGTTATTAATCAGAATAATACTAGGGGATGAGAGTCATCTTAATACTAACTCTACTATCAAACTATCATTTTAATGTAAATAACATTTAACTATGCTTTTAAGTTTTGTTATGTTAACTATAACATCTCTATTTTTGCAATTCTTCTAAGAACTTATGGTTTTTGCTGGACAAGCACCAGACACCACCTATGATTGGAGAGGAAGCAATGATTAATTATGAAAATTTTTTGAAAGTTGGTGAGAAAGCTGGACCAAAGTGCAAGTAAGAATAATATCCTATATAATAAAAGCCTAATATGCAAATTGTCCCCTTCACCAGGAATTTGACCACTCACTATGACATGCGCTGATCACAGAACATGGTGGGAGTCCATGGCGCTGGCAGTGGCGGCACTGCCGGCCCCGATGGGCCCTGACAAGAGCGGTACCATAGCAGGATTGTGGAGCAGGTAAGCAGGTGGTGTCAGGCCAAGGCGGGTGCAACCGGAGCCAAATTGCCCTGCTGATCGCCCTGCAGACTGTGACCTGCGGCAGCTCCCAGATGCTGAGGGAGCCGGGCAGAGCCCAATGACTCAGGTAGAGGGGGATGCATGAGGGCCCAGAGGCCCAAGTGCTGCCCAGGGCCCAGAGGTCAGCTGGGACCTGCCCTTCCACACCAGAAGCTTGTGCTTTGATTGCCTGCCAGGCCTAGGGACCACACCTGTGCATGAATATCATGCACCGGGACTGTAGTATTTAATAAAAAAATATATTTCATTAAGCATTTTAAATGATTTAAATGTTCATGAAAATTTAAGTCAGTGGTATGACAATTTGAGTCAATGTTATTAAAAGAGTTATTAATGAAGTTTAAAAATTATTTAGTAAAGAAAATTATATTGGTATGAATTTATTCAAAGAAATATGACTTATAACACTATAGGCCTTAATTCTTAAGAGAATGTAAAGAAGTAAGACAATATTTTTGAACTGTGTTTCTCACTTTTTTCACCATTTTGATTTTTTTATCCCTATTTTTATTATTATTATTATTTTTTAAATCTTTATTATTCAGATTATTACATTTGTTTCTCTTTTTTCCCCTCCATAGCACCCCTCGACCCAGCTCCCACCCTTCCCTCTGCCCAAGCTTCCCTCCCATTGACCTCATCCATAGGTGTATGATTTTTGTCCAGTCTCTCCCTGTACACCCCTCACCCCTTTACCCCTGAGAATTATCAGTCCACTCCATTTCTGTGCTCCTGATTCTATTATATTCACCAGTTTATTCTGTTGATCAAATTTTTAATTCCTTAATTTTTAGATTCACTTGTTGATATGTATTTGTTGTTCATAATTTTTTATCTTTTACCTTTTTCTTCTTCCTCTTCTAAAACAGTACCTTTCAGTATTTCATATAATACTGGTTTGGAGTTGATGAACTCCTTTAGCTTTTTCTTCTCTGTGAAGCTCTTTATCTGCTCTTCAATTCTGAATGATAGCTTTGCTGGATAGATTATTCTTGGTTGTAGGTTCTTGCTATTCATCACGTTGAATATTTCTTGCCACTCCCGTCTGGCCTGCATCATTTCTGTTGAGAGATCAGCTGACAGTCGTATGGGTGCTCCTTTGTAGGTAATGAACTGTTTTTCTCTTGCTGCTTTTAATATTCTCTCTTTGTCTTTTGCTCTTGGTATTTTGATTATGATGTGTCTTGGTGTAGTCCTCTTTGGATTCCTTTTATATGGGGTTCTGTGTGCTTCTTGGACTTGTAAGTCTATTTCTTTTACCAGATGTGGGAAGTTTTCAGTCATTATTTCTTTCAATAGGTTTTCAGTATCTTGCTCTCTCTCTTCTTCTGGCACCCCCACAATTCTGATGTTGGTACGCTTGAAGCTATCTCAGAGGCTCCTTACATTATCTTCACATTTTTGGATTCTTTTCTCTTCTTGCTTTTCCAGTTGAATCTTTTCTGCTTCTTTATATTTCAAATTTTTGACTTGACTCTTGCCTTTCTCTAGTCTGCTGTTAGGACTCTGTATAATAGTTTTTATTTCAGTCAGTGTATGTTTAATTTCTAGTTGGTCCTTTTTCATCTTTAGTTGGACCTTTCCCATCTCTAGTTGAATCTTTTGCATCTCTAGTTGGTCCTTTTTCATCTCCTCTTGGCTCTCGCTAATTTTATCCAACTTTACTAGCATATTCTTGAAAAACCTTATAAGCATGGTTTTGAACTCTATATCCAGTCGTTTCTTTTCCTCCATTTCTTTTGTTTGTGATCCTTTCCCATGTCTCGGCATTTTCACTATGCCGGGAGAAATTCTGTTGGATTCAGCCTTATGATACCAGACTTTCAAAACCACAGAAGCCTCTCTGTTGAGCTTGGGATGGGTGGAGTCTCAGGGCTTAAGGCATCGCCTTGCCTTTCAGTCGGCCTTGCCCTCCATGGCCCCTGAGTCTCACGTGACTGGGTAATCACTGAAGTGGTCCTTGTGCACACACACCCCGCAGTGCCTCCAGACAGCTGCTTTTCCAGCTCCCCTGCACCCCAGGATCACACCAATTTAGGTCCTCAGGGTTTCACCCGAAACTGGGGCTTAGTGGAGTCAGAAGTGGCATGGTTGGGAGGGTCTGTCTCCCGCCACTCGCGAAAGCCAGCGGCACAATCAGCAATCTGTCCTCTGTGCGTAGTGCTGTGCGTGCTACTAGACCTCTGATCTTTTGCGACTCCCCTAAATTTCCGTGCACCTCTCCCTTTTCACAGTCCAAACTCCCCTGTATGAGTTTCGGCTGGATCTGGGGTTTAGTGTCGTAGGATAAGGGGTTCAATGCCGTTGGGAGTCTCCGTTTCCCTCCCGCCAGAGAAAACCAGCCAGGTACTCCAGCATCCGCTCTCTCCGCGCACGCGTCTCCATACCTCAGCTTTTTGCAGCTCCTCTGGGTCTCTGTGAGCCCCTCTCTTTCCCTCTAGTTGTAGAATTTTCACTCCGCCAGCTTTCCTGTGGTTCTGGATGATGTCCGTTCTGTCTTTTAGTTGTAGTTTTGAAATTGTTGTGCGAGGCAGCAGTGTAGGTGTTCACCTATGCCGCTATCTTGGATTCTCCTGATCCCTGTAGGGACCACTTTGATTTTTAATTGCTTGAATTTATGCTGTTGTTTGCTGATTTATGTAGAAGTAATTTTTATGGAATGTTAGCAGATGATTTTAATCCTTATTTCCTTTCTTTAGGCAATTTTTCACAGCAAAAGTCTTTGCTAAACTCCTTCATACAGATTCTTACGGAAGAATTTCCATCATGCAGTTCTTTAACTATGTCATGAGAAAAGGTAATTTCATTTTCATTGTGCTCTCCCTACCTGGGAATCAAGTAAGATTTTGGTCCATGCTTTTAGAGTATCCCTCCCTAAGAAAATATTCTCTTAGTAAGTTTGAATAGCAGAATTTCTTGTTTTTTGAACAAGTTTTTTTTCCTAGTATGATTCTCTCCTAGAACTTACTAGAGCTGAGATTTTCTGCCATAAATTTGAGTTCATCATTATAAAAAGAGAAACAAAACAAAAACCTCACATCCTAAAGATACTGGCTATCTAGATATATCAAAAGCCTTACCAAGAGTTTTAATATGTGGTGATTTGAAATTATTTTAATTCACTGGTAATTTTATTTCACTAACATATTATGGGTTGAGCTGCCTGAGAAAATAGTTTCAAACTCACAACTGTAGTATGAATTTCAAGGAGTTTTTACCAAACAACTGGAGTTCTATGATTCCTATAAGTTCCATAATGATCTTTCAAGTCTTATGTATATCACCTTTAATATTTGGTGGCAGTAAATAACCTCAGTAGAATAAAAACAGCTTGTTGAAAGCATAGTATTACACTCACTATCCCTGTTTGGTGGAATGACAAGTTGAATAAGAACAATATCCTCATGGGCATCAACTTTATTATCACTTTAGGTATTGCAGAATTGTTGATACCTGCTATTAATTCTATGGTAGTTTGTTTTGTTTGGAACAAATTTAGGGTTAACAAATAAAAGTAATATGGGTGAGAATGAAGATGTTCATAAAGATATTAGCTTGTCCCTCTAATCTAGCTCTTTATCTCCTTTTGTCCATATATATGCTAAAGGATAGCACTTAGTAATTACATTTTATTTTTGTATTGTCAGTTTGGCTTCATCAAACAAGAATAGGACTCAGTTTATATGATGTTGCAGGACAAGGATACCTTCGGGAATCTGTAAGTATTCATCTGCTTTAATAACCACGATAGACACGAAAATGTTAAGAGTGGTTAACACTGAATGTTGGAATTACAGATGGTTCTTTTTTTGTTTGTATCTCTGTTTTTGTTTGTTTTTACAAATAACATGTTATTAAAAACATTTTAAATGTATATTGACCACAAAAGTTTATTTTTAGATTCTTTAGTCTTTTGAGACAAAGTTTTTTATAGGAGAAAATAAGAATGTAGTGTTTGAATAGAATTAAAAACGATAGAAGAAACAGTGAAAAACTTGTGATTATTCATGAGTGTTATCAGTGTATAACTGTTTTAAAATGTGAAAGCTAGGAATTTTTCCTCTTAAAGGAAATATGGAAGAGAAAAATAATGTAACTGTTTTCCCAACAATAGGTTTGGATTTTAATGTCAGTTACTAAGAGGCTGTTTAATAATTAATACCACTAGGTGTTAATGTAGTTAGGCCAACTTATCAATAGAGAATTATAATCTCATCATCTAAATGGCTATGTATTCTTCTGAATGCAGGAATCTAAATTATATGGCCATGCTTCTTTTTAGCTCAGGCTTTTCCTACCAAATATAGAGTGCTTTTGGGGGCTCTTGGGGAAAGGGGCAGGGAGTTAAGCATAAATAAGAAACAGGTTAATTAATTGCTTAAATACATATTCAAATATTAGCTATTAAGACATATTTCCTGATATAGTTTGTTTCCTGTTATAATTTCTTACTGTCGGTTTTATCCAGATTTCTGTAGGTAGAATGTTAGCACATACTGAACATTTACACTTAAAAACCTTTCTGGGACCCTGGCTAGTGTGGCTCAGTTAGTGGGGTATTATCCCATGCACTAAAAGGTTGCAAGCTCAATTTCTGGTCAGGGCACGTGTGGGAGGCAGCGTATGTTTCTCTCTCTCTCACCTTTCCTCTCTCTAAATATCAATAAATGATAAACACACACACACAAACACACACACACACACACACACACACACACAAACAAAAACAAAAACAAAAACAAATAAACCTTGCTAGGGACACAGTACAGTTCTTGAACTTTAAGATTCAGGTCAACTTGACAATAAAAGATACTTGCTTTGTCCTGGCCGGGTGGATCAGTTGGTTGGAGCAACAAACCCAACACCAAAAGATGGCAGGTTGATCCCTGGTTTGGGGCACATGCAGGAGGCAACTGAATGATGTTTCTCTCTCACATGTATGTTTTTCTCTCCCCTTCTCTAAAATCAATAAAAACATATCCTCAGGTGAGAATTAAAAAATACTTATTTTTTAAAAAGGTTCTTGCTTTTATCCATCTCTCTGGCAAGGAAGACATATTAGCCACCTGTTGATACTTTCTCAGATCAGATACTAGAGTAATTCTATACCTCTAATAATTCTTATCAGCAGTTAGTTGTTTTACAAGACACACTTCCTTGCCCTGGCCAGTATGCTCAGTAGTTGGTTGAATATTGTCCCATGCACCAAAAGGTCAAAGGTTTGTTTCCCAGTCAGGACACACGTCCAGGTTGCAAGATCAATCCCTGATTGGGTATTAAAGAACACATTGGGTTTTAAAGACACATTTCCTTTTGCTTGACTCTTTCCAGGAATGGATACAAAAATTGAAACAAGGTGAAGGTGGGGAGAGAAAACAACAGTACATCTCTGTAGTTGTGTTTAAAAGGAAGTAATTTTCCCTTCTCTCAGAGAAAATAAATATTTTTCCTACCCTAGGCACTTTGCCTTTTGAAACCAGATCATATAACTTCACTTAAAAGATAGTAGTCTCCAGAACCAACATCTGTAATTTGAGTAGTTTAGGCAAACTTTTATTCACTTACTAAATCTTATTAAATAAACACTTGGCAAACACCTAATTTGTGCCAACTACTATTCTTTTTTTTTTTTTTTATCCTTACCTGAGGATATTTTTTCCATTGACTTTTAGAGAGAGTGTAAGGGAAGGAAGAGGAGGGGAGAGAAAGAGAGAAAAACATCGATCTGAGAGACACACATAGACTGGTTGCATCCTGCACACCCCCCAATCAGGGGCGGAGTGCAAACTCATAATCAAGGTACCTGCCCTTGACCAGGAATCGAACTGGGGACCCTTCAATTTGCAGGCTGATGCTCTAACCACTGAACAACTGGCCAGAGGACTTCTAAGTACTATCCTAAGCCTTACTCTTAATGGAGCTTTTTTCTAGCAGAGTAGGGAGGCAGACACTAAATTATAAGCAAGATAATTTCAAATAATGACAAGTTCTAGAGAATGGGAAAGAGTATGATTGAGGTTGGGGCGGGGGCTATTTTAGATAAGATGACAGGGGTGCTTTTTTGAAATAGTGATTGAATTTTAGCTGTGAAAGATAAGAAATCAGCTTTACAAAAATGTAGAAAAGGGTAAACATTAGGGTCAATGTCCCCAAGGCAAAGTTAAATCTGATCTGTTTAGGAACTGAAGGAAGCCCGTATGGCTAGAGCATATGAGCAATATAATTAGAGTAATAGGAGTTGAAGTTGGAAAAGTAGGCAGGGACCACATATAGGGCCATTTAGGGCCATAGTAAGGAGTTAGAATTTTATTTGAGACTAATGGGATGCCATTAGAAGTTTGAAGATGAACATTTTAAAACATGGGTTGTAAGGATAGAATGAAAAAAGGCATGTTTAGGCTACTACAGTAGTCCAGGTAAGAGATAATAATGACCCAGATCAGTGTGATGCTGTAGAAAAATTCAGTAATGAATTAAATTAATATATATTTTAGACACACACATACTCACCCTAAAATTTGCTATGGGATTCAATATTGGGAGTAAGTGCCGAAACCGGTTTGGCTCAGTGGATAGAGCCTTGGCCTGCGGACTGAGGGGTCCCAGGTTCTATTCCGATCAAGGGCATGTACCTTGGTTTCGGGCACATCCCCAGTGGGGGGTGTTCAGGAGGCGGCTGATCAATATCTCTCATCGATGTTTCTAACTATCTCTCTCCCTTCCTCTCTGTAAAAAATCAATAAAATATATTAATATATATATGTTGGGAGTAAGGGATAGGATCCTTGATAAAAGAAAGGAAGGAACCAAAGATGAGTCTCAAATTTTTATTTTGAATGACTGGAATAGAGAAAAAAGGGTTAGGGCCAGGGATGGGGATAAGAGTCCCATTTCAGACAAACCAAGTTTGAGATGCCATCTGTTCTACAACTTAAATATAAAGTATCTCTGATAAACTAGAACATACTTTACAATGGCTAACATAAAATTAACAAAATTTTTAAAGTAAATATAAGAAACTCTGAGAGACTTTTAAATGTAGAATCTTGGGATAGGAAAGTCTAAGTGTGACAAAACACTGAATTCTAAAAAAAACAATTCAGCTAAATATTTTAAAAATCTTAGACTATAATAAAGCTAAAAGAAGACAAGCTGGAAAATATACTTGAAATTCAGTCACAAATGGCCAATTATCCTAATGTATAAAAAGCTCTTAAGAAATCAGAAGAAAATGACTTCTAAGTCAATGCAAAACTGGGCAAAGGAGTGTATTTTGCAGAGAGCAAAATACAAATACTTCTTAATCATAGAAAAAAATCTCAAGTTCACATAAATGTCAAATAGATCTACATTAAAATGTTATCTTTCACCCATCAGATGAGCATAAATCAAAGGTTTGATAATATCTTGACTGGTGTGGCTCAGTTGTTTGGGCATTGTCGTGTGCACCTAGAGGTTTCGGGTCAAATTCCCAGTCAAGGTACATGCCAGGTTGCAGGCTCAATCCCTGGTCAAGGATGTGCAAGAGGCATCCATGTTTTTCTCTCTTTCCCTCTACCTTCCTCACTCTCTCAAATTCAGTAAAAAATATATATATATATATATTTAAAAGAAGTTTGATAATGCTTGTAATGAAGGAATGTAAAATAGGCCATGGGTTCCCAAACATTTTCAGTTTCAGTATACTTTTTGTCTTGGTAGATTTATCATAGAACCTCTACCAAAAGAAATACCTAAAAACTAAGTTCCACTTATTAATCAGTTCTGAACAATAAAAGCATTCATTAAACTTAATTCTATTAGTCTTTTGAAAAGAATAATACACTTAAGTTAAAATAGTTTTACTTCATTATTAAAGAACAATTACTAATGGAATGTGTGTACTCAGGGGGCACTGTACAGCTACTCAACCTGGGAATTAGATTTGACACAGTCATTCTCAATTCCTCTCTCACACTGATTTTGGTGTGGCACTTGCTTTATTACAGCAACCATCAAGAAACTAGTTTTGCTTAGATGTAATCAAAAGGAATATATATTTAAAACTAATGTTGAAAATGTGAACTCCCCTGAGCCATAGCTAATGCAGGGTCTGACAGATGTTGCTAAAATATCCTATCCTCTTGCATCCCTGTGAGTTCAATGTAGCACTCCTGGGTCACAATTTGGGAACTGTTAATATAGCCTCCCATTAGTGGTAGGAGTATAAAATGGATGTGGCCTTGATGGAGGGGAGGGCATTTTACCAATATCTATCAAAATTATAAATGTGTATATGTTTTGACACTGCAATCCACTTGCAGAAATTATATCCTACTAGAGGCCCATTGCACGAAGATTCATGCAGTAGGCCTTCCTTCCCCTGGCTGCCAGCACCAGTTTTCTTCCAGCACTCAGGACCCAGGCCTTTACTCTGGCCATAGCCTTCAGTCTTCGCTCCAGCCAGAGTGCTGCGCCTGTAGCTCCCACTGCCCACTGCCCTCTCCCTCATAGCAGACGCCCTGCCCTGCCGTTCCGCACCTGCATGCATGCTGCCCAGAGGCCCAGAGCAGCTGGAGGGTGGGGCTGCCACCATCTTTGTCAAGGTTAATTTGCGTACTCACTCCTGATTGGCTGATGGGTGTCATGGAGTGACAGTCAATTTGCATATTTCTCTTTTATTCATATATGTTATTCTTCCATATCTATGAATGAAAAATTTGCTTAGCCACTATAATATGTGTTTAGTGTTGCAGAAGGTTAGAAATAACCTAAATGTCCATCCATAGAAGACTAAATAAGTTATGCTACATCTGAAATATTTTTTAATCCTCACCCAAGGACATATTTTTATTGATTTTAGAAAGAGAGAAGAAGGGAGAGAGAAACTTCAATTGCCTCCTATATGCACCCCAATCAGGGACTGAACTGCAACCTAGGTTTGTGCCCTGATTGGGGATTGAACTCACAACCTTTTGGTGTACAGGACAGTGCTCCAACCAACTAATCCACTGGTCAGAGCACCATAGCTTTTTTTTTTTTTTTTTTTTAATAGAAGCTCTTCGAGAGCCAATGTAGAATGACTGCAAAGTATAGTGTTAAGTGATAAAAGCAAATTACAGAAGAGTTTACATGGTAGGCTTTGATATTCTGTGTTAAAGAGGAAAGGAAATATTCATATACACTGTATATGTATTGGCTGATATGTGTATCAGTTAGTTATCTTTGGAAAGATAATTCAGAAGCTAATAATGTAGCTTACCTCTGGGAGAGGAAATAGGTGAGAAAGAAACTTTTTAATGAATACTCTTGTTCCTTTTGAGTTTGGAATTATATAGAATGCATCATCTATTCAAAAATATGTTAAAATTTAAGAACTAAATTAGTAGGAAAAATTTAATACAAACGAAGCTAGTTATGAATTAGTATTAATGTTGAACAATTTCTAGGACTGATATTATATTCCAATTTCTAATGAAGAAACAAGATCAGACTTTTAATACTTTAAAGTTTTATTTTGTTTTCATCTTTCAGGATTTAGAAAACTACATATTGGAACTTATCCCTACTTTGCCACAATTAGATGGGCTGGAAAAATCTTTTTATTCCTTTTATGTTTGTACAGCTGTTAGGAAATTCTTTTTCTTTTTGGACCCTCTAAGAACAGGTAAAATAAAATTTTATCTAACTTAGATATTATAAAAATATTACTTTTAAATCTCAACTAGAGAAAAGTCTTGAAATGTCATTTTTTATTTTCCCAAATCATTACCATCTATATATATATATAAAAAATGCTAATATGCTACGTGTCCTTCTAACATCTGACCAGTTGCTATGACACACACTGACCACCAGGGACAGATGCTCAATGCAGGAGCTGCCATGATGTGCACTGGCCATTTACAAAGAAAAGGCACCATGGACTTGGTGCTGACAAAGCAACACTCAGCTTCCTCCAGGTGGGACACAGGCCCTGCCACCACCCTGGAGAAAAAGCCCACCAAATTGCAGCCAACACTGCTGAGACCCCATTGCGCAAAATACAGCCCAGTCGAACCCAGAAACAGTGGCTGTGGGCACCAGGTAATGACATCACATAGCAACACCTAGCTTCCTCTCCCTAGCAATTAGCCTCCTTAGAGTTTCTTCAGCCCAGGAACACAACTTGCTTTATAGCCAGGTGGAAATACTTCACACTTTAATCAAATGTCTGTGAAGCATTTTCATATGCTTCATCTCATTTGATCCTCACAGAAGTCCCGGAGTAGGTAGATAGGAGACTTGGTAGGATCCTATTTTCTTTTTATTAACCAGGAAAATGGAGATTTAGAAACTTGACCTGACTGAAAAGAAGTAAGAAACGGTGGACCTTGAAAGTTTTTTTAGGTTTTCTCCCTGTGCAGAATATAGTCAAACACTGCTGCACTTAAATATTTTACCCTTTGCCCTCCCTGTGTGATCTACAATAATAATCTGCTTTGTATTGGTATTTACTGCTGTGTTGCTGACAATTACCTGAAAGAGAAATTGGGATGCTTCACAGGGCTGGAAAAAGTTTAGCTAAATTAGAAAGCAGGTCTAATTAAGCAAGTTTATGTATATAAAGGACTCACTGGCGCGAGTCGCACCCTTGTGTTTCCATCTGTCATTGTCTATCATGAATTTGGTTGATACTTCTATTATAAAGAAAGGGCAAATAGCAGTATTAAAATGTTTCTCCTAATGAAATTCCTTTCAATGTTCACAAATTCATGCACTGGGCTTCTAGTTAATATATAAAGATCTTGTATGATTTACTTGCACCAACCATAACCAGCTGTGTGACAGTGGCATCTCACCTAACCTCTTACAGTTCCTTCATCTCTAAATGACGTATGAACTGGATAATTTATGACTCTTTCTATTTCTAAGAAGCCAGTTATTCTGATATAATTTGCTATTCTGATATGTAAGATAATGGAGAATGATGCTTTTTGATAAAATTTGTGAATTGGGAGATAGAACCATTTAGCCATAATGTATTTTTCTTTTTCTCAAGTTAGTTATCTTATATAGGGCTCAGATTGGTAATTTGGCCTCATTAACACAAATTTTATCAACTCTTCTAACCTGTTGAGATTTAAAAGACTTAAATACATGTATCTGGGACTGGGGAATATACAGAAGTCCCATATCAAAGTCTGTAAGTGTCCTATACTTGAAAATCCAGTTATGAGTCTATCATAGCTGACAGGCTTTTTAAAACATCTCCATTATAAGAACATATGTGTCTTTTTCCTTAAAACTTTACAAAATAATAGCTATCAGTTTTGACTATTATGTACCAAGTACTATGCTACATTATACATTGATTCTTTCATTTCCTTCCCATAACTTCATCATAAGGAAGGTATTACTATTATCCACATTTTATGTGTGAGGCCACTGAGACTTAGATTATATATCTAAAGGTGGCATTTAAATTCTAATCCTACTCATAACCATGCTTCCAAATTGCTTCCTATTCTAGAACCTGCCAAAGAAAAATGGAGACCATCTCCTTGTTTAATTATTATCTGTATCATTTTCATCTCCACAGAATACTCAACATAATTTTTTAGGGAATCAGTTATCAATGTAATTTTAGAAAGAATTTACCAATTGGATTTACATAGTTGGGGTATAAAGGTAGACATGTGAAGTAGAGATTTTATTAAATACTAGAGGCCCAGTGCATGAAATTCGTGCATGGGTAGGCCCCTAAACCTGGCCAGTGATCAGGGTCATTCGGGTCCTTCCTTTCCCTGAGTGCTGGCTGCTGGCCAGGGCCAGGGCCAGGGCCAGGTCCTTCATTCTGCTCTGCCCCCTGGTGGTCAGTGCACATTATAGTGGACAGTCAAACTCCTGGTTGGTCGAAATCCCAAAGGGACACTTCACATATTAGCCTTTTATTATATGGGACTAGTGGCCCAATCATGAAATTCGTGTACTGTGGGGAGAGGTGTCCCTCAGCCCAGTACCCCTTGCTCCTTACCACTAGGCTCGCTGCTCCTTAGTGCTATCGCAAAGGCAGGAGAGGCTCCCGCCACTGCCACTGTACCCACCAGTCATGAACCTGGCTTCTGGCTGAGTATTGAGCATCTGTCCCCTGGTGGTCATTGCGTATCATAGCGACTGGTCGTTCCACCATAATGGTTGCTTAGGCTTTTATTATATAGATTTCCTGTACATCTCCCCTGTCATAGCAATAAGGACTTTGGAGCATAAGAGCTAAGGTTTAAAATGTCAATTATTTGGTTGTTCTTATAAAATAGTACCTTTATAAAATTGCTCTTGTTTTTAAACTGCAGTTAAGTAATCGTATTTTTTATGTTCTTTAAAGGGAAGATAAAAATTCAAGATATTTTAGCATGCAGCTTCCTAGATGATTTATTGGAGGTAAATGTGTTTTTAAACCATTTATAAATTATATCACTTGACAATTGCTATCTTCTAATTGTCTCTATTCATTTAGTTAAGGGATGAGGAACTGTCCAAGGAGAGTCAAGAAACAAATTGGTTTTCTGCTCCTTCTGCCCTAAGGGTATATGGTAGGTTCCTGTCACAATGCTAAAATTTGAATTACTCATTCCTTAGTTAATTGGTGTTCAAAGGACATTTTTTTTAATATATATTTTTTATTGATTTCAGAGAAGAAAAGAGAGATATAGAGATAGAAACATCAATGATGAGAGAGATTCATTGATTGGCTGCCTCCTGCATGCCCTCTACTGGGGGGAGATCGAGCCCACAACCATGCATGTGCCCTTGGCCGGAATTGAACCTGGGACCCCTTAGTCCACAGGCCAAATTTCTATCTACTGATCCAAACCGGATAGGGCCAAAGGACATTTTGATACATAGGCTAATATACCTTAAGATCAAAGTATACCAATTATCTTAGAGCTAGTATTCTACTAAAATTTACTTTTTTTAAACACCAATGTTTTAAATTTTTATAGCTCTTTTTAAGTTATTACACTTTCTCTTTAATTTGGTCTTTTTTGACTCAAGCATTATGAACATCTACTGTGGTCTTGTACTGTGATAAAATGCTGGAAGGTGTTCTAGGACCTGGTTTGCTTTTTATTTTTTAGAGAGAGAGAGAGGAAAGAAGGGTGAGGAAAAGATAAACATTGATGTGCGAGAGAAACATCATTGGTTGCCTCCCATACAGGCTCCAAGTACCCTGACCCAGGATCAAACCCGCTACCTTGTGGTATACGAATGGCACTCAAATCAATTGAGCCACACCAGTTTTCAGAAATATTTATTCCCCCCCCCTTTTTTTTTTAAATCTTCACTTGAGTACATTTTCATTGATTTTTAGAGGAGAAGGGAAAGAGAGGGAGAGTGGTGTGAGAGAGAAACATTGATCAGTTGCCTCATGCAAGCACCCTAACTGGGGCTGGGGATTGAATCCAAAACCCAGGATTGTGCCCTGACCAGGAATGGAACCCAGGACCTTTCAGTGTACAGGGCAACACTCCTACCAACTGAGTCGCACTGGCCAGAGGGCTCTTTTCTTAAATGTCATTAGTCTGTTAAAATATTCTATTAGTTGGTCCTAACTCATTTTGGCATCTTTGACCTCTGCTTTTAAGTGCCAGCATTTCAATCCTTTTTGTTTATTTCTAATTTGGTTTTGTTTTTTGTTTTTGTCATCTAATTTAGAACCTAGGGAGTCTTAAAAGGTTGCAAATAATGTAAGGAAAATAGCCCAAAGGCTATGCCTTTATGATGAGTTTTCTTTTTTTAATTTTTCAAAATGTTTTTATTGATTTGAGAGAGGAAGAGAGAAATAGAAACACCATTGATGAGAGAGATTCATTAATTGGCTACCTTCTAGTGATCAAGCTCAAAAACCCAGGCTTGTGCCCTGACCAGGAATCTATTTTTGACCTGGTTCTTGGGTGGACACTCAACCACTGAGCACCAATGGCCTGTAGGTTTTCTTTTACTGATTCTGGCTTAACAGTTGTGTGTTTTTTCTCTTCCAAATGTATTTTTATTGATTTTAGAGAGGAAGGGGGAGAAACATCAATGATGAGAGAGAACACTTGATCAGCTGTGTCTTGCATTCCCCCTACTGGGGATAGAGCCCATAACCTAGGCATGTCCCCTTGACTGGAATCGAACCCAGGATCTTTCAGTCCGCAGGCCAACACTCTATCCACTGAGCAAAACTGGCTAGGGCAGTGGTCAGCAAACTCATTAGTCAACAGAGCCAATTATCAACAGTACAACGATTCTTTTGAGAGCCACATTTTTTAAACTTAAACTTCTTCTAACGCCAGTTCTTCAAAATAGACTCGCCTAGACCATGGTATTTTGTGGACGAGCCACACTCAAGGGGCCAAAGAGCTGCATGTGGCTCTCAAGCCACAGTTTGCCAATCACTGGGCTAGGATAACAATTGTTTTGATAGAGATTGCAGGAATTGATGATTTCACTACCTTTACTGTAAACTAATTACTTTGAAAATCAAAATATTAACCAATAAAAAGAACTCTGTGTTTATTCTTTTGTATTTGAATTTTATTTGGTCACAACTGTCTTTTTATCATTTTTCTTCTCAAGGCCAGTATTTGAATCTTGATAAGGATCACAATGGCATGCTCAGTAAAGAAGAACTCTCCCGTTACGGAACAGCAACCATGACCAATGTCTTCTTAGACCGTGTTTTCCAGGAGTGTCTCACTTATGATGGAGAAATGGTATTAGTTTAATAAGTTTTAAAAATTTAGATTCCCATAACTTTCAAAAGCCTTTTTCCTGATGTGATAAGTGTTTTTTATATCAGTGTGCAACAGTATCTTAAAATGTATGAAATGATCCAATTATTTGAGATTCAAGGAGCCTTTAATCTTAAGGTAAGTTTGTTTTACAACATGACTTGCCTATGGGTTCTGGACAAACAGAAAATTTTAATAATTTGTTCATTTCATTGTCAGTGTACCAATTGTAAAGGGATGTAGACTAGGTAAAATAGCAATCTTGGCCGAAACCAATTTGGCTCAGTGGATAGACCATCGGCCTGAGGACTGAAGGGTCCCAGGTGCGATTCCGGTCAAGGGCATGTACCTTGTTTGCGGGCACATCCCCAGTAGGAGGCTTGCAGGAGGCAGCTGATCAGTGTCTTTCTCTCATTGATGTTTCTAACTCTCTATCCCTCACCCTTCCTCTCTATAAAAAATCAATAATATATATATATATTTTTAAATAAAATAAAAATCTGAAAATTGGCAAATGCTATTGACTATTTTTATAGAGATAGTTCATCCATTAAATTATCAGGTCAGATTTAGTACCACATACACCATGATTTAAATCTAAGAATCAGGTTGTATTACTCTCCATTAAGTGGCTATATTAATAGCTAAAGTTTGACTAACATGTACCTGTCCTTATATTGCAGAAATTATAATAGTATTTTTAAATTACCATGCTTGCTATTAAATACATGTGTTAAGGTATGATAAATTTTTCCAAACCAATGATGCTTAAGAAATGGTTAGATTGTCAGAAGAGAATCAAGGTTCTAGGTTTTATCACTAAGCTTTAATAGCAGTTTTCTAAACAATACCCTTGTTAGCCAATTACAAAGGAAAAGGAGAAAAAGGCACAGAAACTTTCGTGATTCCCACCATTGTCTACAGTAGACAGAGAGGAACTGTATAAATGACTTCTGGTAAATAATTAGAAGCTACAACTATGCTTGGAGATAAGACGATTAGGCTACATCTAATTCTTTATACTGCAATTTAAGCAAAAAGGAATTCTTAATCTTAGCCTAAAAAAATCGCTTCCAAGAATAGAAATTTCTGAGATTCTCCCACATATTTTACTACTTTTCACTATGCAGAAAAAGTAATCTATGACTAGATTAAAAACTTTTAAACAGTATACCAAATAGCTATTTGAATTTACTCTTCTATTCATTCCAATAAATTTTTCTCAAAATGACCAAACTAAAATGAAGATATAAATATAGTGGCAATGTACACTAGCTTAGTCACTATGTTGTACATTTTTCAAAAGCGTAATAAAAGAAAATTATGGTTTAACACAAAAAATCTCATAAGAAATGAACTGTGTCCCAAAACCTGTCCTGTACAGATTAACTGCAATATATAATTCCTAGAAACCAACATTAACTATCCAAATGGATTTGTCATTTCATGTTTTAAAAATCTTGCCACTTTTGATTGCAAAATAGTTTCAGATTATTAGACATTCAAAAATTTAATTCTAAATATGGTCTCTTAATAGTTCTTTTATTTTCTATAGGACTATAAGACCTACCTAGACTTTGTTCTTGCATTAGAAAACCGAAAAGAACCTGCAGCTCTGCAATATATTTTCAAATTACTTGATATCGAGAACAAGGGATATCTGAATGTCTTTTCTCTTAATTACTTCTTTAGGGTAAGTCTCATTCATGTAAATGAATCATTGTTCCTTAACCTATATGGTAAATATATCATTTGGTTTAAATACCTACTCAGTGCCCTGGCTGGTGTGGCTCAGTTGAGCATCATCCCATGCACTGAACAGTTGCTGGTTCAATTCCTGGTCAGGGCACATGCCTGGGTTGTAGGGCTTGATCCCTATAAAGGGAGGCATCCAGTCAATGCAGGAGGCAGCCAATTGATGTTTTGCTTGCACATTAGTGTTTCTTTTTCTCCCTCTTCTCTTTCTAAAAATAAAAAATGTTTTTTTAAAAAAAAATGTTTTAAGCCCTAATCGGTTTGGCTCAATGGATAGAGCATCGGCCTGCAGACAGAAAGGTCCCAGGTTCAATCCAATCAAGGGCATGTACCTTGGTTGCAGGCACATCCCAGTAGGATGTGTGCAGGAGGCAGCTGATCTGTGTTTCTCTCTCATTGATGTCTCTAACTATCCCTCACCCTTCCTCTCTGTAAAAAATCAATAAAATATATTAAAAATAAAACAAACTTAAAAAAAATGTTTGTCAAATTGGGTCACAGTATAGTTAACAACATGGTTTAGAACTGCATATGTGTGTCCAACTATATGCAGATTTTTTTTCTTTTTTTTAAATTTTTTAATTAAATCTTTATTATTCAGATTATTACATTTGTCTCTTTTTTTCCCCTCCATAGATCCCCTCCACCCCGTTCCCACCCCTCCCTCTACCCTTACCTTTCCCCCCAATTGATGAGTCCATAGGTGTATGATTTTTGTCCAGTCACTCCCTGTACCCCTCTCCCCCCTTTCCCCCTGAGAATTATCAGTCCACTCCCTTTCTGTGCTCCTGATTCTAGTATATTCACCAGTTTATTCTGTTGATCAAATTTTTAATTCACTTAATTTTTAGATTCCCTTGTTGATAGATACGTATTTGTTGTTCATAATTTTTTATCTTTTACCTTTTTCTTCTTCCTCTTCTAAAAGAGTACCTTTCAGCATTTCATATAATACTGGTTTGGAGTTGATGAACTCCTTTAGCTTTTTCTTATCTGTGAAGTTCTTTATCTGCCCTTCAATTCTGAATGATAGCTTTGTTGGATAGAGTATTCTTGGTTATAGGTTCTTGCTATTCATCATGTTGAATATTTCTTGCCACTCCAGTGTGGCCTGCATTGTTTCTGTTGAGAAATCAGCTGACAGTCGTATGGGTGCTCCCTTGTAGGTAATTAAGTGTTTTTCTCTTGCTGCTTTTAATATTCTCTCTTTGTCTTTTGCTCTTGGTATTTTAATGATGATGTGTCTTGGTGTAGTCCTCTTTGGATTCCTTTTATATGGGGTTGTGTGTGCTTCCTGGACTTTTAAGTCTATTTCTTTTACCAGATGTGGGAAGTTTTCAGTCATTATTTCTTTCAATAGGTTTTCAGTATCTTGCTCTCTCTCTTCTGGCACCCCCACAATTCTGATGTTGGTACGCTTGAAGCTGTCCCAGAGGCTCCTTACATTATCTTTCACATTTTTGGATTCTTTCTCTTCTTGTTTTCCCAGTTGAGTGTTTTCTGATTCTTTATATTTCAAATTTTTTACTTGATTCTTGCCTTCCGCTAGTCTACTATTAGGTCTCTGTTTAATATTTTTTATTTCAGTCAGTGTATATTTAATTTCTATTTGGTCCTTTATCATCTCTAGTTGGATCTTTTGCATCTCTAGTTGGTCCTTTTGCATCTCCTTTTGGGACTCGATAACTTTACCCAACTTTTCTAGCATATTCTTGAAAAACCTTGTAAGTGTGGTTTTGAACTCTATATCCAGTTGTTTTTTTTCCTCCATTTCTTTTGTTTGTGATCCCTTCCCTTGTCTCAGCATTTTCACTATGCCAAGATAACTTCTGGGTTGGATTCAGCCTTATGATACCAGACTTGAGAAAGCGCAAAAGCCTCTCTTGAGCTTGGGATGGGTGGAGTCTCAGGGTTTAAGGGACTGCCTCGCCTTCTAGTTGGGCCCGCCCTCCACGTCCCCTGAGTCTCACGTGACTGGGTAGTCGCTGGAGCGGTCCCTTGCGTGCATGCACACGCGCTCTCTCGCAGTGCCTCTAGACTGCTGCCTTTCTGGCTCCCCTGTGCTACGGGACCACAGGAATCTGGGTCCCCAGGGTTTCGCCCAAAACTGGGACCTAGTGAAGTCAGAAGTGGCACAGTTGGGACAGTCTGTCTCCCGCCCACTCGCGAAAGCCAGCGGCACAATCAGTAGTCTGTCCTCTGCAGCGCAGTGCCGTGCGCACCACCAGACTTCCGATCCCCTGCGACTCCCCTAAATTTCCATACACTTCTCCCTTTTCACAGTCCAAACTCCCCCCGTTTGATTTCGGCTGGATCTGGGGTTTAGTGTCGTAGGATAAGGAGTTCAATGCCTTTGAGAGTCTCCGTTTCCCTCCCGCCAGAGAAAGCCAGCCAGGTTCGCTGTCACTCGCTCTCTTCACGTGCACCTCTCCGTACCTCAGCTTTTTGCAGCTCCTCTGGGTCTCCGTGAGCCCCTCTCTTTCCCTCTAGTTGTAGAATTTCCACTCAGCCAGCTTTCCTGTGGTTCTGGATGATGTCCGTTCTGTCTTTTAGTTGTAGTTTTGAAATTGTTGTGCGAGGCAGCAGTGTAGGTGTTTACCTATGCTGCCATCTTGGATTCTCTCCTATACAGATTTTTTCAATAAAATATATTGAAAATTTTTTTGAGATTTCCTCACTACAGTGAAGTCTTTCCAGTTATACCTAAACTACCATAAAGCAATCCTATTGCAACTGAGTTTCTCATACATAAATCATACCTGAAAATATTTTTTCATATCTTTTCATTTTTTATGTCTAAAGTTGTCAATTAGAGGGCAAAATGTAGGATGAGGTGTAGCGAGTTGGGTATCTTAAAGAATAAGGAAGGTAGCAGCATTCATGGGTAATGGGAGGTCATAATGGAATAATTGCTAGGCCACATGAAAGGCTCATCTAAGATTGGAGAATATTCCTATGTTGTAGCAATTATCTGTAATTGTGTATAGTTTCTTTCTGAAGCTCTCAATAACTAAGGTGTAGGTGTAGAAAGGTTGATGGTTATACTGACCCAGTATTCAGGTTTTGAGTAGTGATATGCAAGGTCAAGGATGTTTAGAATATTGGCAAGAGTGGTTGAAACGATGAGGCTTGTGGTTTGATAGGAAATTGGAACTAGAAAGGGACTATGGGATTCTTTTTTTGGGAGGGAGTGTTCTGTATTTCATTTTTTATTTACAGGTTTATTTCTGCTAAATACAGGCCATACAGGAACTAATGAAAATCCATGGACAAGATCCTGTTTCATTTCAAGATGTGAAGGTTACTTTTTCCTTTAATTTACATAATACCAGCTAACCATTTATATTAAATGAAATTTTATATGAAAGTAACATGAATTATAAAATACTGAACCAAATCAAGTTTTTGCTCTGATTTGTTCCAATGATATTTAATTAGAAACTGAGACCACAGTTTGACTAATGATTTTTGTAGTTTGATTTTTGCATTTTCACCCTTGTGTTCTCATTGACAGCTTTCATTATTTTGATTGAAAATTAAGAGAATCACTGTGGCCTGCATCCTTTGGCAAACTATTCCACTGTAAATTGAATTTTTAACTTGGGAACTATTTAGGTCTGGCACATTTTTAGTCTAATACTTTTAAGAGCTTGCTTTGGCCTAACCGATTTGGCTCAGTGGATAGAGCATCAGCCTGCAGACTGAAAGGTCCCAGGTTCGATTCCAGTCAAGGGCATGTACCTTGGTTTTGGGCACATCCCCAGTAGGGGGGTGTGCGGGAGGCAGCTGATTGATGTTCCTCTCCCATCGATGTTTCTAACTCTCCCTCTCCCTTCCTCTCTGTAAAAAGTCAATAAAACATATTTCTTAAAAGGCTTGCTTTGGTATTATTTAAGGAGACATCAATCCTACACTATGAAAACTACCACTGAAACGTATCTGCTACTTAGCACTTTAGTATTGAGACTTTTTCCAGCTATGAAAAACAAGGAGTATTCAATACTGGTTCAGGTTCAAACTGAATAATGGTATAAATAACTCACTCAGTTTTAACCAAGTATAAGATAAAGGGTTATTTTTGGTTTAATATAAATGAGACAAATTTTAAACTATGCAACCGGCAACTTAAGAACTAGCTAAGCCCTTCCTAGTTTGGCTCAGTAGGCCTGCAGACTGAATAATCATGGTTCATTTCCAGCACAGGCACCTGCTGGGGTTGCGACCTTGATCCTCATTAGGGGGCATGCAGAAGGCAGCCAATCAATAATTCTCTCTCATCATTGATGTTTCTCCGCTCTCTTCCTCTCTGAAATCAGTAAAAAAAAAAAAAAAAAAAATTTGTTTCGTTTGTTTTTGGTGTGTTATTTTTTATATATAATTTTATTGACTTTTTTACAGAGAGGAAGGGAATGGGTAGAGAGTTAGAAACATAGATCAGCTGCCTCCTGCACACCCCCTACTGGGGATGTGCCCACAACCAAGATACATGCCCTTGACCGGAATCGAACCTGGGACCCTTCAATCCATAGGCTGACACTCTATCCACTGAGCCAAACCAGTCAGGGCAGTAAAAAAAAAAATTTAAATAAATCAAT
Organism: Lasiurus cinereus; assembly: GCA_011751065.1. NCBI lineage: Eukaryota > Metazoa > Chordata > Mammalia > Chiroptera > Vespertilionidae > Lasiurus > Lasiurus cinereus. The sequence continues at coordinate 551,812 of JAAGEH010000032.1, read as the reverse complement.
AGAACTAGTTAATTTTAAATTGCCACCAACCTTAGAAAAGGAAGTTTCACAAACATATAAAAGCTCATTCATTTCTTTTACCTAAAGTGTTCTAAACTTTTGAAAATGTAATTTTCCCCCTTTAATTACTCTAAATACCTAGTAATTTTATTACAAAAAGATTAAGAAACACGTACTAATTCTTTGTAAGTATTCATTTAAAGAGGTTCTTTCATCTATTCCAGTAAATTTTAACACAATTTAGTGTTATTCTGGATGACTATTTCTTTGATACCAAACCCCTCTCCCCATTATAGGACCAGAGTGTAAAAGATTGATTGACATCAATATTGGAAATGAAATTTTGTCATAATCTTGGCTCTGAAGCCTTTAAGTTTGAGCTGGGTTTGCACTTAAATTGAATCAAGGGTTTGCTTCATCACCAACAAAAGTACAAGTAGTTAACATGTACTCAAAAAACACTACATTAAATAGGTTAGCTATTAATTACCTATGTTGCTTGTATTAGCTTAAACTCTGAGCCTCAGTTTCTTCCCCTCTGAGAGACAGTTATCACATAACTAAGGAATATTCCAATAAAATTCTGTGATTGTACATAGAAAAGGAGACTGCTTGCTTACCTGTTGAAAGGCTTTTTTTCTTTTACAAAAATTTTATGTAAGCTTAAGTGTTGAATTTTAGGTCAGTGTGTGTGATAAAAATTAACTGAATCATATATCAGATTCCATTGTTTTTCTTCTCTCTTCCAGGATGAAATCTTTGACATGGTAAAACCAAAGGATCCTTTGAAAATCTCTCTTCAGGATTTAATCAACAGTAATCAAGGAGACACAGTCACCACCATTCTAATAGATCTGAATGGCTTCTGGACTTATGAAAACAGAGAAGCCCTTGTTGCAAATGACAATGAAAACTCTGCAGACCTTGATGATACATGATCTCAAAAACTAGACTGTATTCATTAACATAAGCTTGAATGCTGCATGTAAACCTTTGAAGCAGAATCCTTAGAATTGACCTAAATAAAAGACTTCAAATGCCTATAGAACACAACAAATGTTCTCATTATTGGAATTAATAGTTTGGAAGCAATAGAATCAATTTAGGAAGCAGTAAATTCCGTTTCCACTTAGCTTAAATATGACAAGTGTAATTTGCTGAAGGTAAAGGAGTCCATTTTAAATCTGTAATATTTAGGACTATTTCTAACATTAGTCATTAAGAATTTGAATGCCTGAAGGGTAATTTAAATTATGTGATTATTTAACCTTGAGTATTCTTCTAAAATATTATGTATATCAAAGATTACAGACTTAGCCATTCATTTCATTTCTGGATTTGAAGTGTTTATTAGTAGATATGTTGTTTCTTTTAATAGGATATTCCAATAAAAAAGTATTAAAGTTAATATTTTACTTTAATTAAAATCACTGGTATAAAAAACCTGTCTAGTTTTATTAACTAGTACCACAGTTACCTTTTATAAAACTTCAGTTTGTTAAGGATTATTGTTAGAGAATATAACTCATTGTAAAGGTTCTCAATTACATTATATATGGTTTTTATGAGATAAAAGATAGAATATCACAAACTATGATCCACAAGGAACAGTAAATATTAAAAGGATTAAGAGAAAAACTGAAAGGCTTAAAAATATGACAAAACCATTTAATGCATTTATGGGAAATTTTATAGTTTGCATAAATAAAAATATAAAAATTTAAGGCACAGTGTATAACTATGTAAACATTACAAACTGGCCACAGTTAGACAAATAAAGAAAACAAAATTCAAGAAGCATAAAATTTCCAAAGGTCATTATCTTCTATAATCAGAGAAGTTTTTAGTTTTTGTTAGATATATTACCTCTAAGGAGAAAAGATTCAGATCACCTTTAGATATAAGAAGCCTTCACTGGATAACCAAATATCTGAGTTGGAAGTACTAACTCAAATGAAGTTAAAAACAAATTGGAGGGAAGATGTCAGGTTAGCATCTTTTAGAGCTATTGTTAAACCATAACTTATGGTGACATTAATTACATAATCTGATAACTAATCTTTTAAGCACTAAGTTATGTAGTATAGTCCCATTACTAAAAAGATTGCTATCATATGCCATGAACCACCACACCATAAATCCATAAAAACATTTAAAAAAGAAAGAAGGAAATCCATCTTATTTGGTGTTACAGACTCAATCACCTTTCCATAAAATAAAGTTATTCTCAAGGAAATAAAATTCAAAGTGCTTGTATCTTGCTCCTTTTTATTACTCAGTGAACCATCTTTAGTATGAAGTTAATGGTTAGATATATAAATAAGACAGCATGAAAAAATCAGGGAAAATCCATTTTCATCTGAGATTAGGAAAATCAACTCTAATTAGCCTTCATCAGCAACTTAACCCATTTTTTTCATACAAACACAAATAACAGACAAGCATGATAATTAACTCTTCTTAATTGGCAGTTAGGGCTCTAAAATGTCCTTAATATTTTTATAAAGATCATTTTAAAACCAAAGCACTAATTTGACACACAGTACATATATCCAAATTTCAGATCTAACTTTTGCTAGATAGAGCCTAAGAATAAAGAAACAGTTTTCCCTTTATAGATAATAATTTAAAATATAAATAACTATTAAATCCCACTGAATAGAGAATGTGAAAGTTCCTGGTATAAAAACCACCTTAGAGTTTGAAGTTTGAGAGTCATTGCATTCTATGGTGGGACAGAGACTGGATTTTGTTTGCTTTCTGTAAATACTTCACAATCTCCCTCCATTTCAAAATTGAGATTCACAAATGAACTGGACACCACTGTTTCTGGTTGATCTGTCTGAACAATGGAATCAGCCTGCAGCTTATTCTGTTGGTAATGTCTTTCTGCTTCTTCAGACATCCTGTTTTCTTCCTCTTCCTCCTCCTCCTAAAAAGAGAAATATCAAAGAATCGTTAAAATATAATATCCAAAAGGAATAATATTTGTTCATCTAATTTTAGCTGCTTGTTTTTTTCTTTTAACCAACATAGTTTCATGTAAAATTAATTCACTTTGGTCTACTTAAGACAAGACATACTTTCCTTCCCTGAAATGAAAACTATTACATGACATTTTAGAAAAGTGGTGTCATTTTTAAAAATATCTTTATTATTAAAAGTATTACAGATGTCCCCATTTTTCCCCCCATTTCCTTCACCCCGCTCCCTCCCCCTCCCCAGCCCTTCTTGGCACTATTGTCTGTGTCCATGGATTATTCATATATGCATATAATTATTTAACCTCTTCCTGCCTCCCCCTTACCCTGAGATGAGACCTGAACTAATTATGACAGTAGTTTTATCTTTTCAGATTAAGTCTCATCTAAAACTATAGCTAATACTATATCACTTCAATTATAGGGTATCAGCCTGTTCATTCGAAAAGGGGGTCTAGCCACTAAATTGGTATAGTGTGGTTAGTGTTCCCATAAGCACCTGGTAACAGGTAAGGCAGTCTCTGCCCTCAAAAAGTTTACAATCTAAGAGGGAAGTTAAGACATGTAAAAACAGCATTAAGACAGAAAGGAATAACTAGAGATTTAGAAATAATAACTTCCAGAACTAAGTCCATAGAAGAAGTGGCATGTGAATTGGTCCTTGCAGTATGGGTTCAGAATGACTAACCTGTCAAGAAGATTAATCTCGAGCTTGCTTGAGAGTGAATGAGAAAGGCCATTTAGAGAGGCTATTCAATACTTCCCGTGAGATAATAAGGTTCTAAATAAGTGATTCAAATGTTTTTGAAATCAAATAAACAGTAAATTGAGCTTTCCAGATTCATCTCCAGCCATTCTGTTGTACTCTATGTTCCAGTGACAATAAAGTAGTATTCTTGCCATTTCCCCAATCATACAACATATTTTCATTTCTCTACATTCTAGGTTTATCTAAATTGCCCTCAAGTGCTTGAAGGAGAAAAGTGAGAGATACTATTTATTTCATTTTCACTAATATATACTAGGTGCTGTTCTATTTTACATATTAACTCATTTAATCCTTAGAGCTACCTGAGCATGGATGCTGCAATTTTCATTATAAAGATGAATAAACTGAGGCTTATAAAGGTTAAGTATTTTGTACAAGGTAACAAAGTTAGAAGTGGCAGAGCCAGAATTTGAATTCAGATTCTTTGGTTCTTGGGCCCATGCTCTTAAATGCTAAAGATTTCTCATTATTTAAGGCTACACTCATTTCACCCCCACTCTAAGACCTCACTATAGACAGACTTGCCTCACATCTCTATGCCTTAATTACTGGCACTTACACATTTCTAATAACTACAATTTTCTGTGTATCAAACTCACTCCAGTTCTACATGGAGTCTATGCACCCTAAGTAGAGAGACTAGGTTCTTGTTTCCTTTCTTGGAAGATAATAATCCAGAGATAAATGTGTGAAGATTAGTAACATACATAGCACCTAGCACAGTAAATGTAGCTCAATTTTACAAATAGACCCTAGGAAACTGTTAGTATTAAAAAATTCCAAAATGTGTGCTAATTTGATTTTTTTAAAAACTGACTCTAAAATGAAATGCCTAGCATAAGGGAGTTACCTTTTGGGCACCTAGAGAATATATGTGTTCAATACACAACCCATCAAGTCCATAGCAAACCAAACATAATCAAGAAAATGTAAAAGGGCAGAAACCGGTTTGGCTCAGTGGACTGAAAGTTCCCAGGTTCAATTTCAGTCAAGGGCATGTATCCTGGTTGCGGGCACATCCCCAGTAGGGGGCGTGCAGGAGGCGGCTGATGGATGTCTCTCTCTCATCGATGTTTCTAACTGTCTATCCCTCTCCCTTTCTCTCTGTAACAAATCAGTAAGATATATTTTTTAAAAAAGAAAAAGAAAATGTAAAAGGGAGATATACCTCCTTCTTCATCCGGTAATACTCATCAATGGCATATTGATATTTTGGGGTACTGATGCCCAAAACAGATGCAATCTTCTCTCCAAGAAAGTCACACACTAAAAATATAAAGTTAAATAGCTTACATAATTCCATCAGCATTTTTTTTAATTTTATTTTTTATAAACATTTCCTGAGCACCTTCTATGTGCAAAGCACTGTAGAAATACAAAAGTTATAGTTACTGCCCTCAAGAGAGATTATGAAGATTCAATATCACTTCTGTATATAATTCCTTGATTTCCTCAAGAAGCACTTATGGCTCCTTATGGGCACCTGTTAACACTGCCAGTAATACTTATCACCAAGTATTATAATTATCTGTTACATGTCTATTTCTTTAAAAAAAAAAATGCATGTTCTTAGAGAGCTACAATGCCAATGGGCCGGAGAGGAATGGCTTGTACCATACATGCCAGGCACTGTGAAAGGTTAGACTCGAAGAGGTTGAAGAACTTGTCAAGCTGACAAAGCAAATCCAAAATTCAATCAGGTCTGAATATAAAGCTAATATTCTTTTCATTTCACTGTCTGGCATATACTGAGTGCTCAGTAAATGTTTGTTGAATGAATTACTATTCAAAATTAGATCTAATAAAAAAGCAGAAAGTGATAGAAGCTATGAAGAAGTTAAAACTAGAAGAGAAAGCTTTATGATTTAAAACATATTTAAAATTAGCATGATTAAGTCATAAGCTGATAATTCATTTCTTTCAAATATGACTTAGTTATATCTCAATCTAAATATATAAAAGCACTAGAGGCCCAGGGCACAAAATTCGTGCACAGGGGTGTGTGTCCCTCAGCCCAGCCTGCACCCTCTTCAATCTGGGACATTCCTCTCACAATTCAGGACTGCTGGCTCCCAACTACTCACCTGCCTGCCTTCCTGATTGCCCCTAACTGCTTCTGCCTGCCAGCCTGATTGATGCCTAACTGCTCCCAGCCTGTTTGCCCCTATCTGCCTTCCCCTGCAGGTTTGATTGCCCCCAACTGCCCTCCCCTGCTGGCCATCTTGTGTGTTGGAGTGACAGTCAATTTGCATATTACTCTTTTATTAGATAGGCTAGAGGCCTGGTGCACGGGTGGGAGCCAGCTGGTTTGCCCTAAAGTGTGAGGGTTCCCTTGGGATGTGGAGTGGCCTGGGCGAGGGGCCTGTGGTGGTTTGCAGGCAGGCCATGCCCCCCGGCGACCCAACCGAAGGCCCTGGTATCTGGGATTTATTTATCTTCTGTAATTGAAACTTTTTAGCCTGGAGCGGAGCCGAACCTCCTGCTCGCTCCATAGCCACAGCCATTTTTGTTGGGATTTATTTATCTTCTATAACTGAAACTTTGTAGTCTTGAGTGGAGGCATGGGCCTGCCAGGGTGTGTGGAAAGCTTGGCTTCCTCCATTGCTGGGGAAACCTAAGCCTCCTGCTTGCTCCATAACCACAGCCATCTTGGTTGGGGTTAATCTGCATACTCGCTCCTTACTGGCTGGTGAGCGTGGCTTGTGGGTGTAGCAGAGTGATGGTTAAGTTGCATATTACTTTTTTATTAAATAGAATAAGTGACTAGCTGACCAGCCAACCAGCCGATAGCTATGATGGACACCTGACCACCAGAGAGGCAGATGCTTGAACCAGGAGCAGAAACCACAGGAATGGAAACATGAAACAGACTGATAAATCTCAGAAGCAAAGAGGCGGGGGGAAAGGGGGAGGGGAGAGTTGTAAGAGATTAACCAAAGATCTTATATGCATACTAGAAGCCCAGTGCATGGATTGGGGTCCCTTGGCCTGGCCTGTGGGGATCGGGCCGAAACTAGATCTCAGACATACCCCAATGGATTCCGGATTATGAGAGAGTATAGGCCAGGCAGAGGGACCCCAATGGAGCGCAAATCCGTGTACCAGGCCTCTAGTTTATAATAAATAAAACACTAGCCCTAGCAGTTTGGCTTAGTGGATACAGTGTCAGCCTCCATACTGAAGGCCCACGGGTTAGATTCCAGCCAAGGGCAAATGCCCAGGTTGCGGGCTCAGTTCAGTAGGGAGTGTACAGGAAGAAGCCAATCAATGATTCTCTCTCATCATTAATGTTTCTATCTCTCTCTCCCTCTCCCTTCTTCTCTAAAATCAATAAAAATATTTTTTAAAAAAGGAAATAAAACATTGCCCAGGCCTGGTAGCTCAACTGGTTAAAGCATCATCTAGATATGCCAAGGCTGTGGGTTTGATCCCCAGTCAGGGCACATACAAGAGTCAAAGCATGAATGCGTAAGTAAATATAACAGCATTCTCTCTCTCTCTTTCTCTCTCTCTCTCTCCCACATCAATTAAAAAAATGTTTAAATATATTAATGACATAAATGAATTATAACTACAGGCTTTAGGGTACCAAATGACAAGATAAAACAGGTCCTAACAAAAAAAAAGGTTTAAGAATGTGAAAATTGCCAAAACCAGTTTGGCTCAGTGGATAGAGCATCGGCCTGCAGATTGATGAGTCCCGGGTTCGATTCCAGTGAAGGGCATGTACCTTTGTTGCGGGCACATCCCCAGTGGGGGGCGTGCAAGAGGCAGCTGATCAATGTCTCTCTCTCATCATCGATGTTTTTAACTCTCTTTCCTTCTCCCTTCCTCTCTGTAAAAAATCAATAAAATATATTTTTTAAAAAAGAATGTGAAAATTATATCTAAATTAATATAGCCATTTTCAATCCTTTAAAGACACACACATATATACACATGCGCGCGCGCGCACACACACACACACACACACACACACACAAAAGCTGAAGAATGTTTTAAGGTGAAGTACAAGTGAGATTGAACCTTTCAATGCTAACTAGCTTGAGAGTGATTAACTCCCTATTGTTTCTCCTTCACTTTTGAAACGCCCCTTTTTGGCAAAGCTCCTGGAGCATATTACAGTGGTTATACAATATTCCAACAGAAAAGTAATACCTGAGAGAGTTGATGTGGCTGCACGAAGCATATAAAACCATAAGTAGGGACCCCAGGTAAGTTTTGTCTGTAACAAAAAATTGGGTTAGCAATACTCAAACCTAAACTCATTCTATTTATTAAGGCCAAAATGAAATAATAAATACTTGGTAAACACAGAGTAATCTATAGACAGTATTACAAATTAACTACACTGCAACAAAAAATGTAAAATCTCCATAGCTAGAATTCCATTTCACATTTACCCATATAACTACTACCACCTTAAGACCATGAAATAACCAAAAAAAAGCAGCAGCTACCAAAATGGAATTGGTAAGTCATAGTCTTAATTATTTAAGGTCAATATTTCGGAGCTTTCCTTTTCCCGCCATGCTGCTCTCTGTCTTCATGGTTCACCAGCATTATCAGAGAAAGTGCAATCAATGACAAGGGACCTTAAGAAATCATACAGAACACACTTGTGGTATAGTGGAGAAATTAAGGATCAGAGACGTTAAGAAGAACAGCAGCATAGCAAATAAAACTTTATTAGTGGGAAAATAAATAACCTCTAAGTGGCAAGATGAGTTTTTTGGTTCCTTTAAGGTCTAAAAAGCAATTAGAACAGAGCTCACTGTATATTTCGTAGGCCAGGACCACTGGGAGAATGCAACCTCCATTGCACACCTTAATTAATTTTGGTACTGTAAGTCCAAAGAATACTTTTGTGAACTGAAGCCTGCCACAGAGATGACAATTTGCATCTGTGGATGAAATCGGTAATACAAGCATGCTTGCCCAGCCAGTGTGACTCAGTGGTTGAGCGTCGACCTATGAACCAGGAGGTCAAAGTTCGATTCTCAGTCAGGGCACATGCCCAGGTTGTGAGTTCCATGCCCAGTATGGGGTGTGCAGGAGGTAGCCAATCAATGATTCTCTCTCATCACTGATGTTTCTTTCTCTCCCTTCTCTTTTTTTTCTGAAATAAAAATAAAATAAAAAAATATAAGCATGCTTCACTGTACCAATATTTTTGTTCATCAAAAGAAAAGATATTGGGAAAAAATGGCAGCGGAATAGACAGACGTATCCTGAGCCTTGTCCCTGAGGAGACAGAACAGCTGAGGGTCGCACTGGGAGTGTTTGTTGGCAACTTAAGGGACAGTTATCCTCCAATAGAAGGTGGGGGAATGCTAGATGGGATTCCCCTGACCGGGCAGCCCCACTGCTGCTAGGTTTTTTTCTCCTAGAGCCACCAGCTCAGATGTGGAGACCGCACCATAATAAAGGGGAAAGTGGATGTTTACGAAAGCTTGAAAATCTACAGCTGCGGCACCTACCAAACAGCTGTGAGCCCCAGAACACCGATCCCCAATTGGCACAAACACTCAGATTCAGAGGAGCTCTACACATCACATGGAAAGGTCAGATTTTGCCTGGGATAAGGTGAGGTCTCTGGTCCCGCAGAACAAAAAAGCGCACACACTGTGGGAGCTGGAGGACTGGGGGAAAATCTGAAACTAGAGAAATCCATGACTGTTGGGCCTGGCATGATCCATGAATGTGGAAGGGGGTCCTCAGAGCTACTAACAGGGGATCTCTAGAAAGCAAGGCATTTTGATCTGATGCAGAAGGACAGTCTGGGAGTTATTAAAGTGTGCCAGCTGCTGAGACACGAGCAGAAAAGGGGGACTGCACAGACTTGACCTCTTTCCTCTTCAGATTCTTACTTCTGATTGCTAAGCCCAATACACAGGATCACCCAGTTAGGGATATCCCAGGAGGCTGCAGGGAAAATTTGTTTTTCTGGAACCTGGGGATCAGAGCAGGGAGTGACCTTCAGAGAACCAGCTCTGGGGCAGCCAACTCCCACAAACTGATATTGAGTGCCACAGGGAAAGCAGGATCTAAGCACAGGCTAGAGAGAACCTATAGTTTCAGAAGTCAATCCCGAAACACTGCCACCCAGGGGCTGACTCACACATTGACTCTTGTGTAATCACAAAATAGAGATTAAGACACACCGCCTGCTTAATAATCAGGACTGGCTTACAACACTGAGCACCAGTGGAATGCAGGGAACTGTAATACTGTCCCAACTAGGAAACAGGCATGCCAAACATAACAATAGAGGAAATGAATGATCTTCACTACTATACATTTCATTTTTTGTTTTTTTATTTTTTACTTATTTTTTTCATCTTTTACTTAATTTTTTTTCCTCACTCAATTTTACCTTTTTAATTATTACATTTTTATTTTCAATCAGTATTATTACTACTACTATTTTACCTTTTCGAAAAAAAAGTGTCAGTTGACTTTCTCTTTATTTTACTTTGGGATTAGAGTTCTACATTCTATTTTCATCTTTCCTTTCACATCATTTTATGCTATCTCAACCCTGCCATTATGCCATCACCCTCTTTCTAACTTTTCCCTTTTGTTGTCCTGTTTCTCTTACCCTTTTCCTACTTTAGATTTTCCCTATTCTTTCTTTTTGCCCCCGTTAAAATTTCACCCCACTTATATACCTAATTTCCAATCCCCTGCTCCACGTCCATACACACTTCTCTCTTCTCTGTGTTCACTATCCAAAAAAATTGTTTTTCTCTCTGTCCTTTTATTGTTGTTTGCTTGAACATGGATTATATCGATTTTTTATACTTTTTTGTGAGATTGTTTACTTATTCTTCTTGTTTTACTTTGCTTTTTGTTTGCTTTGTTGTTGTTTGTTTTTTTAACTGTTTTCCCTTCCCTGCCTTAATATTAGTTGTTGTTAGTAGCTTGTATTAATCTCCAGGTACTTGTTGCTGGCATTTGTTGGGATTAGTGACTATTCCATTGGAGTTTTCTCCCCATATATATACTGTAATTTGTTCCCCTTCTCTTTCTTATTATCTTTATTTTCTCTCTTACTTTTTTTTCTTCTCTTTTCCTTTTTCTCCCTTCTCCCAGTTTCATTTTGGCACTCCTTTTCTTTCTTTTCTTTTTTTTTCTTCTTTTCTATCTTCTTTTTTCTCTCCTATTCCCTAATTTGTCACCTTTATTTGTGGCTATTAATATGAATACATTTCTGTTCAGTGTCTTGGGCATTATACCTGGTTGTGTTATATTCTGTGACTTTAAATCAACGCAAGAGAGAACTACGTAACCAGACACCCGGAGAAGAGAGACCATGGGCAGACAAAGAAACAGCCGCATATGAAAGAAAAGCAGGAATCACCAGAAAAGGAAGTAAACAAAAGAGAAGCAAGCAGGAGAATCCAAGATGGCGGCATAGGTAAACACCTATACTGCTGCCTCGCACAACAATTTCAAAACTACAACTAAAAGACAGAACGGACACCATCCAGAACCACAGGAAAGCTGGCTGAGTGGAAGTTCTACAACTAGAGGGAAAGAGAGGGGCTCACGGAGACCCAGAGGAGCTGCAAAAAGCTGAGGTACGGAGACGAGCGCGCTGAGAGAGCGGTGCCGGAGTACCTGGCTGGCTTTCTCTGGCGGGAGGAAAACGGAGACTCCCAACGGCATTGAGCCCCTTATCTTACGACACTAAACCCCAGATCCAGCCGAAACTCATACGGGGGGAGTTTGGACTGTGAAAAGGGAGAAGTGCACGGAAATTTAGGGGAGTTGCAAAGGATCGGAGGTCTGGTCGCGCACGGCACCACGCGGAGGACGGATTGCTGATTGTGCCGCTGGCTTTCGCGAGTGGGCGGGAGACAGACCCTCCGATCTGTGCCACTTCTGAGTCCACTGGGCCCCTGTTTTGGGCGAAACCCTGGGGACCTAGACTCGTGTGGTCCTGGTTCGCAGGGGAGCCGGAAAGGCAGCGGTTGGAGGCGCTGCGGGTGCGCGCGCACAAGGACCGCTCCAGTCATTACCCAGTCACGGGAGACTCAGGGGCCGTGGAGGGCGGGGCCGACTGGAAGGCAAGGCGGTCCCTTAAGCCCTGAGACTCCACCCTCCCAAGCTCAGCAGAGGCTTCTGCAGCTGAATCCAGCACAGAAGTTTCCCCAGCACAGTGAAAATGCCGAGACAAGGGAAGGGATTACAAGCAAAAGAAATGGAGGAAAAAAACCGACTGGATATAGAGTTCAAAACCACGCTTATAAGGTTTTGCAAGAATATGCTAGAAAAGATGGATAAATTTAGTGAGACCCAAGAGAAGATAATAAATACACTGACTGAAATGAATACTATTACGCAGAGTACTAACAGCAGACTAGAGAAAGGCAAGGATCAAGTAAAAAATTTGAAATATAAAGAAGCAGAAAACATTCAACTGGAAAAGCAAGAAGAGAAAAGAATCCAAAACTGTAAAGATAATGTAAGGAGCCTCTGGGACAGCTTCAAGCGTACCAACATCAGAATTGTGGGGGTGCCAGAAGAAGAGAGAGAGCAAGATACTGAAAACCTGTTTAAAGAAATAATGAGTGAAAACTTCCCACATCTGGTAAAAGAAATAGACTTACAAGTCGAGGAAGCACATAGAACCCCAAAGAAAAGGAACCCAAAGAGGACTACACCAAGACACATCATAATTAAAATGCCAAGAGCAAAAGACAAAGAGAGAATATTAAAAGCAGCAAGAGAAAAACAGTTTATTACCTACAAGGGAGCACCCATACGACTGTCAGCTGATTTCTCAACAGAAACGATGCAGGCCAGACGGGAGTGGCAAGAAATATTCAATGTGATGAACAACAAGAACCTACAACCAAGAATAATCTATCCAGCAAAGCTATCATTCAGAATTGAAGGGCAGATAAAGAGTTTCACAGAGAAGAAAAAGCTAAAGGAGTTCATCAACTCCAAACCAGTATTATATGAAATGCTGAAAGGTACCCTTTTAGAAGAGGAAGAAGAAAAAGGTAAAAGACAAAAAATTATGAACAACAAATACACATCTGTCAACAAGTGAATCTAAAAATTAAGTGAATTAAAAATCTGATCAACAGAATAAACTGGTGAATATAATAGAATCAGGAGGACAGAAAGGGAGTAGACTGATAATTCTCAGGAGGACAAAAATCATAAAGCATCAAACAGACTGTGAAATTATAGCAGAAAGATTAAAGTTAGGTGAGGTAAATAAGTGATCAATCAAAGGACTTGTATGCATGCTTATAAACATAACCAATGATCACAGACACTGGGGGGTCGGGGTACGCCTGGGAGGGAGGGGGGTAATGGGGAGATATGTATAAAAAATTAATAACAATTAATTTAAAAAAAAAAAAAAGAGAGAAGCAAGCAACCTGACAGAGAAAGAATTCAGAGAAATGATCATAAGGTGGGTGAAAAAAATGGAAGACAAATTTAACAATATGAGTAAAAACCAAGAGGAAATGAAGAAGAACCAAGGGAAAATGAAGAACCACCAAGAAAAAAATGAAAAATGACATCGCTGCTGTAAAGAACTCAATACAAAGCATCAGAAGTACATGAAGCAGAGGACCACATCAATGAGCTAGAAGTCAAGGTAGGAAAAAATACACAAGTAGAACAGCTTCTAGAAAAATAATTAAAGAGCAGGAGGAGAGCCTAAGGTAACTTTGGGATAACACAAAACAAAACAACATCTGCATAATAGGGGTTCCAGAAGGAGAGGAAATTGAGCCAGAGATAGTAAACCTGCTTGAAGAAATAATGACAGAAAACTTCCCTGATATAGGTAAGAAAAAATCCACACAAATCCAAGAAGCTCAGAGTCCCCAAGCAAAATGAACGCCAAAAGACCAACAACAAGGCACATTACAACTAAATTGGCAAACACCAACAAAGTAAGAATCTTAAAAGCAGCCAGAGAGAGACAGAAAGTTACCTGCAGAGGAACCACCATCAGACTAGCGACTGATTTCTCAACAGAAACTGATCAGGCCAGAAGGGAATGGAATGAAATATACAAAGTCATGCAAAGGAAAGGTCTGAATCCAAGCATACTGTACCCAGCAAGGCTTTCAATCAAAATTGAAGGTGAAATCAGGAGTTTCACAGACAAAAAAGGACTAAGGGAATTTATTACTACCAAACTAGCAAAGCAAGAAATGCTAAAGAGTCTGTTGTAAAAATATAGAAATAAGAAGCAAAGAAGGAACACAGGCGTAAAGAATAAAAATGGTAACAAATAAGTACCTATCAATAATAACTTAAAATGTAAATGGATTAAATGCTCCAATCAAAAGACATAGGGTACCGGATTGGATAAGAAAACATGACTCATATATCTGCTACGTACAAGAAACCCACCTCAGCCGAAACCAATTTGGCTCAATGGATAAAGCATCGGCCTGTGGACTGAAAGGTCCAGGTTCAATTCCGGTCAAGGGCATGTATCCTGGTTGCAGGCACATCCCTACTAGGGGGCGTGCAGGAGGCAGCTGATCGATGTCTCTCTCTTATCAATGTTTCTAATTCTCTATCCCTCTCCCTTCCTCTCTGTAAAAAATCAATAAAATATATAAAAAAAAAAAAAGAAAGAAACCCACCTCAGAATAAAAAGACACACATAGACTGAGAGTGAAGGGATGGTAAACAGCTTTTCAGACAAATGGAAATGAAAAAAATCTGGGGTAGCAATACCTATATCTGACAAATTAGATCTCAAAGTGAAGGACATAACAAGAGATAAGGAAGGTCACTTCATAATACTAAGGGGAGCAATCCAACAAGAAGAAATAACTCAGGTAAACATATACAGGACCACCTAAATACATTAAAAAAAAAACCTGGAGGATATCAAGGGAGAGATTGACATCAATACAATCATAGCAGGAGACTTTAATACCCCATTATCACCATTGGACAAAATCTCTAAAAAAATCAGCAAAGAAACATTAATCCTAAATGACTCACTAGACCAAATGGAATTAATTGACATCTTCTGAACATTTCAACCCAAAGCCACAGAAGTGCACATGTGTCATTTTCAAAGATAGATCACATGTTGGGTCATAGGCAAAGTTTCTTCAAATTCAAGAAGACAGCCGAAACCGGTTTGGCTCAGTGGATAGATCATCAGCCAGCAGACTGAAAGATCCCAGGTTCAATTCTGGTCAAGGGCATGAATCTTGGTTGCGGGCACATCCCCAGCAGAGGGCGTGCAGGAGGCGGCTGATCAATGTCTCTCTCTCATCAATGTTTCTAACTCTCTCTATCCCTCTCCCTTCCTCTCTATAAAAAAAATCAATAAAATATATTTAAAAAATTCAAGAAAACAGAAATCATATCAATATCTTCTCAGATCACAGTGGTATAAAACTGGAAATCAACTACAATAAAAACAATCCAAAGAAATCAAACACATGGTGACTAAACAGCATGCTATTAAACAATGACTGAGCAACCAGTAAGATCAAGGAAGAAATAAAAAACATCATGGCAACAAATGACAATGAAAACACAACAATCCAAAATCTATGGGACACAGTGAAAGCAGTCTTGAGAGGGAAGTTCATAGCCCTACAAGCCTACTGCAAAAAAACAGGAAACAATGGTAATAAATTACCTAACCCTACAACTCAAAGAGTTAGAAAGAGAGCAACAAGAAAAGCCCAGTGTAAGCAGAAGGAAGAAAATAGTAAAGATCAGAGCGGACATAAACAACATAGAGACCAAAGAAACAATTCAAAAGATCAACAAAACCAATAACTGGTTCTTTCAAAGGATAAACAAAATTGTTGAACCTCTAGCTAGGCTCACCAAGAAGCAAACAGAGAGGATTCAAATGAACAAAATCAGAAAGGAAAGAGGAGAAATAATAACAGACTCCACCGAAATACAAAGAACTGTTTAAAAATACTATGAACAACTCTATTCCAACAAACTGGACAACCTGGAGGAAATGGACATATTCCTAGAAAAATATAACCTTCCAAACTCAATCAGAAAGAATCTAAACATCTCAATAGGCCAATAACTATGGAAGAAATGGAAGTGGTCATCAAAAAGCTCCCAGCAAACAAAAGCCCGGGGCCAGACGGCTACACAGGGGAGTTTTACCAAACATTCAAGGAAGAATTAAAACTTATTCTCCTCAGACTATTCCAAAAAATTCAATTAGAAGGGAAGTGTTTCCAAGCATCTTATATGAAGCCAGCATCACCCTAATACCAAAATCAGATAAAGACAACACAATGGAAGAGAATTACAGGCCAATATTGCTCATAAACATAGATGCCAAAATCCTCAAAAAAATTCTAGCAAAACAGACCAAGTAGTACATCAGAGATCATACACCATGGCCAAGTAGGATTTATCCCAGGAATGCAAAGATGGTACAAGATCTGTAAATCAATAAACGTCATACATCACATAAACAAATTGAGAGATGAAATTCACAGTCATATCAATTGATGCAGAAAAAGCATGTGACAAAATCCAATACCCTTTCTTGATAAAAACTCTCAACAAGTTGGAATAGAAGGATCATACTTCAACATCATAAAAACCATATATGATAAAAGCCACAACTAACATCATATTGAATGGGCAAAAACTAAAACCATTTCCCCTAAGAACAGGAACAAGACAGGGATGCCCACACTCAGCACTCCTGTTCGACACAGTAGTGGAAGTATTAGCCATTGGAATTAAACAAGAAGAAGAAACAAAAGGAATGCAAATTGTAAAAGAAGAAGTAAAGCTGTCCTTATTTTCAGATGACATGATACTATACATAAAAAAAAACACAAAAGACACCATCAGAAAACTAATAGTTTTCATAAATGAATTTGGCAATGTAGCAGGATACAAAATTAATCCCAAGAAATCTATGGCATTTCTATACACCAATAGTGAACTTACCGAAAGAGAGACTAAAAAAGCAATCCCATTTACTATCATACCAAAAAAATTAAGATACCTAGGAATAAACTTAACTAAAGAGGAAAAAGACCTATACACGGAAAACTACAGGACTGAAAAAAAGAGATCGAGGAAGACGTAAACACATGGAAGAGCATACCATGCTCATGGACTGGGAGAATCAACATAATTAAAATATCCATACTATCCAAAGCAATCTATAGATTCAATGCACTCCCCATTAAAATGCCAATGACATATTTCCAAGACCTAGAAAGAACTCTCTAAAGATTCATCTAGAATAAAATAAGACCCCAAATAGCCACAGAGAGAAGAATAAAGTAATTGGGATTTCAATACCAGATTTCAAGGTGTATTACAAAGCCACTATTCTCAAAACTGCCTGGTACTGGTACAAGAACAGACATATAGACCAATGGAATAGAATAGAGAATTCAGATATCGACCCAAATCACAATGGTCAATTAATATTTGACAAAGGAGGAATGAACATACAATGGAGTCAAGACAATCTCTTCAATAAATGATGCTGGGAAAATTGGACAGATTCATGCAAAAAAAATGAAACTAGATTACCAACTTACACCATACACAAAAATAAACTCCAAATGGATACAGGACTTCAACATAAGTCGGGAAACCATAAAAATACTAGAGGAATCCCCAGGCAACAAAATCTCAGACATATGCCAAAAGAACTTCTTCAGCAATAATGCTCCTAGGGCAATGGAAGATACCGAGAAAATAAACAAATAGGACTACATCAAAATAAAAAGCTTTTTCACAGCAAAAGAAACCATCAATAAAACAACAAGAAAGCCCACTGTATAAGGGAACATATTTGCAAATGTTATCACTGATAAAGGTTTAATCTCCAACCTCTATAGGCAACTTATACAACTGAATAAAAGGAAGATAAATGATCCAATAAAAAAATGAGCAACGGATCTAAGTAGACACTTTTCAAAGGAAGACAGAAGGAAGGCCAAGAGATACATGAAAACATGCTCAAAGTCACTAATTATCCAAGAAATGCAAATCAAAACGACAATGTGATACCATCTCACACCTGTCAGAATGGCAATCATCAACAAATGACAAGTGTTGGCGAGGATGGGGAGAATAAGGAACCCTCGTGCACTGCTGATGGGAATGCAGACTAGTGCAGCCACTGTGGAGAACAGTATGGAATTTCCTCAAAAAAATAAAAGTGGAACCCCCATTTGACCCAGCAATCCCATTCCTAGGAATATATCCTAAGGAACTAGAAACACCAATCAGAAAGGATATACGCACCCTATGTTCACAGCAGCACAATTTACAATAGCTAAGATTTGGAAACAGCCTAGGTGCCCATCAGCAGATGACTGGATCTGAAAACTATAGTACATCTACACAATGGAATACTATGCAGTAACCTGAATGGAACTGGAGAGCATCATGCTAAGTGAAATAAGCCAGGCAATGAAAGATCTCACTCATTTATGAATAATAAAGAACATTATAAACTGATGAACAAAAAGATAGATACAGAGGCATCAAACAAACTGTCAAATTACAGGAAGGTTAGGGAGAGGTGGGGTAGATAAGAGATCAACCGAAGAACTTGTATGCATGCATATAAGCATAACCAATGGACACAAGACACTGGGGGGTTAAGGCATGCATGGGAGTGGGAGAGGAGGCAATGGGAAGATATGTACACATGTAATACATTAATTAAAAAATTTTTTAAAAAGAAGATATTGCCTGGGCCAGTGTGGCTCAGTTGTTTGAGCGTCATCTCATGCACCAAAAGGTCACTGATTTGATTCCTGGTCACAGCACATGGCCAGGTTGCAGACTCGATCCCCAGTGCAGAAGGCAGCCAATCGATGTTTCTTTCTCACATCAATATGTTTCTTTCTCTCTCTCTCCACCTTCCTCTCTAAAAGCAATAAAAAAATTTTAAAAGCCCCCACAATTAAAAAAAAAAATGAAAGAAAAAAATATATTATAGAGCAGTGGTTCTCAACTTTTCTAATGTCACAACCCTTTAATACCGTTCCTCATGTTGTGGTGACCCCCAACCATAAAATCGTAATGTAAATATCTGTGTTTTCCGATAGTCTTAGGCTCTACAGCAGCAGGGTCACCTAACACCATCAGAAAACACAGATATTTACATTACGATTCATTAACAGTAGCAAAAATTAGTTATGAAGTAATAACGAAAATAATTTTATGGTTGGGGTCACCACAACATGAAGAACTATATTAAAGGGTCAAGGCATTAGAAAGGTTGAGAACCACTGGCATAGAGCCTGCATTCAATCAAATACACTGTTTTGATATTTGCTCAAGGTAGGAGAGAAAAAAGAAAAACTTGTCCATAACCTTATTAGCTAAGATATGTCAATGATTATAAGGGCATTAAAAAAGCAGATGCAGGCTATTTGTAAGACTAAAAACTGTAGACACTGGAAACAACTCTTTCTTCTTTGTTGGTGAAATAGTATCTTCCTTTTCTGATACCTAAGGCTAACATCGTTGTAAATTTTAAAGTTATTTCCTTTTCTTCACGGTTAAGAAAGATAATTTTTTTTCAATTACAGGAGATATTCAATATTATTATTAAAGAATAATTTATTGATTTTGAGAGAGAGAGGAAGGAAGAGGGTTCTAGTGTAGGCTCTTGAGCCAGTTGGCCTTTTGATTCAGTTAAGATCAGTGTCTAGACCAGGAATGGGGAACATCCGGCCCTGCCAAAGCATTAGGAATGAGTTAATTAAATGCTTGACCAAATATAGCAGGCTAATTTTTAAGTTGATAATTGTATATGGCCCGTGAATGATGTTATAAATATCCAAATGGCCCTTAGAAGAAAAAAGGTTCCCCTCTACCTCCTCCCCACCTCAGTCTAATCAAAGGACCCTATAAATTAATTCTGTGTAACTGTGTGATAACAGATGTTACTCAGAAATCCTTATCTATTTCCTCAGCTCTGGAACAAGTTTGGCTCTTTAGCAGTCACAGCCTGACATTAGCAATTATTTTCTCAAGAAACAACCCCAGCATGTAGAAATCTACGCTGTCTTCCAAAAATAGGTTTAATCCTTTCCTATATTTAGTCCTGTTTTATACTTTCTTGGTCCTATCATTTACCATGTGTTATACAATTTGGTTCTATATTTCTGCACTGTCCATTTGCTGTAAAAATCATAAGGTAAATAAATATCAATGTCAGAGTATCTGAAACAGTAGCTCCTACAATAGCTTTTATCCCAAAGTAAGAGACACCTCCTGCTCTAAATATAGAAGATATAGCAGATTATTTTTTTCTGAGGGTTTTTAAAGTAATTTTGAGTGAGCACTAACTGTTAATTTAAAAAATAAAGTTGGCCCTGACCAGTTGCTCAGTGGCTAGAGTGTCAGTCAGTCAATTCCAGGTCAAGAATACCTCAGTGCAGGCTCAACCCAAGCCCTGCTTGGGGTGCATGAATCAATGTTTCTCTCTCACATCAATGCTTCTCTCTCTCTCCCTCCCCTCCTTCCCCAAATGCCAATTTCTGAGACAGTATTTATGAAAGACAAGTAAGGCAGTTCCTTAGTTTTTATTCACACAAGAATGAATGGCCCAGCAAACAAATAAATTTAACTAAGAACATACTGTTGTCTTCCCCATTTACTATATTGAAATATATAGCATATGTCCCAAATGCTTACATTCCTAAAGTGGAATAACTAGGCCAAAAATATAATCATTTGGAAAGCTCTTCCTTCAGAGTGCAAAACTTTACACCAGGAAATTTACCAATATACACAGAGCAATGCATGAGATGCCCTTTGCCACAGCATATTGTTTTTTTCACTTTTTAAAAAAACTGAAAAGTGAAAAATAAGTCCAGATAATTTTGAGTTTATAGAATTTTTTTAAATATATTTTTATTGATTTAAGAGAGGAAGGGAGAGAGAGAGGGAGATAGAAATATCAATGATGAGAGAGAATCATTGATCGGTTGCCTCTTGCGCCCCCCACTGGGGATTGAACCTGTGACCCTTCAGTTTGTAGACCGACACTCTATCCACTGAGCCAAGACAGCTAGGGCGCATGTTTCTGTCCAATTTTTCCAACACCATTTATTGAAAAGACTGTCTTGAATCCATTGTATGCTCTTTCCTCCTCTGTTAAATATGAATTAAGTGTAATAGCTTGGGTCAATTTCTGGGTTCTCTGTTCTGTTCCATTGATCTATATGCCTGTTCTTGTGCCATTACCAGGCTGTTTTGATTACAGTGGCTTTGTAGTATAACCTGAAATCTGGTATTGTGATCTGTCCAACTTTGTTTTTCTTTTTCAAAATTGCTGCAGCTATTTGGGGTCTTGTTTGATTCCATATAAATTTTTGGAGTGTTTGTTCTAGCTCTATGAAATATGCCATTGGTATTTTAATAGATATTACATTGACTTCTGTAGATTGCCTTAGGTAGTATGAACATTCTAATGATGTTGATTCCATTTCTTATTTTCAATCAAGTATACCAGTAGTCTTATTAAGTCTTCATTTTAAATGTCAGGGTTTAAAAAAAATATTGAGTCTGTACAAATGTACTATATAAATACAACTGTACTATATAAATACAAGATAATGTATTTATATAGTACAAATACAAGAGAATGTATTTATATAGTACAAATGTACTATATAAATATAAGATAATGTATTTATATAGTACAAATGTACTATATAAATACAAGATAATGTATTTTCAAAATTCTTTTGTCCTATCAGACAAACGTTTACTTTGCTATTATTCATCCTTTAAAAGAAAGGAATCCTGTCATACAATTACTTGGTGAACCTTCAGGACATTGTGCTAAGTAAAATAAGCCAATCACAAAAGGACAAATACTTCTTAATTCCACTTATATGAGTTATTTAAAATAATCCAAACATAGAAACAGAGAACAGAATAGTGGTTGCCAGAAACTGGGGGAAGGAGGGAACTGGTAAGTTGTTATTCAATCTGTATAACATTTCAATTATACAGGATGATTATATTTTAGAGATCATGTTCTGTACCATGTTGTGCCTATAGTTAACAATACCTTATTGTACACTTAACAATTTATTAAGAGGATAGCTCTAATGTTATGTGTTCTTATCATAATTTTTTTTAAAACCAATGAATTTTGTGAAAAAAGTGTAAGAAAGGAAGACATTTTCATAGATAAGATTTCTTAGTAGTTACAGAATCGTCATAGGGGTATAAAGTACTACATAGGGAATATAATCAATAATATTGTAATAACTATGTAGAGTGTCAGCTGGGTATGAGATTTATCAGGATAATCACTTAGTAAGTTATATTATGTCTAATCACTGGGTGTACATCTAAAACTAATATAATACCATATGTCAACTGTAATTAAAAACTTAAAAATTATTAAAAATAAAACTATTTCAAGATACGTTACTTCTAGGAGAATCCAAGATGGCGACATAGGTAAACACCTACACTGCTGCCTCGCACAACAATTTCAAAACTACAACTAAAAGACAGAACGGACATCATCCAAAACCACAGGAAAGCTGGCTGAGTGGAAATTCTACAACTAGAAGGAAAGAGAGGGGCTCACAGAGACCCAAAAGAGCTGCAAAAAGCTGAGGTACAGAGACACATGCGTGCAGAGAGCGGGTGATGGCGAACCTGGCTGGCTTTCTCTGGCGGGAGGGAAACGGAGACTCCCAATGGCATTGAACCCTTTATCCTACGACACTAAACCCCAGATCCAGCCGAAACTCATACGGGAGGAGTTTGGACTGTGAAAAGGGAGAAGTGCACAGAAATTTAGGGGAGTCGCAAAAGATCAGAAGTCTGGTGGTGCGCACGGCACTGCGCACAGAGGACCGACTGCTGATTGTGCCGCTGGCTTTCACGAGTGGGCGGGAGACAGACCCTCCCAATTGTGCCATTTCTAACTCCACTAAACCCTGGTTTCGGGTGAAACCCTGGGGACCCAGACTCATATGGTCACGGAGCGCAGGGGAGTCGGAGGGGCAGCAGTCTAGAGGCACTGTGAGAGAGCACACACGAACAGGGACCGCTCCAGTGATTCACGTGAGACTCAGGGGCTGTGGAGGGCAGAGCCGACTGGAAGGCAAGGCAGTCCCTTAAGCCCTGAGATTCCACCCCTCCCAAGCTCATCAGAGAGGCTTTTGCAGTTTTGCAAGTCTTGTATCATAAGGCTGAATCCAACACAGAAGTTCTCCCAGCATAGTAAAATGTTGAGACAAGGGAAGGGATCACAAACAAAAGAAATGGAGGAAAACAAATGACTGGATATAGAGTTCAAAACCACGCTTATAAGGTTTTTCAAGAATATCCTAGAAAAGTTGGATAAAGTTAGCGAGTCCCAAGAGGAGATGAAAAAGATACAACTATAGATGGAAAAGGACCAACTAGAATTTAAACATACACTGACTGAAATAAAAAATATTATTCAGAGACCTAACAGCAGATTAGAGGAAGGCAAGAATCAAGTCAAAAATTTGAAATATAAAGAATCAGAAAACACTCAACTGGAAAAGCAAGAAGAGAAAAGAATCCAAAAATGTGAAGATAATGTAAGGAGCCTCTGGGACAGCTTCAAGCGTACCAACATCAGAATTATGGGGGTGCCAGAGGAAGAGAGAGAGCAAGATACTGAAAACCTATTTAAAGAAATAATGACTGAAAACTTCCCACATCTGGTAAAAGAAATAGACTTAAAAGTCCAGGAAGCACACACAACCCCATATAAAAGGAACCCAAAGAGGACTACACCAAGACACATCATAATTAAAATACCAAGAGCAAAAGACAAAGAGAGAATATTAAAAGCAGCAAGAGACAAACAGTTCATTACCTACAAGGGAGCACCCATACGACTGTCAGCTGATTTCTCAACAGAAACAATGCAGGCCAGGCGGGAGTGGCAAGAAATATTCAATGTGATGAATAGCAAGAACCTACAACCAAGAATACTCTATCCAGCCGAAACTAGTTTGGCTCAGTGGATAGAGCGTCGGCCTGTGTTCGATTCCGGTCAAGGGCATGTATCCTGGTTTCCGGCACAACCCCAGTGGGGGGCGTGCAGGAGGAGGCTGATTGATGTCTCTTTCTCATCGATGTTTCTAGCTCTCTATCCCTCTCCCTTCCTCTCTGTAAAAAATCAATAAAATATATTAAAAAAAAGAAAGAAAGAAAAGAATACTCTATCCAGCAAAGCTATCATTCAGAATTGAAGGGCAGATAAAGAGCTTCACAGATAAGAAAAAGCTGAAGGAGTTCATCAACTCCAAACCACTATTATATGAAATGCTGAAAGTACTTTTTTAGAAGAGGAAGAAGAAAAAGGTAAAAGATAAAAAATTATGAACAACAAATACATATCTATCAACAAGTGAATCTAAAAATTATGTGAATTAAAAATTTGATCAACAGAATAAACTGGTGAATTTAATAGAATCAGGAGCACAGAAAGGGAGTGGACTGATAATTCTCAGTGGGAAAGGAGTGAGGGGTGTACAGAGAGAGAGAGACTGGACAAAAATCATACACCTATGGATGAGGTCAACGGGAGGGAGGTAAGGTAGAGGGAAGGGTGGAGGGGAGCTTTGGAGGGGAAAAAAGAGAAACAAATGTAATAATCTGAATAATAAAGATTTAATTTAAAAAAGCAAAAAAATAAAAAATAAAACTATTTCAGGCTTCTGAAATGCAGGAAACACTTCCATCCATATTGTATAAAAACACTATTTTCTACCAAAATTATAATGCCTAATTTTATAATCAGAATATAACTGATTGAAACCTCCGAAGTCCCCTTACATTCAATGGGGAACAAATCAATCTAAACAAAACCTAATGACACATAAAAAATCACTAGTATCAAACCTACCGGATCAACAGTAGGCAATACATCTTTCTTTTCCAGGCCATCGACTTCATCTTCATCCGTGCTATATTCTTCCATTGTTTCACCACTAACAAAGTGGATGACTCTCCTTGGGACTTTCTTCTTTTTTCCAATGACTCCCAGTTCTACATTTTCAAAGCTTCTTTCATTACTCATCTAATGTTGATAATAAATTAAGAAAATGAGAGTTTCAAGTGCAATTAATATTCATTCATGACAAAAAAAAAATTCCAGGTTGCTTTATTTTAGGGAATAAAGAATATAAGCCAGCCGAAACCGGTTTGGCTCAGTGGATAGAGCGGCAGCCTGAGGACTGACTAAAAGGTCCCAGGTTCGGATAGATTCCCCTCAGGGCGAATGCCTGGGTGCAGCCAATATATGTCTCTTTCTCATGAGTTTCTATCTCTCTCTCCTTCTTCTCTCTGAAATCAGTTATTTCAAAATCTGTGAAAGAATCTATGACATGTAATTCCAATCTCTTCTTGGGGTGGGGAAGTCAATGAGGGGAGGTATATGAAAACCAACCAGAAAATGGTTTGGTCAAAATTTCCAGCCATTACAAATAGAATTTATTTTGTGAATTTTGCAAACGTTTTATTTTTACAGTAAAACAGTAATCTGCAAATGAAAATGGTACTGTCAATTACACAAATTCTCTTTTAACAAACTGCAGATACCTGAAAATACAGTTCTTAACACCAGGAAATTATGAGATGTAAAAAAAGTTATACGTTTGATTATATTTTATGGTTAACCCGTCTGTAATTCTGCTTTCTTGTTCCTCGGTGCCTGTTTTTAATGGCAATATGCTTTCATAAACTCCCCTGGCATCCTGAACTTCTTTAAAACATGTACTTTCCCAATTAGGTGGTTAGCAGCATAGGAGTACGAACAGTGTGTATCCTTCATTGCTATATCCTTTAGCCTATAGCTCCTGGCACATGGCAAGTGCTTGGTAGCAGAGCTGCTAAATAATACTATATGAAGGAGTAGTAGTGAAATTTTAACTCCTTTAATTCTAATTCAGTCTAGTCAGAGAAGCTGCTGGTTTGAGGCCTAATGCTAAACACAAACCCAAGCTCCTATTTCATATATATTTCTCTGTATTTATATATATATATATATATATATATATGATTTCAGAGAGGAAGGGAGAGAAACATCAATGAGAATCACTGATTGGCTGCCTCCTGCACACCCCCTACTGGGGATCAAGCATGTGCCCTTGACTGGAATCGAACCCAGGACTCTTCAGTCCACAAGCTGATGCTCTATCCACTGAGCCAAACTGGCTAGAGCCAAGCTCCTATTTCTTACTCCCTTCCCAGAACTGGGACTTCTCAGTACTGACAAACTCATAAAGGAGTACAGGATGGCAGCCTCTCCTTCCATCCAAATCTCCAACTCATTGACCTCTTCCCTAGCTATGGTCAAACTCCTAGACACAGATATGAAGTTCCCAAAGATGTTTCTGCTTTAGGAATGTGTGAATGAGAGAGTAAGAAGAGAAAGCTAGAAAAGTAATTTGAATACTACACTGAAGTGAAAAGGAAGGAACTCCTACTATTTGCAATAGCATTATGCTAAAGAAATAAGCCAGTCAGAGAAAGATAAATATCACATGATCTCACTCACTTGTGGAATATAATGAACAACATAAACTGATGAACAAAAACAGATCCAGAGACATAGAAGCATTGAACAGACCGTCAAACCTCAGAGGAAAGGTAGGGGAGGGTGGGGGTAAGAGGGAGGTCAAGGAAAGGACTTGTATGCATGCATATAAGCCTAACCAATAGACACACGTGGGGGGAGGGGGGAATAAGGACACATATGTAATACCTTAACCCAGTGGTTCTCAACCTTCCTAAGGCCGAAACCCTTGCATACAGTTCCTCATGTGGTGGTGACCCCCAACCATGAAATTTTGCTACTGTTACGCATCGTGATGTCAATATCTGCATTTTCCGATGGTCTTAGGCGACCCCTGTGAAGGGGTCGCGACCCACAGGTTGAGAACTGCTGCCTTAATCAATAAAGAAAATAGCCGAAACCGGTTTGGCTCAGTGGATAGAGCGTCAGTCTGCAGACTGAAAGGTCCCAAGTTTGATTCCGGTCAAGGGCATGTATCTTGGTTGCGGACACATCCCCAGTAGGGGGCGTGCATGAGGCAAATGATCGATGTCTCTGATGTTTCTGGCTCTCTATCCCTCTCCCTTCTTCTCTGTAAAAAAAAAAATCAATAAAGTATATTTAAAAAAATAGAATAAAATAAAATGCATATAGGATTTCAAAGACTGGTACCAAAAGAGAATGTAAACTATCTCATTGATATCTTTCATGTTAATTACATGTTGAAATCTGTGTTTTGAAAACTGGATTAAATACAACGTAATATTAAAGTCAATTTCCCTTCATATTAATTACATGTTAAATTTTTTAACTGGGTTAAATAGAAAATAATATTGATTTCACGGTTTTCTTTTTTCACTGTTTTTAAAAAAATGTTTTTATTGACTTTAGAGAGGAGAGAAACATCAAGGAGAGAAAAATCGGCTGCCTCCTGCACGCCCCCACTGCAACCCCGCCGGCACGTGCCCCGACCGGGAACCCCACGGGGACCTCCTGGTGCCTGGGTGCACAGCGCTCAACCACTGAGCCACACCGGCACGGCTCTTTTCACTTTTTCCCAGTGGCTACTAGAAAATGCAGAACTGTATTCCTGCTGGAGAGTGCAACTCTGGGCCTTGGTCACCTGGCTGGTGAAACGGAGGTAACTCCCGCCTCGGGCAGAAGCTGTAAGGATTAAATGAAAGAGCCTGCAAACATTAGCACTTGCTGCACACCATTCGCTGCCAGCTAAGCAAAGGGCAGCGGCCAAGCCGCGAGCCTGCAGAAGGAGAGGCTGAGACGCGACTGAAGCCGCGTCACCTGCCCCGCCACTAAGGCCACCTTTGGGGACACGCCCGCATTCTGGTCACAGACCTGAGGCTCCAATATCTCCCCTGGAGACGCGAGGCCGCCCCCCAAAAAGGCCCGCGCCTAAGGCGCAGCCAGCGGAGGGGGACGTACGGGGTCCCTTCCTCCACGCCGGTGCTTCGGAGCCGAGGCCAGGCGACTGCGGGCGGCCGGCTCGGAGGAATGCCGGGCGGGCCGAAGGCCAAGAGGCCGGCGGCGCTCTCCGGCCCTCGCCTCGGGCAGCTCCTCCCTCGGCACCTCGCCTACCTGCCGCTCCGAGTCTCGGAAGGCCGCGGCGGCCGCAGCTCCCGAGGCTGCGACGGCTTCTCCTGCCTCCGCGCGGCTGCCTGGCTCGCGGTCCATCGTCGTCGCCGCCACAGGGCTGCTGGCGCCGGCTAGATACAGCGTGATGGCCGACAAGCCCACTTCCATCCTCCGCCTCCCCGCCCAGTCGTGGACAGAGCCGGGAAGTGGGACTCGCCTCAGCGCCCGCCTGGCGCCGCCCCGGCCTAACCGAGCCGGAGGGCGGGGCCTGCGCTCGCCTGGCCCGCGAGGGTCCGCTGCCGCGGCCTGCGAGGCCCAACTACCAGCTCCGCGGAGCGGGCGGCGGGACAGCGCGCCGCGGCCCCGCTTCCGGCCCGCCCACCGCGGCGCTCTCAGCGCCCCGCCCCGTGACGTCGTGCCTTGCTACCTGGACCTGGAGGCGGGTTTGGGTCTCGGGGGCAGCCGCTCCCCCGCATCCTGGGAAATCGCCCTCCCAGACTCCGGTTTCTGCGCTTGTGAAAGGAGAGCAGCCGCTTGGTGGTCCTGAAAGGCCGGGGCTGAAATGTGGTTGCTGAAAAAAGAACTTGGAAGGGTACTGTATCCCATGCTGTGTATCCCATCCCTAACCTGGATGACGGTCTAGCCAAAATAGCCTTGGAAGAAGAGCCCCGAGGGTGAATTTTACTTCCACTTGTCTGAAATATTTAAGGTAACTGTAGACAAATTAAGGGAGACCTGAAGAAAAGCGAAGGGCAACAGCAAGCTTCCATTCTGACAAATGTTTTAAGTGGGTGTGTGTGTGTATGTGTGTGTGTGTAGGCATCCTGGACTTTCCCCATTCTCTCAGTGTTCAACCAAATGAAAAAGTCATGATTGTAATGATTATTGCATTATTTAAACTGGTTGGGGGCATTTCCAGCTACATGACTTTATTGTAATTTTAGTCTGAAAGTTCTCACGAAAAGGTCAAATATAAAATAACTATTATTTTAGCCAAGAAGAGTGGAGTAGGGAGTTTGTTTGGTATTTGAAACTGTATTTTCATGCCAATGAAAATTCAGAAATGGTCCCCAAAGGTAAGTCCCAGGATTTTTGTTGTGCAGCATGGCAAGAGCAGCCAGCCCTAGGGCAGAACACCCCTAGAACCGTAAATATTACTTTCTCTCCTGTGCAAAGTTTTTTTTTTTCTTACTCTCTGCTTAATATTGCTGTACACCGTCCATCCTGCTATCACTATGATGGTCTGAAAAAAAAAAAACCCTTAAAAATAAAGTTGGTAATTTGAAAACCATCTACGTACATTTTA